>CM076571.1:377575268-378121717 GCA_034641835.2 Pinus albicaulis | reverse complement strand
TGTAATACCCCCAATTTGTGTGTTGAATTTTTAAAGTTAGACAGTTGAACTTTAATCCTAAGGGGGTGGACCCCAAGGGATAAGTATGGTGTGAATGTAATTGCATATTTTAATTGAGGAAATAAATAAAATGATTGTGCATTTTGACCAAGATGAGAATTAGAGATCACTTGCCAAATCCATGAGGATGGATAAGGCAACAAATCCCAAAAATCTTTCAAAAATCCTTGAAAGAAATTAATTTAGATTTGAGGAGGAATCTAAATTTCCCCAATGAAGAGGAGTAGTTGGGAAGAGGTAAAGAAAAGCTGGAAAAGCTGAGGAAAAGCATAAAACAGCTTTAAAGATTCCCAAAATGGGAAGCCTAGGCTAAACAGGAAAGAAAGCATCCTGCTATTCTGGACGCAGAATTAGAAACATGCTTTGGGGAAATATGAGCTTAAATAAGCTGCTCCTAGGAAGATCAGAGGTTGATCTGTGCTAGGAGGTGATCTCAGCTCGGGGGTGAGTCCTGGGAGACAAAGAGGATTCTATGGTTGGGAGGTTGGTCATTTGCAGATTGTGGTATGTTCTGAAATTCCTGTTATTCTATTTTATTATGGTATGAATTGGCTACATATAAAATCAAATTTAATAGTATGATTGATTTCAGTACTACATTTACCAGAATCCATCCTAAGGCTTTCACCTTCTAGATCCTGGTTAGTTGTAGACCATAAATCCATAGAGCAGAAACCCCAGAAACTCTAAACCAAGGTCGGTTTAAATCTGGAGTTACTTAATCTCCACGGATAATTCTATAATTTCTGAGTTCATGTAGATACAAAGCGATGTTATATGCTCATAAGTATATTAGAAAAATATTGTAGCAGAACCGAGGAAAAAAAAATAGAGTAAAGACATTAGAGAATAACATCTGAAATTCTTCTAGATAAAGAAGTACTTCTACTTTATAAGAGTCTTATAGCATTCCTAGCAATTATAGGGTATAGTGCATTTTAAATTTCATCTCTAACCCTTGAATTAAGTATTATGGTAAGGGATGTAATTTCTGCTGAATGTACACCATCACATGAACTATCGAATATATGTATATGCATTTAATAAAATTATATATATGTAACAAAAAAAAAAAAAAGATCAAAAACTAATCACAAATAGGTCCTTTGAACATTGACAAAAACTGAGTTATACATATATAGGAAGTATATATGCCAAGCAAGGGATATCAACACGAATCATATATATATGAACCATATAGGTCAAGGAGGAAATGTAAATACGAGTCCGTCATGTTGTAATGAATTACATATATGATGCCTACCGCTATTGGAACAAGTGTACAGTCAAATTTTATTAATGTGGGTAGGTCATTACAAAAACAACTGTATAAATGCCGAGAGCTAAACCATTATCTTGTTTCCATATTTCATATAAATGTCGAGAGCTAATAATAACTTGTTTCACTATTTCTTGCAATATATATATATGTGAGTAAAACAAGGAAAAAATCTAAGTACCGAGAGATAACATAACAGCTTATGTTAATAGCAAGTTCAGAGAAAAGTGTTAAATGAAAAGATTGTTATGCAAATCATATAGGGCTTTATTGGGTTATGGTCTAATTAGATTTATGATGACGACGCATAAAGTAAGTCAACCAAACGTAATTCTTCTGTCAAAACCCCATAAACAAGGCCGCGGCATTGACGAGCCTGTTATACATTAGATGAACCGAGACCAAACTGTGAGCTAATGCGTCCAAAGCAATGGCCGACAACAGCACTCCTTGTTGTGTATGAGCTGCATGCAAACGACTTCAACAAGTTTTATATGTCAAAGGTATTATGTTAAAACCTCCAGGGGCAGCGTGACCCACGCTGGGGAGGCATTCTATCTGCATAAAAACAATAGGATTAAAAGTGTTGAACTTGGACGACCGGTATAATATTGCGGTACCCTTTCCTCGTATTATGCATTAATAATACCGCCAGTAAATCAAAATGAAAACTATTGACGTAGTAGAAACTGACGAGTCAGAACACGTTTGACTCTCGCATACCTTTGATTGTGGGTAAAGTTCCCACCCCTGCGTCGTGCTAACAGTAACCGCATCAAAATGTGAAAACATACGAGGTGCGAGGGTTTTGAACGCTGGTTGTGTATCGACCGGCAAATGTGGGTGCGGAGCAACCTAAGATCCCGCACTCGGACGTTAGCCATCGGAAATGCCTGCAAAATTTCGTCACATGTACTACGTATTAAACGCAGAAACAATAACTTCAGGAACCAAAACATTCACAAGTTTCACGACTAGGGTACTTCCGAACGAATTTGCAAAACTGTGGTAAGAATAGAATAAAGATTTAAAACGCGCCAAGGAGGACAGGTTAGATCTCTGCCCCAGTGAACAGATGGAGACGCCGATCTCCTGCCCTCTCTGCGCAACAAACAATAGATGATTAGATACTGTATCGTCCCAAAAGAAAAAAAGTGAGGATCTGCAGGCGTAAGGAAACAGAAGACGCGGGGATTAAGCGATACCAAACCTTAAACCTCCCTGCACATGATTCACCTCGCAACTTAGCTGAAGGAGCCAAAGGGAGACAAGAAAAATCTCAGAAAGAAAAAAAACAAGACAGAAAGGATCTGGTAAATAGATCGACACAAGTGTCTCGAGTTAAAAGCACACTCGAAACCCTAAATTCATCTGGCCGAAAAACTTCAGGAAATCCCGAGGTGGATTGAGCCAACGCAGCACGTCAGCCGGAGGGTACCAAGTGGTGTTAAGGGGCGCAGAGGAGGTAAGGCATCGGAGGCACATCGGTGCAGAATTAAACCTAGATCGAACAACTGCCAGAGGCAGCGCTCAGTACCCCAGTACTCGCACCAGCCGAACTGACAATTGCAATCCACCCGCCGAGTTCTTGCTGGACAAGGTTCGAGGTACGCCGCCGCTGGCTACCTTCCTCTCACGATCGAGACACTGCTCCTGCACACAAAAACCAGCGAAATATTTTAACCCAACTCACACGTCAAACTAGCTGAACCGAACCCTGTATTAGGCGGCTCATGCAATCCATACCAAGTACGAGTAGGGAGTACTCTGCGTATGGGATCACGACGCGTGTGTGTGCTGGTTCAAATCAGAAACAAATATAGTGCAAATCTGTCATGTGGTGAACTGAGTCCAGAGTTCATAGGGTTACGCCAACGCCGCGACCAATCCGAAAACAAAATGGAACGGGAGTACCTGCATAACAAATGACGATTAGGGTTAGACCCGGGTTACGAAGATTCCAAATTTCAGGCGAAAGATCGAACTCCAGACCAAACCTATATACATATCAGAGAGTCGAACGCTGAAACCATACAACAGTCAACCTACACGTGTGTATATATATATGGCATTAAATTGATCATTCACTATGTATTACAGGCCAATGGATGATTCACTTTATTCACCATTAACACTAACCTAAGTCTAAATGCCAGCCTGGAAAGATATAATCGGGTTCCAAAGGATAGAGACATGCGTGGGGTATAGGAAATGTATGCAGGGTTTTATATATACGAGCGCGCGCCCTCCAATTAGTGTTAACAAGGTAAATGTATACATATGGGGTATATGTATATATGGTTTAAGAATTGGGGTACGCGCATTCAAAGATCATTTTATCCAAAGAAAAATATAGATGTGGTATATATAATTATACATATGATATTTATTATATATAAGTGGTTGATACAATTGTATATCGGTATATGTATTGACCTATATGTGAGATATATGGTATAAGGATTGAATGTATATAGGGGCCTTAAGAGAGGCATAGGATTTTATATTCATGGGGGTACTGTCAGCATTGAAAATATTAAATGTTGTTAAAAATGTGATAGTGGAAAAGAGAAAAAAAAAAAATGAGAAATTGAAGTGGTAGCGGAAAATACATAATAGATGGAAATAAGTATCAAAACTCTGAACCTAGTATTCGGATAACTAGGAATTCAGGTATTAAAAAAAAAAAAAAAAAAAAAAAATGTGTTCTTAAACTGGAGGTGTTAACTAAATTGAAGTCCCACAAGTGCACTTGATATGATAACTCCTTATGAATCCTGATATCAAAGAAATCTTATTGTTAATCATTTAATATTTTTGATTACTTAGACTATGTCCATGTATTTGATAAAACGAGACAAAATTTAGAATCAAAGAGTGAATCATGATTTGTTGGATATAGTGAGGAATGTAAGGCTTATAAGTTGTATATCCTCTCACTAATAGAATTTTTGTGTCAAAGTATGCGGTTTTTTATAAGGGGGAGCTTATGGTCATCAAAAAGGCCATATTGAGACGTCAAAATCTATTTTGAATCGAGATATTATTGATGATGTTGATCAAGTGTATACCACTCTTATCTCAATTAGAGGTGATACAAATAAACCATGTATCCCCTCTTCTATTTTTTCAATTCCAAGTGCAATCCCATCTTCAAGTTCAAGTACTGTGAGGGCAGTAAGAAGATTAAGTGACATTTGTTAAAAGAGTACAAGTAAAGTAGATGAAGAAAATCCAATAGGTGAGATGGTAAATATTGCTTGCCTTTATTAAGCGTATATTGAACCATCCTATTTTGAACATGCAAATGTACCGATGAGATTTTGGTGCCAGTAGTGAAATGAGAGAACTATTCTATTCACAAGAATAAAACCTAGGAGCTTACAATGCTTCTTCATGATTAAAAAAAGGAATCTTACAAAATGGGTATATAAAAATAAGTACAAAATTGACAAGAGTTTTGAAAGCCACAAGGTAGTATCAGTTGTTAAACGCTTCACATAAGGGTATGGCATTTATTATCAAGATACATTTGCATTGGTAGCAAGAAGAGACTGTTAGAATCATGATTTCACTAGAAGCTCAAAACCAATGGAACATTCATCACATGGATGTGAGAAGTGTCCTTTTTAATGGGTTAATAGAAGATGAAGTATATATGGAATAACCACAATTTTTTGAGTGTAAGGGAATAAAATCAAGTCTACAAGTTGAAGAAGGATTTGTACAGCCTCAAGGAAGGACCAAGTGCATGGTATGTTTGGATTGACAGATATTTTCAAGAAGGTGGATTCAAAGGAAGTAAGAGTGAAACTCCTATTTCTACAAACAAAAGGTGTTGATATTCTTATTGCAAGTTTTTATGTTGGTGATTTGTTGTATATGGGTAGTAGTTCCAAGATGAAATATGGAATTAAAATTGCTATGATGAATGAATCTAGGATAAAATATTTGGGTCTCATTCAATACCTTCTAGAATTGGAGGTTTAACAAAGTTAGGATGAAGTTTTGTTTCCAAACAATGTATGCAAAAGATATGTTGAATAAAATTGATATGGTTGATTGTAATCCAACCTTCAGTCCAATTTCTTATGAAGTTGTGATGTGTAGAAATGATATTATTGAAATAGTTGATGATATAACTTACAAAAGTATTGGTATAAGTTTGATGTTTCTAACCCACATATGAATTGATCACTTAATTAGTATCTCTTGATGCAAGATACATGAAAAATCCATTTGAAATATGTATGAAGGTAATCAAGATCATTTTTAGCTCAAAGAAACAAAGCATAGTTTCCCTTTCATCCATATAAATAGAGTATGTTGTAGTCACCTTGACATCTTGACATGTGCACAACCATAATGGATTAGTAAAGTTGTATAATATATTGGAGAGAAAAAGAAATAACCTACTATGGTTTTTTTTGTGATAAATTAAGTGTCATCAAATTAACCTAGAATCTTCTCGATCATAGTAAGACAATTTTTTTTATATATATAGTATCATTTCATTCATCATTTAGTACACAATAAGAAATTAAAACAAAAATATATAAAGACTCAAGAACAACTTGAACACATTTTCACCAACGAAGTTACTAAAGTTCAATTTTGAACACTCATAGATCATACTGTGACCCCCCTTAACATAAAAGAGGAGTATGTTTACAATTAATAGATGATATGCATGTCATATCATGAATGGAACTCATTTTTAGTTTTACATTCGATACATGTAATTCATTTTCAACTTTATTTTTGATGATTAATGTTTAGATATAGTTTGCTTTATTTTAGACGTTAAAAATAATGTATGAATTATTTTATAAAATAAATTATTATAAATATTTAATCATGAGCGTGATGAGTTTGTTTATTTTGTAAAATTTTGAATTTTTTTTTTTAAGTTTTCATTTTTTTTTATTAAAAAAAATTATATGCTAATATTTTATCTTTATTTTTACTTATATCTTAATTTTAATATAATTTCATTTTGTTATAATTATTTTATCATTATTATTTTTTCTATACAAAATAAATATTTAATCAACTAATTAAAAAATAAGCCACGGTCAAACCTTCATTTTCATTAGTAACATTAATTAAATCGAAGGATAAAAATTCTTACTGAACAAAACAAGTGATCTTAAACTGAACTCAATGCATTAGTTTTAAGAAGACTTAACCTGGCACCGTGCCAAATAATAAACTCGTCGTTTTCTATCGTTAAACAATTCCCAACTATGCTTTCCAAATTTAAATATAGTCTTTACACTGATCCAGGCTCCCGTCGACAGTAAGATCTACCCGAAAACACCAACATATGAATCTTAATTTTATTTGTGTCCATCATGAAAATTCTGAGATCCACTGTCAGGATGACAAATTTTGGTACTCTAGGGCACAATATCACATGAAAATATGTGACAGCTTTAAAAGCATTATAAAAGATGTGAATATGTACAAAAGATCCCCCCCACATATATATATATATATATATATATATATATATATATATATATATATATATATATAAAATATGGATTTGTTCTATTCATTGTATGTGAGTATTAAAAATAAGCTTTAACATCTCATTCAAATAATTTAGCTTTAAACTTCTCTGTAACTAGAAACTAGAGATCATTATTTATTTCGTAAATGGAATCAAAACAGGTAAAACCTATAAAACATAATATGATTTCTTAAGAGTTTGAAGGCGAGAATTTGAAGGCCAATTTGTCACTTCCCATCAATATTCCTTCAAACGCAATAGATAAATTAAAATTCTGTAGACAATAATATAACCATAAATTCAGCCCTATTAATCAATGTCTTTAAATGGCAATGGAACCGTTTTCACTGCTCTGAACTTGCCCACGTTGTTCAGGTGTTCGTTCTCCAGTCTGCGCAATCTTTTGGGGAAAAGAAACAATCAATAATTCAGAATTTCAAGACTTCAATATTTTTTCTTAACAAAACAAATGACTATAATATGAGTACTGAAGCTTTTCATTCTTTGCAAACCTGAAAAAAATCCACATGCCTCGGCGACCGATTTCTGTCATCCCGAAAATTAAGTCTTAAGTGTTTGTGATCAAAGGGTTCAAAACGCACGATTTCATTTACCAGTGAATAGATCCAAACTAATCGAAGCAGTGCATTAGCAGCCTGTAACAGTTCAATCGCCACACCAAAATAAAACATCATTTTGTGACTTAGGTTACCAAAAGAACAGTTAAACTTCATATGAAATGTAATTAATTTTCTATTGAAAAGAAATGCCATTATTTTACCATGACCACGAAATATGGCACTTTGCTCTTCAATATGAGTTGATCTCTGAGTCAAGGGTTCGCAGATTTCCGTTGAAGTAAATCCCAATCCATTACGACGTCCCAATAAAATTGATAGATAGTAGCAATAGTAGAAGATACTATATACAATCTGAAGCACAACTGTGTTTTATTTGTCCCGTATATAAGCCTTATGAGGACCGCTGTAAGTGCAGAGATTGTATGCCATTCAACCATAAAACCCTGAACATAGCAAGCAAGAAACTGAAGGTCTTAAGGGGAGCATGGGCAACCAAGAAGCACACAAAAATCAGCAACCTCTCACTGCTTGGGAAACCAAGAAAAAGAGCACTCTTTCCTTGGAAACATCTAAGAGTAGAAAAGAGGGAAACATCTAAAAATAGAGGAAAGAAGGAAACATCTCAATGTATTTGCTTTATCTAATAATGCATTTGATTTTCTAAAAATATCTTTTGTAAATACAAAATAAAAAAAATAAGGAGAATGATGGCATTGGTTATAAAATACTCATCTCTTCCTCATAATAAAGACTGTGCTATTGTTTCCAGAGCTGTGTTATTCTTGTTTCGTGTTTATATTCTGTTTTTCAGATCTGCAAGTAGACCAATTGGTATCGGAGCACAAGATCTTGGAAGCCATCCACCTGTTCGAATTTTTTTTGTTTTGTTTTGTTTTGTTTTAAAGGGTCATACATTTCAATCCATTTGGTGGATGAAAATCATGCCACCCTGTCAAGAGCGACAAGAGCCCTCCACTGCAGACTCGCCAGTAAATTATTTAGCTAGGGCTCTTCAAGAGCTAATTATGCTGCAACAACAACAATGCCCTACAAGGAAAATGCAGCTTGATACACGCTTTCAACTACCTAAATTCTCAGGGAAAATGAATGGTGAGACTGTTGATTCTTGGCTCCGCAGTCTCTCCAACTATTTCAGAACCTGTCCAACGATGGAAGAGGAGATGAAACTTCAGATCGCCGGTCTACAATTGGAAGGCCTAGCACAAACATGGTGGGATACTCATCTTGAGAATAAGTCCTTGGTTGTCAAACTTGGATAACAAGCCGAGACCAGATCGACGCCTATCACATCTTGGAATCTCTTTTGCGAGGCCTTACGAGAATGCTTCTATCCTCCAGGATATATACAAAATCTCCTTGCCAAATGGTTACAACTTTGACAACTACCCAATCAATCAGTACAAGCTTACATTGATGTCTTCTGCAAGCTACGCATTCAACTTCATATCTCCGATCCCGAAGAGGTACTAATTATCAAATTTAATTTTGGTTTGCTAATGATTTTTCGACACGAAGTTGAGTTGTTTGATAGTGCTTCATTAGACAAGGCCTTTATTCGTGCCCTGGCTATGGAACGCAAAGTGGGTACTCCAATTCGATCCCATCAAGCCAGAAATGGTCCATCTCCCTCTGGTTCTTATAATGTCGCCTTTGCCTCATCCCCCACACCTCACAATACCCCCTGGTGTACTTTTCATAAGACCAACTCACATGCTTTTGCAAATTGTCGAGTACTGAAAAATCTACACCCTCACAAGAATCTTTTTACAGAGGTGGAGCAACCAAATGCCACTGCCCAACTTCCAGCTATTTCTCTTGAAAATCCTACCAAAGTGGACCCCTCTCTCATCCTCATGACTGCTAATGCAACAAACACCTCTGTTACGCCTTTGTTTACCCATAATTTTCAAATCAAACATGAGTTGGCCACACTTATTCTTGACAATGGGAGTCAAAAGAATCTTGTGGCCTAGGACTTGGTTGAACGCCTTTTCCTTCCCACCACTTCTCACCCACACACGTATCAGCTCGGTTGGGTCCAAAAGGACGGTCCTCGTCTTAGCATCTCCCAATGTTGTGTTGTCACCTTTGATATTGGACCTTTCCATGATACTGTGGTATGTGATGTTTCTCCTCTCGATTGTGCTGATTTATTGCTAGGCATTCCATACCAAGAGGCTAGACACGTTGTTTATCATGCTACATATCACCAATACCACTTGCAGCACGATGGGCGCACCTATGTGCTCACATCCTCAGCTAGCTCATCAACTCAACCTTCTATTGGCAAAGCTCCCATTATGAGAGTCAATTTAAACCAAGGTGTTTCTTTGTGCTTGGTTCGTCCTGTCAAGCCAGACAACCTCACCAATCCAGTGCCTCCTACAATGGATCCTCTACTCCAAGAATTTGCAGATGTATTCACCCAACCCACAGGGTTGCCTCCAGCACGCTTTGTTGAACACCACATCGATCTTATTCCTAGTGCTTCCTTACCCAATTCCCCATCTTATCACCTTGATCCTCAAGAGGCAGTGTTTCAGCCAAGTGCACCCTCTGAGATGCCACTGTAAATCACCCCTTCTGGGTCTGCACATCAACAACAGGAACAAAAATCGGCTCCTCATTTTATACACTCCATTTCTCAACGCCAAGTTCAAGTAACTGCTGCTTTGCAAGCATCCCAAGATCTCGCCAAACAGAGGCATGACAAGCACCGAACACCCTTGTATTTTCAACCTGGAGACCATGTGTGGCTCTGGTTGGACAAGAAACACTTCAAGGGCCAACATCATAAGCTGCACCCTCTGCGATATGGCCCGTATACTATTTTGGAACGCATTGGAGAAAATGCATATCGCTTGGAATTGCCTTCCCAGCTTGGCATCCATGATGTGTTTAATGTTAATAATCTCAAACTATTTGAACCACCTCTCCTTGAGGAATCTATTACAATTCGTCATCCGGTCGATAATATTCCAGATTTTCAGCCTCCTCTACTCAAAGATACAATTATGGACTCCAAGAAACAAAATACATGTCAGCAGCCATACTTCTCATATCTGGTTGGTTGGAAGAGATGCACACTAGCACAGGCAAAATGCAGGATTGCAGAAACATTGCAATGCACTTTCCCTCATTTGGTGGAGGAAGCCGGGACGCTTCCTGATCTAAGCAGGGAGGAATTTGGCAACCAAGAAGGACACAAAAATCAGCAACCTCTCACTGCTTGGGCAACCAAGAAAAAGCGCACTCTTTCCTTGGAAACATCTAAGAGTAGAAAAGAGGGAAACATCTAAAAATCTAGGAAAGAAGGAAACATCTCAATGTATTTGCTTTATCTAATAATGCATTTGACTTTCTGAAAATATCTTTTGTAAATACAAAATTAAAAAAATAAGGAGAATGATGGCATTGGTTATAAAATGCTCATCTCTTCCTCATAATAAAGACTGTGGTATTGTTTCCAGAGCTGTGTTATTCTTGTTTCGTGTTTATATTATGTTTTTCAGATCTGCAAGTAGATCAGAGCACCAGGATGACAAATGGAGAGTCTTTGATTCTATATTGAACTCCTCTGGAAAATATGACGCATCACTAATTATGTTCTGGATGAGCCTATTTTATGCCAAACAGATTGGTCTCTAGTGATGACTGCTGCAAATGGTTTGTCCGGGGGATGTGCGGTGTTGTGGGATCCTAGAGTGTTTGCTTTTACTGCATTTGGATTTCCTAGTGGTATTGTTCTTACGGGTTTTTGCAGGGGTTTTAAGCAGGGGTTTTAAACCCGAGATACACATTATAAATGTATATGCCCCGTATTATAACAAGTTTAATTTCTGGCATCATCTGGAAGGATGTGGTTTTTTTCTGATGAAGAATATTATTATGGCGGGGGATTATAACTGTTCTTTTTTTCCAGAGGAAATATGGGGTGATAAGGGTCGGGTGGATCCTCGAGATCACGACATTAAGGAGCTTCTGTATAATTCTGATCTTATTGATATACCCATGGCCACTAACAGTCCAACCTGGATTAATGGGCGGAAAGGCATGTAATTTATTGGAAAACGTATTGGCAGATTTATGATCAGCATGGGTTTAAGATCGGCTGTTAAAAATCTAGAAGCCGAGGTAGATGACCTTACTATTTCAGATCATAGACCCATTATATTGACTTGGGACTTTGAGGAAAAATTCTATGGGTATCCTTTTAAATTTAATAGGCTGTGGTTAGAGGATGCTGAATTTAATGATCTAGTGAAGGGGTACTTGTCTACGCAGCGCAGAAGACCGGGTTCTTCTGCCATGGAACATCTGGTTATCACTTTAAAAGGCCTTAAGAAGGAGGTTCGAGGGTGGGATAGAAGGAAAAAGAGGGCTTTCAGGCACAGAGCAAGGCATATCATCGTTGAAAGGGCGAGGATTTATTCTGATGTGGTAAATGGTATTCAATATGATAACTACTGGGAGATCTTAAAAAAACTAGAGACTGAATACAGGGCCATCCTATTAAATGAAGAGGCCGAGTGGAGGTTAAAAAGCAGGGCAGTATGGTTGAAGGTGGGCGATAAAATACCAAGTTCTTCCACAAGTTTGCCTCGGGAAGAAGGAGGGCAAACGTTATATGGGAAATTGAGGCTGGGGGTAACACTCTGTACAAGAAATCTGAGATCATGACAACGACTGTTGAATATTTTCGGGCTCTGTATGCCAAAAGAGACATGGTGTTGGCCGAGGAGGACTTGGAGTTGATTGTTGATTATCCTTTGATGTTTGATGGAGAAGATAATAGGATGTCTATGGAAGCGGTGACATGCGAGGAGGTAAAGGGCGTCCTTAGCTCTTTTGCTGCTGATAAGAGTCTGGGGCCCGACAGTTGGACCCCGGATTTATTTTTACATTTCAGTGATAATTTTTTACAGGACATTACGAAGATGGTAGAGGAGGTCCGTGTTTCTGGGCAGATTCAGGGAGCCGTAAATTCAACATTCATAGCTCTTATTCCTAAAATATCTGGTAAGATTTCCTTCGATTATTATTGACCTATTTCTCTATGTAATACACTTTATAAGATTATCTCAAAGGTCATTGCACAGAGAATGAAAGGTAATCTATCAAGGTTTATTACACCCAAGAAATTTGGGTTTCTTAAGAACATGAATATTCATGATGTTGTTGGTTTGACACAAGAGATTATTCACACCATTGGGCACAAAAATATGAACGCTGCAGTCATGAAGATTGACCTGAATAAAGTGTATGATAGAGTGGACTAGTTATTTTTGAGACTGGTGCTGCACAGGATTGGTTTGGGCACATATGCGGTTTCGTGGATAATGGGATGTGTTACCAGGACCTCTATGGCTATCATTATTAATGGATCGGCCACTAAGTTTTTTAGGCCGGGGAGGGGTTAAGGTAAGGGTGCGCTTTGTCACCCCTACTCTTTATTTTGGTAATGGATGCTTTGAGTCGAAGGATAAGCAGGGCCTCGACCATGAAGTCTTTTCAGGGGATAAATATCTGTCAACAACTGAACCCAACACAGAGTCTTTTTGTTGATGATATTTTAATATTTGGCATGCTTGTTTATAAATGATGGCTGAATCTAAAAGATATATTCTCTGTTTTTTGTAAGGCAACTGGAATGGTGATTAGTGAATCGAAATCCTGTATCTATTTTGCGGGTGGTAATGACAGGATTAAGGATGAGTTGTCTATGATGTTTGGATTTTCAAATGCATCCTTATATGATGGAATTACATACCTTGGGTTTAGAATGCAGGCTCTGAGTTACACTTCGGGGGACTGGAGGTGGTTAATCCAAAAGTATCACAAGAAACTAAATGTTTGGTCCACCAAGTGGCTTTCTAAGGGTGGCAGATTGATATTGACACAAGTTGTCCTACAACAGATTGCTGTTTATTGGGGTCACCTGTATATCATCCCAAGGAAGATTGTGAACGAGATTCGTAATATAACTGCGAATTTCATATGGGGCGGGAGAGGAAAGAAATGTGTTATTCATTTAGCTCGTTGGGACCTCATCACATGTCCAAATGATAGGGGGGGATGGGGTCTGTTGGATTTGGGGCTTTTCGGTCAATCTCTATTGCTGAAATCTACGTGGAGAAGTCTTCATTCTGGTGGATTCTGGCAAGACATCATAAACCAGAAATTTTTGGGAGGGGCTTCATTGGAGGAGATTTATGTTTTGGGATGGAAATCTGGAAGTGGTAGGTCAGCGATTTGGAAGGGCTTTGAAAAACTATGGCCAGTCTTTAAAGATCATTTGATTTGGCAATTTGGGAATGGTAATAAAATTCTGGTTGGGAGCAATAACATTATGGGTTTTTGGAACAATTTTCAGCGTATGGATGGTTTGCTGCTTTCTCTGAATAAAAAAGGGATCTTTTATTTAAATCAAATCATCAAGGAATGGGAGGGTAATGTTACGATCTGGAAGAATAGAAGGAATTTGGGCCTGGAGGGTAGATGGGGAGAATCATGGAATGATTATGTAAATATACTGAGAAGATAGGGTATTTTTAGTCTTATAGAATGGGATTGTCTCAGATGGGAGGGCTCAAGCTGTGAAGAGGGTCTGAAAGTTAAGGATATTTACAACACTCTGATTGCACAAAATTCAGAGCTGGTACATGACTGCTGGTTTGGGGTTTTCTGGAAGGTAGATGTGTCGGTTAAAATGGTTATATTTCTTTGGCTAGTGAAGAATGATAAAAATTTGACATGGAGAAATCTACAACGCAGGGGTTGGAATGGGCCAGGGCTGTGTCTTCTATGTGGCAATCATGAGGAAGATAATTCACATTTATTTTATTCCTGTCCATATGCTATGGCGACCCTTGAAATTCTGTGTGAATGCTTTAATTTACAGGTTTCGATATATGGAAGCACGGAAGTATGTTTGAGGTGGTGGCTACAAAAGGGTAAGTGCTGGTGGCCAATTCCTATCCTGTTTCATTGGCATATATGGTGTGGGAGGAATAAGATAATTTTTGAGAGATGTTATTTATCTCATGTAGAAATTGTGCATTATGTTTATAAGGACTGGGTTAACATAAAATGTGTGGAGAAGCCTATCGTATATCTGTCCAAAAGACTTCTTCCTTTTGAGTATAAATTTCCAGTTGGATACTTTGATGGAGCGGCACAAAACTCTATCTGTGGTTGTGGAGCTTGGATCTGCTTTTCTTCAGATTGTCACTATAAACTGTTCTGGAATGGTGGATTCGAGACTAATATGAAAGCCGAAATAATGGCTTTGTGGGGTCTTATGTGGTGGACAACACTTCTCAGTGAAGATTACATATGGATTGTGGGTGATTCGAAGGTTTTAATTGATCATCTGAATCACAAAGCAAAAATTAATCCTGGATCTCTATCACATTAGCTTTGTAGAATTGAAAATTGAAAATTTGACTTTACAGGAATCTCTTTCAACCATATTTTTCGAGAAAAGAACACGGTTGCTGATGATTTGTCAAAACAGGGGCTAAAGGCTATATATGGAAAGATCTACTATCAGTTCCATAATGGGCAAGGACTATAGGCTGAAGGATATGTTGACATTATTTGAGAAGTTTGGGGACCGATGCTTTTGAGTTATTAGTACTCAGGTTTATTTTTACTTTATATAGGATACATCAATCAGTTTAGTTTTTGGTTTGTATGGGCTGTAACGCAGTACAGTATACAGAAAATCTGTTTAGTTTTGGTTTGTATGGGATGTAATGCAACATATCAGTTACTTTTTGTCTATGCGGCGGTGGTGATATCTAGTGAATATGGCTACACACAGATATTTCTGAATGTATTTGTTTTTGTAAGCATTTAAATGCGATAAATTGTATTAAACAGTAACTAACAGTAAGGACCAGATGAGAATGCTGAGAGTGTTTTTGCAATGTAATTAACGTTTGTTTCCTGATACATTAATATAAATCAGGGTATTTTTCTTACTGAAAAAAATAAATGAATAAGGAAACATTAATACAATCTCACAAACTGGTCGAGCCCTAACTCATAATTTGGGTAGCATGTGGGTACAAAGATTAGGAATATTTTGATTAGAGCGGATGCTTGTTCTTATAGTATTGCTAAGGTTGATCAACAATCTGAGTTATTCATGAGAAATTAGAACACCATAAGATGGACTTGCATGATTGAATTGCTTGAAGTTTTGGAAATCATCTGAATTTTCTTTAACTATGTTCCACTGAGTGATCTAATGGAACCACATTACGCTTTAATTCTCGTCCATTCTGAGTTTGTTAAATGGTATATATATTTATTCTTCTTTTTATTAAATTAAAGCATTAATTCAGTCTTGATACTTGTATTCCGTGCTTAGGAGTCACCTCTATTTTCCATCACGGAAATATCAAAACCTTGCAATTCGCTCTTAAATGTTTTAGAAGCCTGAAAATGAACTCAATAATGACTCTCCCTTCAGATCTTGAAACCACCTTAATTTCAGTTCTGTATAGTTAGCTTTTCTCAAGCCTTTGTCACCACCATAGTAAATGTAATATTTTTCGTACTCTTCAATGACCAACATTTGTTCTTTTTCAATGTCGAACATATTGTTAGCAACATTTCTTAGTAAACTCTCTAAATGCATTTTTTCCTATACTCGATGTACCCAATAAAATATTTTTTTATAACATGTACATTGTTTGCTATGGTGGAAACAACCTTGTACAATTATTCTCATCCAGAAATAATGCATTAGCGAGTAGAGTCGAAAATACATTATCTATCACATGGCACATTCACAAAAAATAGGACTATATCATTATCTATCACATGGCACATTCACAACAAATAGGACTATATCATTATCTATCACATGGCACATTCACAACAAATAGGACTATATCCCCATTGAAGCTTTTTCCAAAGACATAAGATCAATCTTGGTCTCTCTTAATGCATAATGACATAAAATAGTCTATAACCAATGTTAAAAAACCGATTATTATAAGGAGTTTTCTTTGTAGGCGAAGGAATTGCCTAGACAATCAAAAGTGGTCGGAATCTGGGCAAACAAATTTAAGAATTTTTCTAGTAACAATGTTTGAATCATGTTTTTGATGGAAGCCATCAATTCAACACCATCAAAAACCTCCAGGGCACCCAAAATCTTGAATTTTGTTAGCTATAACCTGGATTTACAAAAATCCATACCAAATTATATTGAAAGCTTGCTGAAATTTCCATGATTTTCACGGAAAAAAAGTAGGCTGGTTAAACTACGACTTATTATAATATCTAGTATGATCACTTTTCTTGTAATCCCCATCACAAGTGTTACTAATTTGTGAAGGAATACAACAAAGGGGAGGAACACCATTAATAATCAAGTATTGTGGTACACTCCTTGGATATATTATGTATGAATTTCGAGAGAGATAAAAAGGAGAATATTCTAGTACTATGGAACAATATATCTTCCCTGGAGATGGAATTGGTATAATAATTATTGACTAAATTACTAGTCCCCATGCTTATCAAAACAATCCTTTAGATATGATCCTTATCACATTCTTATTATTTTTTTTAGCTCCACACATATTGCATTAAGCATGATATATATGTCTTTTATGTGGGAAACCAACATTCTAGATCATACTTTTTAGCAACAGTTTAATTTTAAGCACCTTCAATAATTGATACAATTTGTTAAGGAATATTTAATGAATTCCAACAACGAAAATGTTGTGATTTCTAGAGTGAAGGGGGAACTTCTAATTGGCTTCAGAATTGTAAGAAGGAACTATTTGACATGCAAGAGAGTTAGAGTTTCACCTTGAGACACAAAATTTTCCAAATTACACTCAACACCAAATGTGTTACTATCTCCTTCCTTAGCTTCCATTGTTATTGCCATGGGGGGTTACTTCATTTCATTCTATTGCAATTCTTCTATCTCCTTGTGCTCATCATCATTATTCTCACTGTCTTCTCTTATGACCTTCCTGAGTAGACATGTCAAGGATTGTGTTTCTCCCTTTCTTTAAATGATATTGGATTTGATGATAAGCATGTATATTTCCCAACGTTGTTTTCTTCTATGTGGAAATGATCTTTAACAAAATTGCAACAACTCCTTTTCTAACTTTAAGGGATTTAATATAATTATGACTACAGTAGAGTAATTGAACCTGCATAAGACAGTCTCCAATAACATTTCCACCTTAAAAACAACCTTCGTGACCTCTCGATTGTTTGTAAAAAGTAGTGAGAAGAAGTCTTTGGTGGTGGAAATAAGGTTGGAAAAATAATGCTTATTTCCATGAAAGTTACATAGGTTATGTTAGTGTTAGTATTTTCATACTTCCATTAGTGATCAAAATTACTCCTTTCATTCTCATTTTAGGTGTCCCACTCTGAAATTTTTATATCATTCCATTAATTCATGCTAAAATTGTTTCACTGATGGTAGTCTTAGTCATAAAATCTCATTCTATCTCACAAATTTTCATTTGCTGGCCCACCTTCATGTCTTGTTGAGCATAAAAACACTTTTGAAAATTTCATTTCACTATGTCTTATCTCAGTCAAAGATAACTATGGATTCAGGTCAGTTAAGGTCCCATTAGGTCATTAGGTTTCATTTTTCAAGGTCCAAAATGTACCATGTCATCTCAATAAGGTCAACAAAAGGTGTGAGAGTGATTCAATAAACATTTCATTATCATCTACAGAGCATTATCAACATGTAAATATGATATTTTGAAATTTGAAATTTTAATTTTTATGATTTTCATATCAAAATGTAATTTTGATATGAAAACAGAGATGTAATTTATTTTTAGTTTTTTATGTAATTTTATGCTTCCTATATGTAATAAGTTCGGTCCCTAGCTGTCAACTCCAAATTCCATTCCAAACTGAAGATCACCACTAAATCAAAGTGACAAATGTAGAACTCCAGCAACTTCACCCTGAAAAGAAGAAAAAGTCAAAGAAAAAACGTATTCAGCATGCTTTCAAAAAGTGAGAAAAAACATAGGAAAAATGGGTTTTTGGATCTAAATCTAAAATCACTTAAGTATTTAAGACTCCTAGACATCAAATTAAAATTCATTTCCCTCTTATTTCATTGAGTAAACAAATGAGGAGAGCGAAATTTGGGATTTTCTAAGCAATATTGAGAAAAACAGAGCAGAAGGGCGCTTATCCTCTTGGCGTTGCGCTTATCCTCTTGGCGTTGCGCTTATCCTCTTAGCGCCGCGCTTGTGCTCTTAGTGCTGCGCTTATGCCCAGAAAGGATCAGAAACTCATAAAAGTTGTATAAAATCACCTCCAGACTTCAGCAATCATTCTTCACACTTCCAATCAAGCAAGTAAGTGACCTTTACATCATTCTCCTCTTCATCAAAGTCATTTTGAATGTGTGAGTTGTTTAAAAGTGAATTTGGTGTCTTCTTGAACGTGAAACCCTAGTTTTTCTCCCTTGCACTCATAATTCCTAAAATCCCATTTCCCTTACACTCAATACTATCCTTGCATTGTTAAAATTCATTCCCAAATCCCTGTTATCATAATGCCTATCCCTAAGATACTAATTCCCAAAACCCTAATCCCTAGGTGTTATTTTGACCTAGGCTTCTAAATCCCAATTCCCCATCCCAATTCCCTTTACTCTTTCACTCCTTTTCCCTTCCCCATTCCTCATATCCCTAAACACTATTTCCCATAAAATTCCCTTTCCCCATATCCTATCCCCAAATTCACCCTCCACACTATCACCTACTTCCCTAGGGGTTGAACACAAACGCACCATCGCAACAGAAGGAGAAAATAACATGTCACATAATGAGGAAGAGGAAACAAATGCTAGGAGGCCACATAAAGGGGGTAGGGTAATCAAACATGAACCTATCAACACTAGGGAACTTTTGGCTTCTCCAATGATAGTGACATGCTTCAAACAAGTTGGTTATTATGATTTCTGTGAACAAATTCAGAGGGTTCAACATCATTCCATGTTAACTATGCTCTTCATATCTAAACTCCATAACAAAAAAGTTACCCTAGCTGGTGTCACCTATACTGTCTCAACTGCCATCATTTCAGCTGCTACAGGGATCTTAAATGGCAGGGAAAGGTGGTTCAAAAAGAGTGATTTGGAAAATCAGCACTTTGAGCCCTTTTTAAAACCTAGATACAAGAATGGGAAAAAGACGGTGTTTCCTTTTTCTTACCTTCTGGATAGATTTTCACCCATGATGAAGATAATCATGAAGTACTTTACACGTGAAGGTAGATTATCAAGGCTGTATACCCACCACATCCGACTCCTAATGCATTTCACTAGGGTAAGGATTCTCAACATACAGTACTACCTTTTTCTGAGTGTTGAAAATATGACTTTTATTGCTCAGAGAAGGGAGTATGAAAACCAAATGAAAGGTATTTTCCATCATTCCCTTATCAAAATCATTGTCCTTTACCATCTCAATGAGCTCAAAATTGCATGGGATACCTTCATAGCCCATGATATCTTCAGAGATCCACCTACTCAGCATGCTCAAAATATCCCTTCATCATCTCATCCATCCACTTCCATCCCTCCATCTCAGCCTACTGTACATTCACCATCATCATATTAGTCCTCTTCATCCACTTCACCACCATTATCTTAATCCCACATTGAGACTGAATCCCCTATAAGAAAAGGTATATATGAGGCAAAGAGGGTTAGCATGGTTGAGGTTGAGCCATTGTCAAAAACCTACCAGAGAGGCCACAGGCATGTATTTTCTCCACACATAGTGGGAGGGGCCATGTTTTCTACATCAACACAACAGGTGGACAAGGGTAAAGAAAAGGTCATTGAGGCACTCATTCATGATGAGGAGGACAATAATGAAACTAAGAAAGAATTTCAGATTGTTGACCTAGAAAAGGATAAAGATGAAAAAATCACGAATGCCGCTACCAAAGCAAAGGATTCCAAGATTAGTGAGCTCCAGACTAATCTTGAGAGAGCTAGGTATATTTTACACTTACTTGAGCAAGAAAATGAAAAATTGAAAACTAAGCAAATCATTGATGAGGTTAAGTTTTTCACTGCTCAAAGGGAGGTTGAAAAGGCCAAAGTCATGCTATATGAAACACTAGATAAGTATGAATTACTTGATGATGAATAAGAATAGGTACCAAGACAGAGACCTAGAACTAGAGGGTTGAAAATAGCTCTAGCTCTAGAGAGGAAAAGGGAAGCTAAGCTTGCTGATCAGCTAACCCTAAATGAGCAGCTTACTATAGAGATCAATAAGAACAGGGAGCCATTGCTTGATAGAGCCAATCAACACTTAGAGAAGCTTCTAGTAAAAGAAAATAAGGATAATGAATTGTTGAGGAGGAAAGTCAAACATCAGGCACAGAAGGAGAAAATTGCATTGGCCAAGCTCAAAAGAGCCAATGCCAAAATTGAAGCTCTCACTCATCAAAAGGAGAAGGACAGGTTGGAAATACTTGTTGAGGCTTCACTCCAAGACTAGCCACCTCATTAGCATCCTTTTCACAAATTTTGAGGCATTTTGAAACATTTTTTCCAAAGCTGTGTGTGACTGTGATTTTCTGCAAATTCAAATATCAGAAAAATGGTCATAAGTGCATGCCCTTGGCATTGTGCTTATTTTTGCGGCACTTTTGGAGAGAAATAAAGCCACCATGAGATTTATAATGACTTATACATATAGAAAAACTACTTTGCCAAGTTTGATTTCTAGTTTCAAGAGGTGAAAAAGGCAAAAAACACCAAAATAACATGTTTCTGCCCCTGTTTTTTCCCTAGGCGCTGTGCTTATACTAGTCTTGGGAGATTGCATTTTTGAGGGGTTAAATTAGCACCATTTTAAGAACTAGAGGCATATTAAAAAAGAGGAAAGGATAATATTTCCAACAAGCTATCATGGGCCCAATTTGGACACCGGGAAGGCCTCCAAAAGTGGCCTTGAACATGGAGGGCGCTTATGACACAACAAGGGTGCTTATGACAGGAAAATGACACTTATGCCATTTTACTCATTTTTTTTGTTTTCAATGTAATTTTTGGTTTTACCTCAATAAATGATTTTAATATCAATGTAATTCATCATGGTAAATTTAATTATATAAAAGATAAGTTACCTAGGGGTAGATTCATTGGGTAGAATTATTCTTTAGTCAAATATGAATCAGTTTGAATGTAATGAGGAGTGAGTCACTTGGACCATCCTACACTTCAGCTATCAGTTTATATTTTTGTGGATTTCTTCCTCACCTCATGGATTCGACCCCTGAGGATGAGCGATAGTTGTTTTTATGTCTATATCTTCCATTTTTTCACTCTTAGCAAGGGTTGGAATGAGTTTGTATGTTTGTTTATTGATCAAGGAACTATTGTACTCAGTTTGGCCAACTAATAAAGAGGAGTTGCAACTATTTTATGGGATACTTGTGGCATTGATGTCTATCATTGTATTTTCTTCAATATCATATGTTAGAATGTATTTTATTCATGTTCACTTCATTTCTATGTTATGATCTCTTTCAAGTTTGATATTCAGAATACATGCTTGTTCATGATCTGTTTTGGGGAATTGATCATAGTTTGTACATTTTCATTTGTCTAAGAAGAATGCATATCCCATGCTCTTCATAGATTATTTTCATTCTCAACATCATTCCATCACAATCATCTTTAAGTGATAAGGCTTGTGCCTACCTTACCCCATTGATCCCTGCAACCCTATCTCATTTTCCTTAACCTAGCTTTCCTTGACCTAATTTCTTCATCCAGTGATACCCCAACCAAATAAAATTCAAACAAACCCCTGTACTCATTATCTAGCCTAAAAACCCTAATTTCTCCAGCCCTCTTGGCTGTGACCCTTTTTGAGAGAGCCCTCTCCAACTTGATAGGGCTAGCTATCAAGTCAAAAGCTTGGTTTGTGGTTACCTTTGTTAGGATTCCTTCTCCAGCCTTGGGAATATGGTGGAGTGATAACAGGTTACAATTATTGAGAAGTTTGTAGCATTGGCATGCTTGGTTCAAATTTCATTTTCTAATTTCACGCTGATAGCTGAATCGAACCCTTATGGTATCATCCTTTCTCATTCCACTATATTAACACAAATAGAAACTGGATCCTCTACAATTTTTGGGTTTTTTAAAAATTCCAATGAGAATTATCATGATCATGATGTACCAGTACACCAAACATATCATGACCGATGAAGCTAATGAAAGCTTATAAAATGAACCTATATCATGGAATCCTAACCCCAAAAGTCCTACCCCATGATGATAGGTTCAAGGGTATTGCAGCTCCAAGTCATTGCATTTGGATGTGTATCCCTACCTTTATTCTTCTGCATAAATAAATTTTTATTACAACATATCCTGCATGCACTGTGGGCATGTTTAATGTATTGTACATATGCCATTTCCCCTACATATTCTATTCCACAATGAAGGAATTCTTGGCAGTCAGTGAGGATTAGAACACATGGGGTAGGCCTCCCATGATTATTAATATATATTAAACTTCTATAATGACAAGTAGGGATGAGGGAGAGAGTCACTATTCTTTTGGACTCCCATAGAATGAATACACATTGGAATTTAATTGGACTCCCATAATGATAAACATGGCTGAATGAATATACATTGGACTTTAGTAACAATGTAGGATTTTAATAATAATGCAGTTAGGAATGAGAGATTTGAATGTAACAAAATCTCTTTTTCTTGCTTTTTGGCCTTGGAATGGCCTTGAAAAAAAGAATGAGTCCCTAACACAAAAATTATAAGACATTTCACATAAAATTTATGCAAACATAATTGGGAGAAATAGGCCTAAAACAATCTTAGGTGGAGGTATATATTGCGATATTGAGACGCAAAATTTTGGATGCGATGAGACAGGAGATCTAGTGGAGCTTAAATGAGAAAATGTTGACAAAATTCCATCAACACAACTATGCAACTACACCTTTGTGTCCCTATTTTAGAAAATTTTTCATGCTATTATAGGTTATCACTTTACTGTGTTTCCCTCGGATACTTCTAATTTCAATTTCCTTTCCTTCTGAGAAAAATATTATGAAAAGATCTTGGAAATTAAGGGCCATTGTTCCTAATGAATGTTACTATTAGACCCCTAATTCAACATCTGTACCACCCATTTGGATTGTAATCAAGGGACTAACAAAAAATACCCCCCCATATTTAGCTTAATATTGTTTCACTTCCTTGAACAATTTATGGTACCTCAATCTGCAATAATCACTTGAAATTATAGTGTTGAATATAAAAACAAGTTAAGATTTTTTTCCAGTTTTTAATTGATGAAATTATGGGTACTACATGATTCAATCAATATTATTACCCTTTTATTTTAGATGTATGTTTCTATCTTGAGGGTTTGTGGAGTAATAATGCCAAGCATTACATGCCAAGAGATCGTTGGAGTACTTTCTTCTAGCTCTATATCTTGTGAAGATTCCACTTCTTCATCTTCATCATCTTCACTTTCTATGTAGAATAATTTATTCTCACTAAATTTATGTCGTTTACTATACTTTTTGTTAGTTGAAACATAATTCATTTTCTCTTATTTCATCCATTTTCTACTGACTCAACCTTGTTGGTTTAGGAAAAGAAGCTTGATTTTCTCTATAGTTATTAGTGGCCAATTTTCTAGTGGCCATATTTTTACTTTCAACTTTCCTTTCAATAATGAAAGCATACTCTAGACATTTAGTTTCAAAGACATGCACCTCGTGTTGGATGATTTCCTTTAAAGGACACCCATAAATAGGTCTAACAAGTTATCCTTTGAAATATTATTTACTTTGAGACTCAACTTTTTGGAATTGTTGAATGTGCTTGTAAACCTTTTTGTATCATGAATTTGGAAAGTAATAAGGAACTATAACAAAACATGTGAGAATTGATATGCAAAACTTAACCACTGATAATGGTTATTTTCTGTACAGGAAAAGGAGAAAACGAGGAATTGCCGCTCCAAAGGAAGAGACAAAGTCGAGATAACTGCTATCCCTCTGAAGGTGAACCGAATGCAAACAAGGCTAAACAGATTAAAGCAATTCGGCCCGGAAAAGAAGGAGAGGACACCAGCTCGGCGCAAAAGAAAGGAAAGGATGAACTTTTATGTAATTTTCTGTTAAACATCAACTCTGATTATTAAGTCTCGTTGAGAACTGGTTCATTGTATTCTTGACCGATGCATTAATAAAAGCTTGGTGATTATTTCATCTCTGCGTCTGGATTAAATTAAAGCGGTGTATCCTTGGAGGCTAAGGGCCCGGCCCCGGAGGACACTTGCTTCTGTACCATTACGACTTGATTCTTGCGTGGTTTGTTTATCATTGTTATTTGGTAATTTGATATGCTTTATAATTTGACATTACATGCTCTATTAAAGATTGAATCATTGAGGTTTTTACAGATAGAATCGTGTGTTGACTCCGCATCAAGTTATTAATCCTTTCAAGAGTTAATTGCATGTTCTTACTGTTCTGTTACAGAGCTGTTCTACTAAACATTCGCGTTGTGTGTGTTTCTGATTTATTAGTGCTATTCTATAATTTATCAATAGTTAACGTTGTTCCATTAGTGTGTTTCGTGTGATTTGCCTTGAGAGTGAAAGATTGTTATTTTGATTGCGAAGAGTGTACGCGAGACTTAGATTATTTAATTGCTGTTCCATTTTAGATTTGCTGTTCAATTCTTTAATTGTTGTTCTATTTTGTTATTTGCTGTTCCATTTAATTGCATTTGTTGTTTTGGCGTGAGAGATGATCTAAGGCTATAGCGAGCATTGGCAGTCACTGTCTAGCTCCCAGGCTCGTGGTCTATGCTCTAGTTTCCTTTCCATCAGTTTCCGAAGGGATGGGTTATCACTGCCGAACCCTTGACTGATAAGCTGTTGAGTTTTCTGAGTGTGTGATTTATTCTTTGAAGTAATTTAATTACAGTCAAGCATCCGTTTACTCTTGTATTTCTTAGGCACTGTACTACTAGCATTACTCTGAAAAATGATAGCCTCGGATTGAGTCACTCTTTGTAATAAAAAAACGCTCCCGGATTGACATATTAATGTGAGGTAATTAGAGGTGAAAGAGACCCTTTTTATAGCTCTACATTTTGGCGCCGTTGCCGGGGAAAGAGTGTAGCCATTTGTTTTTTTCAGAGTAGTGTACGAGCCTGCTAGGGAGGAGTTGGATCCTAAAAACGGAAGGTAAGAACCTACGTGCGGAGCATGTAAAAACCCTGCTCCACTATCCGCTTTCCTAACAGATTTGTTTTTGCTTTGTTTGAATAGAAGTTGGTAGTTCATTTGAGTGCATGACTAAGCAGAAAAGACCAGAAAAGAATATCAAACCCCCATCCAAGCCTGAAAAAGCTAAGGGGCCGGTGACCCTTGGCCGAACGACCTTCATAGACGAAATCTATAAGAAAACAGAATCTCGGCCATCAGTAGGCCTCAAGAAAAACATTTCTAAACCGCCTACTAGTTCCCTTCAGGCCACAGGATCACCATCTGTAGCCTGTGCTGAGGTGCATAGTCAAACTGAAGAGCAGGACTTTCAAGAAATTGAAAATTCTACTCCAGATTTATTGCAGGAAGGGAACTCTAGCAACTTTTGTGAAGGAGAAGGAGAAACAGGGGAAACCAAGGAACCAAAATCCCCTATTGAAACAAATCAGCCATTAGATAGCCCAGATAAGGGGAGTGCTGCGAAAATCATTGTTGAAGGAGTCCAATCTTCAGAAATTCTCATTATTCCAGATAAAGGAAGCGCTATTAAAAATATCCCTGCCAAAACCGTTCCCACTCAACCTAGGAATACCCTCCTAGATATCCCAGAAGGTTATTGACATATATTTGATCCCATGGCTCAAAACCAGCAAAATGCTCAAAACCAGCCAAATGCTCAAACCTCTACATTACAATATCCTATAGTGGATTCTGCAGCTAATGCACCCATGAAAGCTATCCCTCTTCAGCATATCCCTACATTTCACGGTCTCACATCAGAAGATCCGGATGCATTTTTATTCGAATTCGATGTGTTATGTAGGGGGTATGATTACACCACCGATCCCAAAAAATTGAAATTATTTCCCTCTACATTGAAAGGGGCTGCTTTAAGATGGTTTATGGGGCTAGGTGGCGGGGTTATCAACAATTGGGATCAAATGAAAGAATCCTTCTTAAAAAAATATCAGGATTATTGTAGGTCTAGAGAATTGAAAGACGAAATATTTCAAATGTCAGCCAGACCAAATGAAACATTAGAGGAGTATGTGGAACGTTTTCAGTATAATCTACAAAGATCTCCTTATGCATCGCTACCTTTACCTGATAATGTGTTAAAAACTGCATTAATGAGAGGCATGAAGGAACAATGGATTGAAACATTAAACATTATGGGAAAAGGGGATATTTATCAAGAGAATTTTACTGACATCCTTGACTTATGTATCAGGAGTTCGAGAGGCAGCACAAGAATAAAACCGACAGAATATGATCGGTTTGCGAGAGATAACAAAGTATCAGCAGAAGGAGTAACACGTGCAGAAATTGGAAATTTATTAGAAAATTTTAAAACTGATATTATGGGGACACTAACTACACAACTTGATATTGTGCAGGCTAAACGAGAGAGGAAGCAGTGGAGCGAACGAGAATTTGGCAATCTTACGCACAGATGCGAGAAAAAACATAGCCACGAGAATGTCGGATAAAGTCCGAACATGCGCCATTTCCACGCCATCATGCAAAAGATCACCTTACGGAGAGCTGCCCCTCACTTCCTGGATTGAAAGCGGTATATAAGGAAGCAGAAGAAGAACCAGAATCGGCGAACTCGATCAACCAGCGTCGCCAGTGGCAGCCGAGACAATCTGGTATGTTTCCGGACTCAACCTCTTTTTTTCAACCTCCACAGTATAATGCTCAACAATATGGTATGTAGCAAAATCAATCTCAACCCCCATTTTCAAACTGGTCACCACAATCGTTTCCTTCTTCAAATCCATGGCTGAATCAAACAAGCCAATCTGGGTGGCCGAATTTCCCTTACACTCCACCATATTGGCAAAATGGCCCATATCCTTCACAATGGACTCCCCCTACTTCACAAAGTTCACCCTGGCAGACAAGCTGGCAAAGACCGATGTACCACCCAGCTGGAACTATTCCGCTCCCTCAACCTACTCTGCCAGCCTTACAACAGAATCCCCAGTCTAACCTGAGACTGCAACTCCCAGCCCAACCCGATCCCAATCCAAATAACAGACAGGTCCAATCTATTCAAATCATAGAAACACCAGAAATAGGACCTGACCTGAGAGAGTGCAATGATCTCCAGTTAAGATCTGGACGTATAATTGAAACTGAGGGAAATAAAACAGTTCATATTGAAGATCGATTACCCAGAGAACATCAGTCACAACAAGAGGATGTAAATAAGCAGCAAACTCATAATCAAGCAACCACATCCTCTCCTCCATTCCCAGAACGATTAACCATACCACGACCCATACAATATCCTGACTTTGACATTCTGGGAGAATTACAAAATTTGTACATAAAAATTCCATTCCTCCAAGCCATTCAAGACATTCCCATATACGCAAAAACTATCAAAGAATTGTGCATAAAGAAACCAAGGAGGAATATAACAAATAATCCAAGATTCCAAGTAGTCGGTACTTTATCTGACCTATTGTCTGGAAGAGAAACACCCCTTAAATATGAAGACCCCAGGAATCCAATTATAACTGTTCAAATTTATGGTCAGACCCTGTCTAATGCCTTAGTTGATCTAGGGGCTGCAATTAATATTTTAACAACCACAACTTGCCAAAAGCTCGGCATTACATCTGTAGAACCCACCTCTACTATGTTGGAATTGGCTGACCGATCTATGGTTAGACCAGAGGGTACTCTACATGATGTCATGGTCTCTGTAGAATCCTGGGAGTATCCAACCGATTTCCTGATAATTAATCCAAAAACCCGACTTGATGGACATCTGCTAATTTTAGGTAGACCTTGGCTCGCCACTGCCGATGCCTACATTGGCTGCCGGCAAGGAAATATGACCATAACTAGAGGACCGAATAGCAAAAATTTAGTTCTATATCCTCCAGCGCAGCCAAGTGTCACAATGATCAAAACTAATAAGCACCCTGTATCATACCTTACTGATAACATTAGATCTCCATTAACTATACAAGAGGCACTTGATTTTAAAGACCAAACAGAAGATGATGCTATTAATAATTTCATTACTCAAACTGAACCTCGCACACAGTGTCACATGATAGAAGCAGCATTTGATAATGAATTGGAGGAAGATCCTCTGAAAGATACGCATGACCAAACGATACCTGTTACTTCTGTTGCAAATAGTAAAACTGTGGAAATTGCACCGGGAAAAACTTTAAACATCAATGCTAATCTCACACCTGAACAAGAAACTAAGCTCATCCATTTGTTAACGAAATATCAAGAAGCATTTGCATGGGATTACCCTCACATGAAAGGAATTGATCCCCAGTTATGTACACACCACATTTATACAGAAAAAGACGCCAGACCTGTTCGCCAGCCGCAAAGGAGACTTAATCCTCATCTAAAGGATGTGGTAAAAGCTGAACTTCAGAAACTTTTAGATGTCAACTTTATCTATCCTATTTCTGATAGTAAATGGGTCTCTCCGCTGGTGGTGGTACCAAAAAAGAATGGAAAATGGAGAATCTGTGTGGATTATAGGGAACTAAACAAGGTAACACAGAAAGATCATTTTCCTCTCCCATTCATAGATCAAGTATTAGACACTTTAGGAGGGAAGAAATTCTTTTCTTTCCTGGATGGCTTCAGTGGATACAATCAGATTCAGATTGCCCCTGAAGACCAGGATAAAACTACTTTTACTTGTCCCTGGGGAACATTTGCCTATCGAGTTCTACCTTTTGGCCTATGTAATGCTCCTGCCACATTTCAGAGGGCTATCCTCAGCATTTTTGTAGATTTAATAAATGATGGACTTGAAGTTTACATGGATGACTTTACACCATATGGAGATGATTTTGATCCAGCTCTAGACACCCTAGAAAAAGTCCTACAACGCTGCATTGTTACCAGGCTTTGCTTAAGCCACGAAAAATGTTTCTTGATGATGACTGAAGGACTTATCCTAGGGCATTATGTTTCAGCAGCCGGCATTCAGGTAGACCCGGCCAAAATCCAAATACTTTTTCTCATTCCCACCCCTACTACTCAAACAGAGGTACACAGCTTTCTTGGATTTTCTGGTTATTATAGACGATTTATAGAGCATTATTCGCACATTGCTGCTCCTTTATATGCACTAACCGGTAACGTTGATTTTCTTTGGACAGAAAAATGTGACCATGCTTTCGAGGATTTAAAGAATCTCGTATCCACAGCCCCAGTCCTTCGAGGACCAAACTGGGACCTACCGTTCCAGATATCATCCGATGCCTCAGATACAGCTATTGGCACAGTCCTTGGGCAGGAAGAGGATAAAAAACCATATGCCATCTATTACATCAGCAAGAATTTATCCCCTGCTGAATTAAATTACACTGTTACTGAAAAAGAATTCCTAGCTGTAATACATGCTGTCAATAAATTTAGACATTATATTACAGGTTATCCTGTTATCTTATATACGGACCATTCTGCTATAAAATATTTAGCAAATAAGCCTGTCACAAATGCCAGAGTAACTCGATGGTTAATTTTATTGCAGGAATTCGACATCACAATCAAGGACCGGCCTGGCAAAGAAAACCCTGTAGCCGATTTTCTTTCGAGAATACCAAAATCAAGCGATGCAGCATCATTTGAAGATCAATTTCCGGATGAGCACCTGTTTGTTGTTGCCGTTCAAACACCCTGGTATGCTGATGTTGCCAACTACCTCGCAGTAGGTAAACTACCAAAACATTTAACCCCTAATGAGCGCAAGAAGATTATTCAGAAAAGTTTTCGATTCTCGTGGATTGGGGGCTATTTGTTTCACACAGGAGCAGACATGCATATCAGGCGATGTGTTAGAGAGGATGAAATCTTTGACATCCTAAAAGCCTGTCACGATGGACCGTGTGGGGGGCACTTCGCTGAGCGTAGAACTGGACATAAAGTATTGCAGACAGGATATTACTGGCCTATGATCTTCAAAGATGCGAAGAAGTTTGTCCAAGCTTGTGACAGCTGCCAGCGAGCAGGACGACCTGGTCAAGCTGATGAGATGCCTCTGAAACCACAGTTAGTCATCGAACCATTCGAGCGATGGGCTCTTGATTTCGTTGGACCCATCAACCCCTCATCAAATCAGAAAACATATATCTTGGTGGCAACAGAATATGTCACCAAATGGATTGAGGCAGAAGCATTGCCAAGAGCCACAGAGGACTCTGTCATACAGTTCCTGTTCCATCTATTTGTTCGTTATGGCCTTCCTAGGGAAGTAATTACAGATGGAGGACCACAATTTGTTGGGCATAAATTAGCTGCAACACTCAACAATTATCACGTCCAGCATAAAATCACTACTCCATATCACCCACAGGCGAATGGGCAGGTAGAAAGTAGCAATGAGATAATAGAATCAATCCTAACGAAAACCATTGCGTCACATAGGCGTGATTGGGCTACCCGACTACCTGAAGCACTCTGGGCCTATAGAACCACATGGAGGAGCACCACCGGTTACTCACCTTATCAATTAGTGTTTGGGAAACAACCCATTTTTCCCATAGAATTCGAAATCCAAACATTACGGACAGCACAGGAAGTTGGCCTAGATCTAAGCGAGGCACAAATCAATCGACTACAGCAGATCAATGAATTAGACGAAATTAGGCTCTCTGCATTACAAAATACAGCATTGATTCAACAGCGGCGAGCTAAATGTCATGATGCGCTCATCAAAAACAAAGTCTTTCACGAGGGAGACTGGGCTCTATTATATGACTCTCGGTTTCAGGACTTCCCTGGAAAACTTCAGACTCGATGGTTGGGACCATACGAAATCCAGAAGGTGCATGACAACGGAACCCTTACTCTAATTACCATTGACGGTTCTGGATATGCATTCAAAGTAAATGGCCGCCGAGTCTGTCTCTATCGCAAACCACTCACTCGGGAATCCTTCTGCCAGCAGCTACGCCGAGACACTGATATGGAGATTTTAGGAGAGGAAGAGAAATCTTCCTCACCTGTAATTCATTAAGGGTTCATTTCTTTTTACAATTTGTACATAAGTTCTTGTTTTTGAGTGGTTCTTGTACATAAGTTTGCATTAAATGTTTTCTTATCATTTTTTTGTTGTTCCTTTTCTTTTACAAAGTTCGATTTTTGCCATTCTGAAGATAGCATTTGCGTGTTTTTTATGCTGTTGGCTTTGCTTGTTTTGCTGTTCCTTTTCTAAAGGAACAGCATTCGGGATCTCTACTGTTCCTTTTTCAAAGGAACGGCATTATTACGTCTTCCGCTGTTCCTTTTGGTTACCACTGTTCCTTTTTCTTCAAAGAAACAACGTTCTTTTATTGCTGTTGTTCCTTTTTTAAAGGAATGGCATTTTGAGTGTTTTTATAGTATTTTTATTTTTGCTGTTCCTTTTCCCAAAGGAACGGCATTTGCATTTTTTTTGCTGTTCCTTTTTCTATCATCCGTCGTTGTTTCTTTTCCAAAGGAACACCACTAGCATACTTTTGCTCTCCTTGTGAAACAGCTGATCTAAATTGAGGATGCTTCTTGCCCGTCTTCTTTCTAGTCTTTAAGATACAGCTATGTACTTGTGCAATGAATATAAAATCACAACATACCGAAATCCGCAAATCATAAATCGCTATATTTATAAGGCTCTGCATTAGTAAGAGGACAAAAGGAAGGACATATTTTTTTTCTTATCTTTTGTTGTCATTGTTCTACTAATTTTGCCCTGATTGGTTATCTTTATCATGCTGATTCCTTTAACCCTTTTTGATTATTATTTAGGAATAAGAGCAAAGGGATTATATCTTCCTATTGAGATAATAAGACTTCTTCCACCATTCCTACTCTTAAGGAGTGTTGAACCACCCTTTGTGTATAAATAAGGAAAAGTACATTATAAAAAATATATATATATATATATATATCTGAACATGATATATGAGATGTCAAATGCAGGATAGGGGGTCTCATTAAGAGCCAGCCTACCATGATCATGAGGATGGAAGTGAAGTGGCATTCCCATTATGGCCACCACACCAGGGATATGGTCCAAAAGGTATATCAAATAAACAAACCTTGGAACAGGAGGTCTCATCACGAGCCGGCCTGCCCATGTTTCGCTCCTTCCTCGTGAATGGCATTATGGTTAACTGGTCACTAAGCCAGCATAATGGTCTACATTTTGACATAACAACATTCCTAAGCATACACAAAGGATCATGGTTCCAAGGGTGAAAAAACAACTCTGCCAAGGTTATGAACACCTGTCGGCAGCAGAGCACTGTTAATGGTATTGAAGTCACCTTGGTTACACCAATGGGTAAGATACTAATACTCTTTTGTTTCTTATATCCTAGGAACTAATCATATATTATTTCCCGATTTATACATCGCATGAACATTTATAATCACCAATCATGGCAAAGGCAGTGACCATGACCACTTGAGATTTGGCAAGTACGATAGATGTCCTACCCACCAGCCTCATATCATAACACAGCAGCCTCTTACATAATACGCGATCAACTCTCCGCCTCGATTTCGGTAATTCGTTGTCCTTCTAAACATGGCATAATTCCATATGCTGTTCCTTTCTGACTCGGTTGCAGATCGGGTGCTGCTCCTTTATTTGCCGGCTGGGACAGCCTATCACATTGCGGGGGGGGGGAGTTAACCTCATTATTCCCTGAATTACGTGTCAGTTCACCATTCGGGAAAGATAGTGTACGACGGTTTGACATGGTTTAACGACATGGCATTTCTATTTTTACACAAGTTGCTGTTCATAATCCATTTCCGTTGCATTGTCGCATACTCTGTGTTTTTTATTGCGATTATCACCCTCTCTGTGTTTCAAACAGCACAAGTAGTTGCTGTTCCATTGAGAATCCGCAGTGAAACCATGGGAGGAAGGGAAATTCGAAGCGAACCTCAGAAGTTGACAATCTCCGCTGCTGCCCGAGAGATCCTAGAAAGAGCAGGCTGGTTGAATTATCTCAGTCGCCTGCAGGAGTCCAATGAAACAGTAGCGATGGAATTTTTGCAGAACCTGCAGGATGATCACTCCAAAGTAAGGGGGAAGCGGATAGCAGTCACCGACGATATAATTGCAGAAGTTTCGGGACTACCAGCCACCGGACCAGTATGGACACTAAAGAAGGAAAGATTACAGAAGATCATGGAAATTTTCCAGGACGAAGGTCAGAGCTTAACAATTAAGGGGAAGGGCATTCTGCCAACAACGCTAGGAGAACCCTGGACGGAATTAGCAAGAACAGTGCAGAGCTACATCACCTGCGAAGGGAGGAAAGACGTGGTAAGACCACGACATCTTAAACTCTTAGCTGTTTTAAAGCAGAAATGCTCTGTAAATCTACCTGCACTTCTGAATTCATTACTGCATGATGCTGCACGAAGCATAAAAAAGGCACAGTATGTAGAGTCAGTCGTCAGTCACCATGGGTTAATACGATTAATAGTTACTAATACGACTAATAGTTCGCCATAGTCTCACCCAGCGACGGAAAGCGGTGGAAAGGCTGCCTTAATGATTAAGGGTATTTTACAGTATATCTCAGCATGTGAATCTTAAGCACACCGGAAACGTCAAACAACGCAGTATGTTGCTAATTTTATCGAACAACCCCGAGAGATACACACAAGAATATTGAAGGAAACATAAGTATGCGTGTGTACTGGCTGTGGAAGGAGCCCGGAAAATCAACAGGATAGCTGGCTGAGAGAGGAAAGACTAAGCGAAAATCAATCCCGTTAAAAGCTAGGATGCGAGGAGAGCTAGAAAAGCTCAGAGCACATTTCAACCGATGGTAATTAGTGACGATCGAAGAAAAACGATCGAAGCGTTAAAGCAAAACCGACGAGCGAACGGGGAGGAGGAAATGGGACAGCAGGGAGGTAGCCCATTACAAGACCCAATGGGAGAAGACGAATTGGCCGCAGTCCTGGCCGATATGGGTAAGTATGGCCAACCTTCTAATTCAGTAGACCTCCACGACAAACCTTAAGAAGAAAACGCATCTGAAAAATCATATGCAGTAGAGTCAGAAAAAGGGAATCTGCCTGTTCATGATAGAGAAGAAATGAGAGATACTGAACGGGAAAAATCTGTTCCCAAGACACCAGAGGAAATTCCAGAGGAAGTAGGAGCAGAAAAAGCAGTTGCCCAGGAAGAGACAGAACCAATCAAGATTCCTACCCCAGAACAGCCAGAGCAGAATAGCGAGGAAGCACCCCAAGAGGAAGATCTAGAAACTAGTCATGGTCCAAACCGCAGCAGACGGCCTGCTGTTCCTTCTAATGAAACGGTGGAAATTAAGAAATTGCGAATGGAACGGCAGAAATTATTGAATACAATAACCCAGCTCAGACAGCAAATTAGAGTTCTGAAAGCAAACCAGAGGGTAAGAAAGACCGGAGGGAAGAAAAAGGAGGCCAACAATCGCCCTACTGTTCAAAACCCTACTGAAAATCCAGCCGCCGCTCCAAACGTTGCTGAGGAACAACAACAGACTGATATTCGCGTTAAAATAGAAAGGGATGATACGAGGACCAGCGAAAAGAAAATCCAGACAGAGGCACCACCATCAGGGGTAATAAGGGTTCTGAACTCCAAACAACATAATAAGAAAGTTCAGGTAAAACTCCCGGCCTCTACTGACCTATGGAAAAAAGATCCGAAGACAAAAACCTTGCATAAGATGGTGAAGCAAGCCCAGCAAGAAGCCGAACAACTTAGAGAGCAGACGGTTCCTCGAGAAAAATATGAAGAGTTACAGCAACAACTAAGGGACGTCAATCAATCCAAAAGCCAGGCTTTTGAAGGGTGGCGAAAGGAACAAGAGGAAGTTGCACAGGTAACCCGTAGACTAGATACTGTTATCAAGCAGATGAATACCTTGTGTTCTTTATACAATGATGTTTTAGCATGTAGGGCCCCTGCTAAAAACTATGCTCTGTTTTTATTAGAATGGTATTTACAATTAAAAATAAAAGCTGTTAAAGCAGGCACCCCTATACAAATCAACACTGTCAATGACTTTATAGACTGTTGTAAGCATTATGGAGTGAAAGTCCAGAGATTGTTGTGTGAACTTTATTTGCATGACCTTGTGCTAAATCAGGAGACTGAGTTAAACCCTGGCCCTTTCATTGGAGACATCCAATTCCAAGCATTCATTTCATTCGGGGTTAATCAGATTAAGTGGCTCAAAGCCTATGATACTTTCCAGAGTCAGGAAAATGGTCTAGATTTACGGGTAAGGGCTGAGCCTAGGAACCCAGTGTAGTTGTGGAAAGCTCATAGAAACCTCATAAAGACTCCGGGTGTCATTGAAACATTAGGACCCATGCATGAGACACTCATTCGAGAGAGTTTAGAATATTTTCTTTCCATCAAAGACTTGGCCATTAATGCAGCCAAATTTCGGTACCGAATCTCTGATCCAAACATCTAGCTCAGGGAACCATTTAAGTATGAGAATTTTGAATTAGCTGCCAACCGTTTGAACCTCTATGGCGAGAGCATTTTGAAAGCAGGGCCATCCTGGTTAGGATATAGATTTCGCACTCCAATTATTTGGCACCCTGCACCCGGATATCAAGCCCTGTATGAGATGCCTGAGGGGAAAACAGGTCAGTTCTTTGACTATCTAATCACTCATCATGGTTGTAGGCCTCCGCATGAGACTCCTTCTCCAGCATATTCTCTCACTGCCTTGCATGTCAACTACAATGTTTTCATGAGGACATGAAACAAGGTAAACAGGGGGGGGTGTGGAGTACTAAAAAGGTATGCTTTTGATGATTATTTCAGTGGCTTTTTAGTAGAATTTGTAAACCTTTTTGCATCATGAATTTGGAAAATAATAAGGAACTATAACAAAACATGTGGAAATTGATATGCAAGACTTAACCACTGATAATGGTTATTTTCTGTACAGGAAAAGGAGAAAACGAGGAATTTCCGCTCCAAAGGAAGAGACAAAGTCGAGATAACTGCTGTCCCTCTGAAGGCGAACCGAATGCAAACAAGGTTAAACAGATTAAAGCAAGTCGGCTCGGAAAAGAAGGAGAAGACACCAGCTCGGCGCAAAAGGAAGGAGAAGGATACGCTTTTATGTAATTTTCTGTTAAACATCAGCTCTGATTATTAAGTCTCGTTGAGAACTGGTTCATTGTATTCTTGACCGATGCATTAATAAAAGCTTGGTGATTATTTCATCTCTGCATCTGGATTAACTTAAAGCGGTGTATCCTTGGAGGCTAAGGGCCCGGCCCCGGAGGACACTTGCTTCTGTACCATTACGACTTGATTTCTGTGTGGTTTGTTTATCATTGTTATTTGGTAATCTGTTATGCGTTTAAGTTGATATTACATGCTCTGTTAAAGATTGAATCATTGAGGTTTTTTACAGATAGAATCGTGTGTTGACTCCGCATCAAGTTATTAATCCTTTCAAGAGTTAATTGCATGTTCTTACTGTTCTGTTACATAGCTGTTATACTAAACATTCGCGTTGTGTGCGTTTCTGATTTATCAGTGCTGTTCTATAATTTATCAATAGTTAACGCTGTTCCATTAGTGTGTTTCATGTGATTTTCCTTGAGAGTGAAAGATTGTTATTTTGATTGCGAAGAGTGTATTTGAGTTAATAGATTAAGCTTGGTTACAACTCGCGAGACTTATATTATTCAATTGCTGTTCCATTTTAGATTTGTTGTTCAATTCTTTAATTGCTGTTCTATTTTGTTATTTGTTGTTCCATTTAATTGCAGTTGTTGTTTTGGCGTGAGAGATGATCTAAGGCTGTAGCGAGCATTGGCAGTCACTGTCTAGCTCCCAGGCTCGTGGTCTATGCTCTAGTTTCCTTTCCATCAGTTTCCGAAGGGATGGGTTATCACTGCCGAACCCTTGACTGATAAGCTGTTGAGTTTTCTGAGTGTGTGATTTTTTCTTTGAAGTAATTTAGTTACAGACAAGCATCCGTTTACTCTTGTATTTCTTAAGCACTGTACTACTAGCATTACTCTGACAAATGATAGCCTCAGATTGAGTCACTCTTTGTAATAAAAAAACGCTCCCGGATTGACATATTAATGTGAGGTAATTAGAGGTGAAAGAGACCCTTTTTATAGCTCTACACTAACGACCCGCCAAAGGAAGGTTCAGCGTCAGAGCCTGGTTGTATTTTCCTTTGTATGAATTAATGATAAGTGACTATTGGTTATGGTTCCACTCGTATTGTTCATTATGATCATGATTTGTGTCTTCTCTGACTGATACATAATTGCATATATCAGGTTTTATGCTTGTGTTTATCGTGTTTCTTGTGTGTGCAGGTGTTCGATCGCGGCGAGCGAGAGGATTGTGATATGCTGGAGCAAGGAAACGAGAGCGCCATCTTCTCTATGAACAACAGCGTTGGACTTGAGGTAGGCCTTCTTCGCAAGTTGGTTTATTGTAATTAGGAACCTGTGCCTTAGCGTGATACGATTGTTGCTAGACCCGATCTGGGCTAGTAGGGATCGCCTCTGTCCGCAGAGGGGATTTACCTCCACAAAAATATCCAAGACCTGTCTTTATAAGAGGAGAACGTTGTACCTTGATAATTTCATCTAGGGTTTCAGATCCTTTAGCAAATCTAAGATTCAAATTCTTTACTTTCTCAATTTATTTTCTTAGACTTACTATTTCACATTCTAATTTCTCATTGTGTTTCTCCTTTTCTTCAAGCTGATTTTTTAGAGTTTCTATGGATATTTTGTTTTACTCCAAACATATTTTGAGCTAATTGATTTCTTCAAGAAAATCATTGTCTTCTATAGCATCCATAAAAGTATCCTTTTCTTCCCTAGAATATTTTTCAAATGCCATGAGAAGTCTAAGATTTTGATCAAATTCTTCCTCGCTATCTGATAACCCATCACTATCTTCATGAGTATAATAACTTTTTCTAGTGCTAAACCGATTCTTATTTCTTCTTGCTACTTCCTTTCCCTTTTCATGTGTTTCTTTATGAGGACACTTAGCAGCATAATGACCAACTCTTCCACAAGAAAAAAATTTGAAAGGAAGCTTAGCTCTGAAGCTTCCAGTGCCCAGTTGGAGCTTCTTTACAAAATTTACCTCATCTATTTCTGAAACATACCCTAATCGTTCTATTTTTTGTACTTCTTTTCGTTTTGTAGAAGCTCTAAAGATAGCTTCTTTGACTTCATATGATCCTCCTTTTCTCATTTCACTTGTAGTTATAATACCATGAAGTTGAACAATAGTAAGATTTTGAAGATCCTGCTTCTCTTCAATAACAGACACTTTTGACTCAAATTTTGAGTTAGAGATATTAAAACTTTTTCAACCAGAGTAGTGTTAGTTATGGTTTCACCCAAATTTATCATACGATTTACAATATCATCTAGACGTAAAAAGAAACTGGCAATGTTCTCCTCATTATGCATCCTTAGATTTTCATATTGAATTCTGAGAGTTTGGAGTTTAGCACTTTTTACATTTGCATCAGCTTCATAGCTTAGAATGATTTTGTCCCATATTTCCTTTGTTGTATTCAACTGCATGACCTTGACAAATTCTGATTCGGTCGGACTCCCCAATAGTGCATTGACCACCTTTGCATTAGTTTCATAGTTCTTTCTTGCCGTTACATCTGTTGGAACTGAGGTTGGATATTGATAACCTCCTTCAACAATAGCCCATACATCTTCTCCAAGAGACTGAAGATAGGATCTTGTCTGTGTTTTCTAGAAGATTAAATTGTTTCCATTGAAGAGTGGAGGCCTGATAGATGTTTTCCCATCTTGATTTCTCATCTTGGCTGATCTTCCTTCTAGCGGCTAAGCTTCTTCAGAAGGACCTGCTCTGATACCAATCGTTGGGAAAAATACTGAGAGGGGGGGGGGGTGAATCAGTATTTAGAACTCATATCTATAAATTTAACTTTTTCTTTTGCAGAATTCCATACACAGCTTTTATGAATCGAACTCAAGTATACACACTGATATGCTGAAAGTAACTAGTGTATACTGATATAAATTTCTAGTTTAGAAAAATTCTCAGAAACAGTCTTTAAATCAGATTTACTAGTTATGTATCAGGTTAGATAATCAGTAAATATGTGCAGTTACAGCAGTATAAAACATCACACAAGTGGAACACACATGAACACCAATATTTAAGGTGGAAACCCAATTTGGGAGAAAACCACCATTGTTGTCGTCTCTGTCTTCAATATTTATTATATGGAAAAAAATTTACAACATGTACTGATGCAGACTCATATCAGTACGCAGGCTTCTACCTGCAGAAGGCTGCAACCTTCACTCGTTTTCCAGCTGCTACTGGAAGGGATCTCCAACCCCCTTTCTTCTTGTTTACCAGCCACTCCTGGAAGGGAGCTTCAACCCCCTGAACATAACACCAGCTTCTACTGGCAGGAAGCTTCTACTTCAATACTAAAGGCTTCAACCCTCAGACTCACTGCAGACCACGTTTCATCAATTTTCATACTGGATCAAATAGCATCAACGCAACCCTTTATCAATAATCATAAACTTTGCCCAATACTTCAATTTGAACAGTGAAAACACTTTAACCCAAACTTCAGAAATAACCCAGACTTCAGAATAGAGATGAAGATACAAACTCAACCTTGAATAGTCATTAATTCAAATAGCATATGCTACTTTGCTTCACTGAAGCCGCGTACATACACGCTTTCCTGCACACCAACCTGCGTATGCCTCAGTGCATACTATATTCATAACCTGGATTGAATATGCTACTTCGCTTTGTTAAAGTTGTGTGTATATGCACTTTTCTTTATACCAACCCGTATATACTTATGTGCATACTGTTCTTCAGAATGTGATCAAACTCAAATTCAGATCTGAGGCTTTCAGTCAAACATTTTCTTAGCAGTGTAGAACATTTAGACAGTCAGTCAACCTTAATCATGTTTTCTCAATCATTGATTAGATTTTTTCATGATCAACTTAGCAACATACTCAGTATTCAAACAACCTAGAACTTCAAGAAGACTTCATTGACAGACAGTAGACAAAAAGTAGGGATCACAGTAGTAACATATGAACTAAGCTTCAAAAAACCCTAACTGCCATACACGCTTTTTATGAAGCGAACCTGTGTATATACACACTTTTACTGAGACCAACTAGTGTATAGATCTGTAAAAGTAAATTTTGCATAATAGACCAGATCTATAAAACTTACCCTGATTTCTTCATTTTCTTTAGCAGACTTGCACCAGTTCTTCATCATTTCTTCAGTAGATCATACTAGAGCTTCATCATCTTTAGATCTAGAGATATTGAACCATCATTATATCCATGGGTGCATCATAGATTCAGATCTATCAATTAAAAACAGAGTTCATCCATGCAGATATTCCTTAGAGAAATTTATTCATTAACAACCCTTACTCATGCACCCTTTGCACTATGATCTTCTTCTCCTTATATAGATTTAGCTTTTACCAATACCATGAGTCAAAACCACTCAACTGTTGATGGTAATCCTGGACGGAATCAAATAGATAATACAACGCTCAATACTGTGGGCTAATACCATGGTAAAACCCCCTGGTATTATAATTTTGGAGCACAAACATGCATACGTGACTTGCAACGTACTTCTCCGCGTGCATACGCGACTTGGCCTTTACAAACCCGCATATACGTTGTGACATATTAAAAATAACCAATCTGCTGCACAAAACTTCTGAGAGACTGCTGAGGTTATTCATACAGATAGTTTCTTCATCCTTTTCCAGAGAGTTGCCATCAAGGACAATCAATTTAATATTATAGAAAACAAGAAACATATTTCCAACACTAAAGAATCTATTCATAGCTATGTCTAAGCTATGGAATTTCTCTTCTAGCTGAACAATCATATTCTTCTTTGTAAGAACCTTCTCCACTTCTAAAATTGTCTTTGTTCTTTCATCCACTCCCAAGTCATCCAACTCATATCTATTCTTGGAGTTTAAGAACTTGATGATGTTGCTGGTTGTAGTAGGCATATATTCAAGCTCTTCCTTGATGGTTTTTATGACATCATTAGCTTTCTCTATCAATTCATTCTATTCAAATATATTCTGGATACAGGGCCAAATTTCATTTATGGTAGAAGCTATAGTTGTTGGGATGGTTGTAAGAGGTATAACCTCCAAAGGGACCATAGAAATATTAGCAGCCTATTCTTTCTCCTTGATCATTTTCCCCATTTTTGATTCCATATGTCTCAATTGGGCATTTTTCTCCATGATGAGCTTCATCATGTCTGACTTTTGAGACTTTGTTTCTTCAATATCCTTGGTTAAAGGGTCTTCTTTGGGTGATAGTTTCAACTACTTTCTTAATGCTGCTATGTCAGAATTTTTATTTTTTATTATTTCTTCTGCAACTTTAATGTTGGAAGGACCATATGCAACTTTGACCACTAAGTCTTCCAAAGACTCAATTCTTGTATCCTTGGCCAGAAAGGAGATTTTCTCCATCTTTAGCTGTGACTGAATGTTTGCTAAGGAAACCTATTATTTAGACAAACTCATAGTTTTATTAGTTAATGTCGATGAAATCATTTCACCTGTTTGCTTGTGCATCTCCATTTGATCAATGGGATGGATGTCTTTGATGTCAAACTCAAATGAATTATTTTTGTAATCTGTCGTTGTGTTGGGCTCTGAAATTTGTGCCTCTAGAAAGGCCATTTGCATTTTTCATTTCTCAGAGTAAAATGCTGACAATATTCTACTCTTAGAACTAGAAGTCTGCTTCCATAATTGATTGTAGGTGCTAGTCATCAAGATTTCCTTTTTCACCTTGATTTCCCTGAATGTATCAAATATTTTTTTCACTTTCTTTCCTGTGAAAAATTTACTTGTTTGAATGGCTTGTTTTTGATCCTGTGAAGTTGTTGAAGTAGTAGGAGAGAGAGTATTTTGGCCACCAACTTGCGAAGATGTAGGTTTCTCCTTGGTGATTATGATGACCTCTTGTTCTGAATCTTTAGTTGGGTTAACTTTAGGATTGAGCTTGTTCCTCTTCCTGTACATAATATTGAATTCCTTGCTGGAAGTTTTAGTCAGTAAAGGTGACTCTTTTTCCCTCATTCTTTTTCCTTATTTCTCCTATGGGACAGGAGTCTATGATGTAGAAGTGGAGACTAAATTCTCCTCAGCCTCTTGCATAGTGTTTTTAGTCCACTCTATTTGGTTCATATAATTCTCTTTTTTTGGCCTATATGTATGAATGTAAGGAGTAGACTTGTTTTCTACCCTTAGTTTTGAGATCATTCCTAATGGATCATAGGACTAGGTGAAACTGAGGCTAAGCTTCATTTCCTTTAAAATTTTGTCTACTTCTTCCCCTGCTGTCCTGCTGTTGCAAATAAATGGTTCTATTTGTCTTATAATTCTGAATTGTGACTTCTTCTTTGCTGACACAAAGTGGACTTCATCAGCATTCAACATTTTCCTGATGTATTCTAAAGCAAAAATACTCATTGGGAGGAATTTTGGGAGCTTTTAGGGAGCAATCTCACAACCATAAATCCTCTACTCTGTATAGTTCTAGTATAAATACCAGTCACCTGTCTTTGATTGATCTGATAGCTGTACAAATTTTCTGATATCTTCACTGATTATTGGCTCAGGTGTACTACTAAGAAGACTTATTGTTGGATGTACAAACAATTCAATAAACCATTTGTATGAATACTCCTTCTGCTCTTTCATCACCATGGTAGTCTAGAGATGACTGAATGTTGATTGCCATCATCATCCAATTTCTACATTTCGAACTTAAATATGTCTCCCTAAAAATATAAAAACATATAAACTAGGACAAAGGAATATTTAAACACCTCTTCTATCTGTATTGGGGCCCTTGTTTTTAAATTCAATAGATTTTGAGTTGCGGCGAGTACGTGGTAGAACGCAACCTCGGTAGGCAAAAAGGTGTCAAGGTTGCAAAGGAGCAGAGGACAGGTGTCGTGGCTATTACGGGAGCAAGAATAGATGGTAGAAGAGCGCGAAAGGAAATAAGAAGTGAACTCTTGATGAACAGAAAGAAATGAAAGACAGTCGAGTGAGAAGAAAGGAGGAACTGTCAGTCGCGCTGACAGCAAAACAAATAGGCAGCCAGCCAATGGGTAGGGAGGTTGGCGCAGACGGGAATAGGCAACAGGGAGCCGCAGGAGAGCTTTGTTCGTGTTGCATTATTATCCACTCCTATGTGTTATTTTGTTTTCTCTCTCTGTCCAATAGGACATATTGTATTATGCTTTGTTTATGCTCATGTAGCTATGCCTTGTAATAGCTCACTACTGACAGTTGATGATTAATCTATTCAGGAGTGTCGTTCCGAGTATATGTTATGGGTTTGAATGAATGATGTTACAACACCTTTTAAAAATTTATTTACTGAAAGTCTAACTGTTTTCCTGAAAGGTATATGTTATGGAATGCTGTGTTATGGCTATCTAATACTTTAGTTCAGCTTTGATTAAACTGTATGGATTTTGTCGGGTTTATACCGATCTACTCCCTATCACAGTAAGGTCGCGGCACACCTCGGGTGAGACTCTCTTCCCTTTGGAGCAGAGTGAAAATGCAGATGTGAAACTAGACTATGGCGGAAAACCTTGTTGGCCCTTAAACCTGAACCTGGGTCTTCTCTGCGAGACCTGTTCTCTCGCCAATAAATGGTTCCGTTGCTGGGACCTAAAAATACATTTGGGACCTAGATCATGGTATCTCAGATCTTCTAAAGAGAAATACGAAGCTGGTGGGATAACCACCTAGATCAGTTCATAACTCAGTAGGCTGAGCTGAGACGACAGAAGGAGAAAACGATTAAAAACCTAGTTCTATTCTCTGACTCTGCTAGTGATACCTACAAAATCTTTTGGGGAAAGTTCCCAGAAGAACTCTACAACTAGTTGTGGAGGCTTCAGATGAAGACCGTCAAGGAAAAGTCACGGAATATCAATCGCAAGTGGGCGCACGAGGATCTGGTGGCCCTTCATCAGTTAAACACTAAATTAACCCAAGTTGCAGATTTTTGGGTGGAATCTATCGTGGACGGATATATAGTAGAGTTTGTAGCCGAGTGCTACTAGTATTTCTCAAGAGCAGAAGATACCTTCAGATCCAGGTTAAGGGGGAAGCTGCTTAAGCAGATTCCCTTGTGGATCAAGGCATTGATGGTAGACGAAGGAATGATGGGATTCCAAAAAGTAGAGATGGAAGCGTAAACCCTCCAGTGTCGGGGGAAGGGACTAAGGGAGAGATGTTACAAGAACCATAAGAAGGGGGAATAGGAGTATGGATGTCAAAACTGCCAACAAGCTCAGGGAGTGACGAGCACATCAGAGGGTGCAGATTGCATAAAGGTGGCAAGAGAGGGTGATGAAGGAGTTGAAAAGACAGGAAACCAGTCGAAAGAACAAAGAGGAGGCGCCTCAGATGACAAAGGGAATGGAAGTTCAGGTGGGTCCCCATGATATAGGAGGGGTCGTGAAAGAAGTGCGTCAGGTGTATAGGAGTCCAACCCAAATGGAGGAAGGAAATAAGTCTAACGTAGAAGGTATAGAAGCGCGCCCAGAGGAGGTGTCTGATGTGGAGATGCATGTTGCAATGGAGCAACTATTTCAAGAAAGGTCGGCGTCCATATCTCAAGGTATTCCTAGTCCCCACAGTTCAAGTAGCTCTAGTCCCAACCTTCCTCTGGTGCTCTATAAGCCTATAAGTGAAATTTGTGTTAAGTTACATGAATTAAGTAGATTTCACAGTATTCAGTCTCCAATTGGAACACAAACTAGTAGTAGGATTGCTAGTGGCCCCATCTCACAACCAGGATCCAACGGCTTCATTTTAGGAACACCTATTCAATTGAACATGGTGGGATCACTCACCCGGAACCTAGAATTCTCTGGGAAGGGGAACGACGACGTCGAACAGCACTGGTACCTCTGCGAGGCCATCTGGAGGGCACGACAGACACCAGATGTTGGGAAGTTGATAGAATTTCAGACCACCCTTATGGAGATAGCCCTATGATGGTTTATGAAATGGTCGAAAGCTCACCCGAATCCAGTGATGGCTGATGTAAAGAGGGATTTCATTAAGGAATTCAAACTGCCTCAGACAGACCAATAGGGCTTGTTAGATATGTGGGAAATCAGGCAGCGAGAAGGAGAAACTGCTTGGGATTTGATGCAGAGATTCAAGGATGCAATCGGAAATCTCAGCTATCCAATTTATCCAAACCACCAGAGACGCTGGTTCATTAAATCTCTACTACCTTTGACCCGAACTCCATTAACTCAATAAAGGATCGACACATTGCAGGACGCACTGGAGCAGACAATGAAGATAGAAGCTATGGCGAGTTACCCGCAAGAGTTCAAAGGAGGAGTAGTGGTACAAGACCCCTCCATAATGGGTCTGCAGCATCAAATATCCAATCTGATAGAAAAACTCAAGGAAATGCATCCAATGCGACTGGCAAGACCGAATGTATGGTGCACGCATTGTCTCGTGGAGGGACATATGGCAACCGAATGTCCCTGGTTGCAGGGCCAAAATGTGGGGACATTGGCTGCAGGAGCACAAGGGGATCCACCACTAGGAGGGGTCGCACAAGTAAACACCCAAGGGATATATCCACTGCAACAACAATACACAGAGTTCGCTGCACAACAAAGTCTAGCCACTAATGAGTATTGTGAAATATGCAAAAGTATGGGCCATCAACCTCGCCTGTGTTCGATCTCACAGAAATATTCCAATGTTCCAAATAATATATACTGTGAATACTGTGCCTCAACCACCCACATCACATATAAATGCCGAGCACTAGGTGCACTGGCGGAGCGGTTGGACTGGCCATCATACAGAGTAAATGAAGCTCCCCGAGGAAGAGGAGGAGGCATGAGACGAGGCCGAGCAGGAGGTAGAGGTCCAGTAAGATGCTATAACTGCGACCAGGAAGGACATGTATCTAGAGAATGCCCACTCCCTAGAAGACCCTAGTGTTTGTAGTGCCGAGTAAACACACACGCAATAGAATATTTCTCGGAGCTCATCAAAAGATGGGAGGAAAGAGCTAGACAGAGGGGGGCGAATCTAGTAAATGTAGAACCCAGGCTAATAGGAACTCAAACAATGCAAAAGGGGGCCATAGTGACATGGGGTGGCAAAAGAACGAGGGAGGATGCACGTGCTATGGACCTAATGAAATTGATCAGGCCAGCATCCCCAAAGCTCTTGATCAAACCAGAACGACAGAAAATTTTTTTCCAGGAAGCAACAGAAATGTTTGCCCACTTCGGGGGAAACAAAGGAATCGAGTTATAGAAAACTCAAGAAGACAATGAAACGCCGAATAATTCTGAAGCCTTAATCTAGGAGTGGTTCCACTTATTTCTGAAGATTGTTAACAATACACCAATGCTAGAACAACTAAAGTAGAACCTAGAAGGGGTGCTGAAGAAGAACACCAGAACAAAAGAATCAGCAGAAGTGGACCAGAAATATGTACAAAGAATAAAGAGAAACAAATGAAGGACGGGAAAGGAGTTTTGAGTCAACACGCAAGTGGCGGGGTTCCAGATTAAAGATACCATTTGGGATCTAATGTTAACATCCTACCAAGGAAAACTTGGGAGGCATTAGGGAAGCCAAGATTGACATACTCTCCGATTCAACTTCAGATGGAAAACTAGTATTGCATTGTTCCCATCGGCTGACTGGAGGAGGTTGAAGTTGACATTGCAGGGCTAAAGACATTTACAGACTTTGAAGTCATCGACATCATGGGGGATAAGGATACATACCCTGCACTGTTGGGAATTGATTGGGCTTTTGAAAATTATGCAGTAATTGATCTGAAACTGATTATCTTCGAGGACGGGGAAATCAGTCACTTAGCCACTCAACCCCTACCAAGGACCGAGATATATAGATACTACAGATAATAGGGAAGATGCTCAGCTCCTGGACCATCTCTACCAAATGACTGCAGGGAGAAGAGAAGACTACATCAAATTGACGGCAGAAGGCTCTGTAAGCTGGAGAAGAATCCAAAGCTCAGAGTTAGGATCAAAAATAGCTTGGGACGATTGGCAGCAAGGAGGATATGAAACAAATACAAGGAGATGTGCCAATATTGCAAGAGTTAATTGGATCGGGACCGAGATCCAGGAATACCCAATATTATCAGATATGAATGCTATAAGTCTTTTCATAGCCAAAATAGAAACTATAGTACCGGAAAGTCAAAAAGTACCATTGATGGACATGGAATTACAATCTACATCCGCAATATGGTGGAGCAACCATCACAACTCATTGATGCGATGGGACGAAGTGGCAGCAGTACTGAAAGCTAGATTTAAAGAGGAGGAGGAACCCAGAAGTAAGGACCGGTACCAAGGGGACTCAGACCCCAGAGACCATTTGAAGGAATGTGAAGCCCAAAGGAGAACCGATGAATATCCTGAAGAACTGTGGGTCCACCGGTTTATCCACTCCCTGGATGTAATTCCAATGGCTTGGTACTTGACAGAAGAGAAAAGAAGAGGGACCCACGAATGGCAGGAAGTTGCGGACAAATTCACCCACTGTTTCTTGTTTGAAGGAAAGACATAGCCAGTTACACAAGCGTTGCAGGCCATCAGGAAGATATTTTTCTTCCCACATTTACAACAGACGGATGGGCAGTCGATTCAATACCAGGGTATCCAAAAAAAGGTGGCATGTCAAAAAATTAATAGTGAGATGGACGATGACAATATAGAGGATCTTAGGCACCTATATTTTGAAGAAACGGAGGGGGAAAGAGACATCAAAGAAGAACCAACGACAAAAGATATCCACCTGTTACCTCTCAGAACCAAGAAAGTAAATATTGGAACAGAAGACAAACCTAAACTGGTGACCATTAGAGATTACTGGGACGAACAAAAAACTAAGGAAATATTCAGTATACTCAAGGAATACGAGGACTTGTTTCCTTCATCCATGGTGGATCTAAAGAGCATAAAAGGAGATATGGGGGAAATGCGGATAACACTAAAACCCGATGCAAGGCCTGTCAAACATAGACCATATCGTCTGAATCCAAGGGTAAAGGAAAAGGTGAAAGCGGTGATCGAAAAAATGTTGAAAGCCGGCTTAATATTCCTAGTAGAGGAAGAAGAATCGGTAAGTCCCATAGTTATACAGAGCAAAAAGGAGAAATTATAGATACGAGTTAGTGTATATTACAGAAGTTTAAAAAATGCTTGTATCCATGATCCATTCCCTACTCCATTCAGTGACGAAGTCCTCGACAACGTTGTGGGGAACGAAGCATACTCATTCACCGATGGCTTCTAAGGTTACCATCAGGTAAGAATAGCAGAGGAGGACAAGAGAAAGACAACATTCACCACTGAATGGGGCTATTTCGCATACAATGTGATGCCATTCGGACTAAAGAATGCACCTACAGTATTCTCTTGCATTGTGATAGATGCATTCCGAGAATACATCCACAAGTTCTTATAAGTCTATATGGACGACTGGACTTTATATAGCATACTAAAGGATCATGCGAGCCTGATGAGAGTAATATTTGATAGGTGTCGAAAATTGCAGATCTCATTGAACCTGAAAAAGTGTATATTTGTTGTTCCGTTTGGAACACTGCTAGGGCACGTGGTATGTAATCAGGGTGTCTGTGTAGACCCGGCCAAGGTAGCAGTAATTTTCAGTATGGAGGCACCGGAAACGGTAAAACAACTAAGGTCACTATTGGGTCACATTGGTTACTACCGACATTTCATTCGCAACTACGCCAAGATAACAGCGCCCTTAGAAAAATTATTGAATAAATCAGAACAATTCCAGTGGACGGACAGCTGCAAAATGGCCATGGACACACTAAAGGAGAAGTTGGTGAGTGTGTAAATACTAGTCCACCCGGAATGGGAAAAGCAGTTCCATGTACACATTGATGTGTTTGGCATCACGCTTGGAGTGGTCTTGGCTCAACCTGGAGACACTTATGTCGATCATTCGGTATATTTTTCCAGTCGCAAGTTGTCAACAGCTGAACGGAACTATACGACAACAGAGTGGGAGGCATTAGCAATGGTGTACTCTCTTCAGAAATTCCACCAGTACCTATTTGGAGGTAAGTTCAAATTTTTCACAGACCACTCAGCCTTGAAATACTTAGTTAGCAAGTCAGTCTTAGAAGGCAGAATCTACAGATAGCTCCTACTTTTCCAAGAGTTCACCTTTGAAGTAATTATAAAGGCCGGAAGACTCAATGTAGGGCCTGATCACCTATCTCAACTAGATAATGGAGACAACGGAGGATCTCTATATGATCAGTTGCCAGATGCTGATATTTTCAGAGTAGAAGCCATCCCAGACTACCTGAATGAGATAGCAGCCTATATCACCACCGGGCAGTGTCCACAGGAATACACTACGACATAGAAGAGACACGAGACATAGAAGAGACATCTAGTAGTTCGCGCGGTAGAATATCAGCTTATCACAGACCTAAGCAAGACACCTATGCAATATGGGGCTAGACCATGTACTTCGAAGATTCATCCCAGACCACGAAAGGGAAGCTATACTATGGAAAATCCATAGTGGTGTTGCGGGAGGGCATGTGGGAGCTAAACCAACAGCACGCAAGGTACTACAAGCAGGCTTATGGTGGCCAAAAATACACAAGGACAACAAAGAATTTGTGCAGAAATGTGACGTTTGTCAGCAGACAGGACGACCATCTCACATGGATGAGCTTCCGCTTCATCCAATAAAGGTACTGAAACCATTCGAAAAGTGGGCAGTTGATTTTGTAGGACCAATTACACCAGCTGCAAGGTACTCAAAATCAAGGTGCATAATCACAGCGACAGACTACCTAACGCGCTGGGTAGAAGCTGCGCCAGTGAAGAAATGCATGGCAGCAACTGCTGCTAGGTTCATTTTTGAAAATATAATCAGCTGATTTGGATGCCCGAAAAGCTTGAGCAGCGAACAAGGTACACATTTCATCAATGAAACCATTAATTCCCTCCTAGAGAGCTTCATGATACAACATCATAAAAGCAGTCCATATCATCCACAAGAAAATGGCACAGTGGAAGCATTCAACAAGATATTAGAGAAGGGACTGACGAAGAGATGCAACTCGCAGCAACACTATGGGCATACCGAACAATGGTAAAATGACTAAAAAACCAAACACCATCTCAGCTGGTCTATGGAAAACAAGCGATCGTCCCAGCGGAATTCATTGTACCAAACCTTCTAATTGCAACAACTCTACAGTTCTCTAAAGAGGAATCTGTTATCACTATTAAAATTCTCTGAATTCAGTCAATTCATACTTGTTCCTAAGTCATGGTATTAGATAGGGTTTGAGTCATTTTTATGTTTTATAGGGTCCAAGTCATAGTTTTAGAGTCTCAATTTATCACCAAACCAAGTTCATAAACTTCGTTTTACACTTTGTTAGTCTCATGCTATGTTTTGAAACCCATATTTTAAGTTTTTTTTCAAAAAATTTTGAATAAGCCGCGAAACCACATTTTCGTAGCGCTCTCAGTGTAAAAAACAGCTTCTGTGCTACGAAAACGCTGGTCTTTTCATAACGCAAAATCCTGAAATAACACTACCAGTGCTATGAAATCAGGGTTTCAGAATTTTCAGTTTAGCTGTCACATCCATCAACTTAGGGTTAAATTTTCATGATTATAGTGTCAATCCATGATCATGGTGTCAGTCCACGAATCATCCTTCACACATGCAACCATCCAAAGTAGTTATGAAATCATTATTAGATTCATTAGCGGCCATTTGTCAATGGTCCTTTGCGAATTTGAAAATGGAATTGGTTATCATTGTTTTTTCTCATGCAAAGAATGCAATGCATGCATATCTATTGCTGAAAGAGAAAGCTCATGATAAGATACCAGAGCTCTCATTAAGTTATCAAGCGAGGCAGAATTTTCAATCAAGCAAGGCATAATTCAATTGGTGATTATGTCAGCAGTTTCGATTGAAAATCCAATAAGTTTGAAAATAGTTGCTGACTGAAACAAGGTTTTAAATCAAGCGAGGCAGAGTTTTCCATCAAGCGAGGCTGAACCAAATTCTCAAGCGTGCCAGTTTATCCAAAAAGGAGTTTATTACAATTTTTTTGAAGAGACATGGTTTCCAGGAAGAAGATGGCAAACGAAAAAATAAATCACTGGTCGGGTCACTGCCTGAGGACAGAACCTGAAGGTTTAGAAAGTCTCACCAGGGATAAATCTGTTGAAGAATCCTTCAAGAAAGTAGGTTGCTGGAGGTTTTGTGAAAAGCTTCAAGGAGGGCATAATAAGGTCACCAAAGAATTTGCTACCAACTTCTTAGGGTCAAATACAAAGGTTGGTTTCCTAAATTTACCAATTTCTCCTAAAGTTATATTAGCAGTCACATAAATCCCAAGAGGGGAGGAAAGATGGTTTAAGAATGTTAGGTTTGAAATGCAACCCTGCAAAATATTTTTGAAACCAGAAATTATGGACAATGATTTGAATAAATTTGTGCCAAGAAGTTATGTCAAGGACACATTTTCCAACCTGCTCTACAATATCCAAAGATACTTCACATGCGAAGGGAGATATCACTTTAAACTCTTACTGCATTTCACAGGAATAATCTCTCTAGACTTGCCTTTCTTTCTATTTCAAAGTCTGGCCAAGATGGTAGAAAAAGTTCAGATGAAAACTCAGGCATGTGAAACCTCTTTATTTCATCATGGTCTAGTCAAGTTAATAGTTTTTCATGAGCTTCAGAAGGTGAAAAGAGAATGGTCTGCATTTCTCCTTTTGAGTGGAATAGGGGTCAAAGGAACAGATGCTAGCCCTCAAGTCAAAGAAACATCTTCATCAAAGACTATTGAACCTACAGAAACAAAATAAAGGAGGTTTTTCAAGCATAAGCCTAGAAAACAGGTTAAGGAACCTATGATAAAGACATCACTGAAAATCCAAAAGACTCCTCAATCTGCACATAAGAAGAGAATTGAGGTCAAAAAGACAATTCAAGAACAGTCAATTAGTAGAACAGCTCAGAAGAAGTTGACTAGGATTCAAAGGTCAAAGGAGAATGGTAAGGCTGTGGTCACAAATGAAAATTCACAATTAGGAGGTAACTTGAATGATATATTACAAGCTATTGACATTGAGGAGTCTCCCCTGGTTTAAGCAGAGTTCATAAAGCTGGATACAGGTGGAAAATCAAAGAAATTGAAAACATCCAAAAAATTAGATTTTGAGGATGAGGTGTCAGAGTTTGTTTTTAAGCCTAGAAAACCACAGAATAGGAAATCTAAGAAAATCCAGCAGCTAGACATGGAGATAGACCAAATTGGAGGTGAGGATGCAAGTGTTTTTGAAGAACCCATTAATACATCATCTCAAATATTTGAAGAAGACAGAAACAGAGTATTTAATACTCAAAGAGAAAGGAGTAGTTATGAGGAGGTTGAAGACAAACTCAGACTTGTAAACAATGAGATTGATAAATTGAGGAAGAAAGTGAGAATGCATGTCGTAGAAAGGTCAAACTTTGGGAGGTTGAAAGGTCTATGGGAATTGGAAAAGGTTTCAAACAATGAATCAATCAGCAGTCAGGATCAATTCTTCATATGGACTGTCACTGCAATCAAGGAAGCAAAATTCATAAGAATAGTTAACACCAAGCTGAGGGCTAATAATAGAAGGCTTAAAAGTTAGGTTAAAGACCTTCAAATACAGCTAGCAAAGCCTGAAGATCAACCACAGCAAAAATCTGTGTAAATAGTAAGTGATATCTCCTAACACATTTTTGGAATTTTGTGGAAGGTTTCATTGTTGAATAGAGTTCAAAGTTGATTATTGAAAGCTTATACATAACTTCAAGAATAGTAGTAAAAGTGGGAACTCAAATTTTTGGAAATAAGCTGTGAAAAGAAAAGACACAGCAGTTTCGTAGCGCGCTACGAAATTGCTGTAGGTGTCATGCACAGCAGTTTTACCAATTTTGCAAGCTTTCAAAGGGGAAAAGGGTATGTTTATTAAACCATGATGTTGTTGGAGGATGTATAAGGACCACAGGTGAAGATCCAATGACAAAATATAGAAAATTGAAGGTTTCAAATGGAGTTTTTAGAGGTGAAGCTCTGCGCTACGAAAACAACAGGTTGTTTCATAGCGCAGTAATGTTAACTATTTTGGGCATTTCTTCAAAGATTTGGTTTGGACACAACTGGAAGGATGAAGTCACAAGAGCTTAATGAGACTTTGCCACATGTTTTGAGCACAAGTTGGCCAGCAAATGTTGTGAAGAAACATAAATGAAGCAGTACACCTATTTTGCAGGGAGCATGTTGCTATTTTTTAGGGCAGGTAAGAAGCAGATCATTATAGTTCAACAGCAAGAAGATGGAAATCATCAAGGTTGAAGTTTAGGAGGAGCAGATGTTAGATAGAAGATTTAATATTTGGATAAGGTTGTTAAGGTATAATAAATAGTTTTAATCCTAGTTGTATTAGGACTCTAGAACAGAAAGTTTAAACTGTCAGATGTAATTAAAGTTTGTTTTAGCAATTAATAGGTGTCAAGCTAGAAAATTTGAATTCTCTCAAGTTTTTGGAGAGAATCCAAGAAATGTAATGATGAACCTATAAAAGACAGGAATTCAAATTGCATAGGGTTGGAAATTTTTCAAGAACAAGCATACTGTTTTTTTGTAGCAAGAAACTGTGTTTTCATATTAATACAGAGATATTGGTTTCATCACTCAGGATTCCGAAAGGGTTATGGATGTTTGATGTTCTAATGCTTTTCATCTTTCAATTACTTGTAGTGGCATGAATGTATGTTACTTAGAATTCACTGAAGGTGCTCTAACTTCCTTCATATATTCATGAACTGTGTTATTTTTGTCCTACTATTCTTTTGATGCATCTAAACCCTGAAATGCCCTAACTTCCAATTGAAGTTGATACTTATGTTTTGTGAAAATATACTTTACTCCATAAGCACAATAGATGTTTGTTGATTAGTAGTACAAAAAATTATCCATTTTATCTACTTTACTCATAGAATTAGCCATCTAATCCTTATTTGAAAATCATAAACCTATTGAGAGAGCCCTCTCAGGTTGACAAGGCTAAGCCCCAACTAAAAGTCTAGTTTGAAATAGTTACTCAGAGTCATCTTGATCAACATCCTATCAGGGTCTGATTTTGAGATAAAATTTTGGTGCGTCTGCCAGGAGTCTGAAGATTATTCATTCCCAAAATCAAGAAGCTGAACTTCTAAAGGTAGCAGGAGCTCAGAAATTTTTTCAAGGCTGCAATCTCCCTTGGTGACTCCATACATTTTTCAAAGTTTAAAGGTGGCTTTGAGAAGGAGATACACACAGAGAAATCCTGACCCCAATCCACCTACCGCTGTGGACAATCCAAAAAATATTTCAAAAATTCAAAGAATTTCAGAAATATCAGGTACTCCATCTCATTCGAAATCTTTGTCCTATGAAATATTAAGAAGTCCTGAAGATAAGAAAGTTTATGACAAGATTCAAGAAGTGTTGTTTAGATCAGAAAGTTAAAAAGATCTCATTGATGTTATCTTAGACTTGAAAAAAAGATGAATTGACACTTCAGCCTTAGTGACACAAGAAGACAAGGAAGAGTTTTGGGAAGATGTTACCTCTGAATTATTGCTAGAAAAAGAGTCTTTAGATAAACTCAAAGAAACTGATCCTTTCCAAGTCTTGCTAAAATCAAAAGCTGGTTTACCCCTTCCAAATTGGAGTTCTATTGTCAGTGGATTACAAAAACCAAGCAGTCCTCCTCATATCAGTTCCTCATCTTATTTTTCTGCTCCTCCTACAACCATTGTTCATCCTCCAGTCATGGCTACTCCTGCTAGGTATGCACCACTTGTACTTCCTGTTGTTTTGCATGACCTTCCTAGTAAATATGCTGCTAGGATTCATACTTGGGGTAGTGATGAGGAAATTTCAGTAGAGGAATTTGTAGACAGATATAATGATTTTATAGATAGGGAAGAAGTTGATGATGAGGATGTGAAGCTAAGGTTATTTGCATAGAGTTTTATTGGTGAAGTTAGAAAATGGTTTAAGGCCCTTGCACTGGGCAGCATTAGAACTTGGAATGATTTTGAAGATAAATTCTTAAGAAAATGGGGTAATAGAACCAATCCAGTCCAAGCACTCACTAAATACAACAGCCTTAGGAGGGCAGTTGATGAATCTGTCCAAAACTTTTCAAAAAGATTCAATAATTTTTTTGGCTCAATTCCCGCCCATTTGAAACCTCCGGAAGCCTTAGCACAAATGAGATATGCTGAAGCATTTGACTATGAATTTTCTATCCTGTTGAGGGAAAGAGAGTCACCTATACTTGCTGAAATGCAAAGTGATGCTTTTAAGGTGGAGGTAAACATGATAGCTGCTAAAAAGTCAGAAATGGAAAAAACTAAATTGAAAAAAGAAGAGAAACCATCCACCTCAACTTCTGAAGACAAATTTGAGTCAATGATGAAAACCATGGAGAAGTTGAAGAATAGGTTAATTGTTGGAAACACTTCAACTCCTCTTGTGCAACATGAACCTCAATTCAAAAATCCACAATTTAGGAGACCTCAAAATCAACAAAGGCCAAGAGAGAATAGAAACTAGCAAGCTGACCCTCCAGTGAGACCTCCTTTTCAGCAAAATTTGGTAGATGAAGAAGATGAGTTTGAGATTCCTGAAGAATCCATCCATTGTCTTGACAAAGAAATTTCAGGAATATTTTTGACTAAAGAAGAGCATGACAAGTCTGATTTAGCTAATCAAGGAGAAGAACCATCAGATTATCTTAAAGGGTATCAACATGCTATTTTCGAGATGAAAAAGCAATATAATCTCAGAAATAGAAATGTGCATATCATTGCAAGGAAAGCGCAGCCCAAGAAATATGCTCCAAAGGCTGCTGAAGCTAAGAATGATACCCCAAAGATGGCTGAAGGTAAAAAGGATATTCCACTTGGTAAGAAAGACACTCAACTTCCTCCCCTTGTCAAAGATGCTGAAAAAACTGTTTCTGTTTTCAACCTTGAGAATGAAATTTCAAAGATTAAAATATCAGTCCCTTTTAGTGAGATTCTCAAGGTGAATGAATATAGAGGAAAGATAGTTAAGATGTTGAATTGACAACCAGGGGCTGCTGATATCTTGAATGTCCAAGAAGATAATCCTACTATATATTTGGGTCCAAGGTTAGAAGATGATCAAAATGAAGAGTTTCCTCCTTTTTATGTAACCATTAGTATTCATGATATGACTTTGCATAATGCTATGTTAGCTTCAAGAGCTTCTCATAACCTCATGCCCAAGGTTATCATGGAGAGAATGGGATTTCAAATCACAAGACCGTATAAGGATTTGTTTTCTTTCGATTCTAAGAGGGTTCAGTGTATTGGTATGATCAAGGATGTTGTTGTTGGCCTCACACAAATTCCAGCAAAGACAGTTGTTATGGACATTGTTGTAGCTGATATTCCGCCAAAATTTGGTATGCTATTGTCAAGATCTTGGGTAGCAAAGATCAAAGGCACAATGCAGATGGATCTTTCTGTAACATACCTCAACAATTTTTTATTTTTTTTCTTCGATAGTTTAACTTTGAAATTATAGCTATTAATTAATTAAGCCTTTCCATATCCACATTTTTCCGTCAAAAGTTTATCTCATGGTCCAAAAGGAAAACTTTAATATGAACATGCATATTAATAATAATAGTTTTGAACCTATTATTATTTCCTAGGAGATTTTTCATACTCTATAATGGATTTTATCATACTCGACCTACTCAAATTACAAACCTCATTTATCTTAATCTAGGCATTATAGAAATCATTTATTTTTATATCTAAACGTAGATATAATATTAGATGGTCCCCTTTTGACCCAAGCACATATATGTATTATTATAAGCGTCATTCACACATGAATTATATCACATTAACCTAGTGCTTCATGGCTCCACCGCCACTTTAGAGATATGAATTATCACATGCTTCACTATTGGATTTTGGGGTTTTACTAATTCGACTTTCCCTTTAATATTATTCTCACGAATTCATTTGTACCCTCGAATTTCTTTAGCATACCATTAAATTTGAACTAGATAGTTATATGGATATGTGGGTACATTATTACAATTGTTTATTGAGCTATATGTCAAGTCATGTGTTGGAATTTCGGTCAGTTGTACCTCAGAATTTACTCGACTTAATTGTCCTCACCTTCGAATTGATTTACCTCCTTTCCGCACGCGAGATTTTTGGTTCAGGGAGATTTCTCGAATTCCATCACTTTGACGTTTTAAATCTTACTGTTGAAAGCGTATCTGTGTAATAAATTGTAACCGTAGGGAACTATTCCCAATTTTCCTTTGCATTCATTGACATCAAGTCTTTACTCTTGAACCATACGCTTCAAGCAGATAGAGACAAGTGTATGGTTCGATCCTATTAGGGTTTTGGTCCCAATTTGATATTTAATGTTAAGTTCCAGTTGTTACAATTTCATTTACCTCTCCTTCTACACTGTAACTCGTTGCCTTTGGCGAAATTTTCCTCTCGGAGCATTCTTGAGTCACGACGAAGGAGTTTTGTTAGTGTTTTATGAACAGAGATCTTCGGCTATGCAGCTCTTAAATTTGGTAAGGTGTTGATATGAAACTTTAACTTCAACTCTTTACCCCTCGTTCAACGTATACGCTGCATTATATTCATTCCTCTCTTAGATATCTCAGGATATCGATCTAAAATGAATATGATCTTGTTTTTTTTTTTTTTTTTATTGTTCCCGTCGCCTTTGTAACTTTCCTATGGATTTCGTAAGGTCTCATTGGCAATTTCAGAGTGTATTTTGATTTCAATTATGGCCATTTTGCTGTATATAACCTCAGGTTTGATTTTCGAAGTTTTTTTTATTACTATCTCGAGTTTTTTGTTCATGTAATGGGAATGATGAAAACCCCATGTCGTATTTTTCTTTCAAACGAGGTGTGTTAAATCTATTTGAATTCAGTTTCGTTTTATCTTCAAGCTTGACCGTAACTATAGTAGAATAAGCCTTGTTTTATGTCTTGGAATTCAGAACGTATCCCTCTAGGGATTATTTGACAAGTTCAACTTGCGTCTAGTGTTTCGATTTCTATTCTCCCAGACTTGAAAATGAATGTAAGGGTTTTATATTTCCTCTATTAACTTGTTTGAATATATAGTTGTGTAATTGGTTCTACTTATGACGCGAGTTTATTTCTCCACAGATTTCCCTTACTGCTCTTGAGATACCTATTCGTGGCCTCAGGTGAATATTCTACTTTTATTTATTTAATATTAAAACGTATTAAAGATTTTCCAAGCTGAATCGTTTATAACCATTTGTATTTACTTGAATGGATCTCTACAGGTAACAATTCTCATTGTGTTTCTTCAATACTTTCTTGTTCACTACTACTGAGGGTTTGACGAATCCTTCGTTTCTATTCCAGGTCGTACCTCTCGTTTCGTATGGCTTACTTCCGAAGTATTATCAACGAACTGAGTTTTTTCTCTATTGCCTCAGAGCCTTATACTCTGATATTTAAATCAATTTGGTTTATGTAAATTAAATTTTGGATCTGTAGAGATCCAGAAATTTGATACTCTATACAGTGATTTTTTTGTTCAAGATTTAAATACTATAGGTATACCTTTTTATATACACATGAATGTACTCTAGAAGCACCGGACTTCGGAACCCCCTTAAAAAAATTTTGACGTTTTTAATGTGTATATTTTGTCTATTTATTTCGAATTTCAGTATTACAACTGACCAAAATAGATTTTATTGTACCGGGGAAATTGCTTTAATTTTCATTATTCTTTCTGTCTGAATTAACTTCAGATTTTGTTCATTAAAATAACTCTGCAGATATTAACCTAATTCTGAAACCTATATAGGATTTTTATATAAGATTCCTTTGCACGGAATAGGAATATATTTCCATACCCACTTGCTACTTGAAATACTACTATTTCTTACTGTTATTACACCCGCAAAATATATAAATTTGTTTCTATATCTCACCATGTAATGAAATCATGTCATGATGTTAGTCATAGAACTAATGTATTTCATTATTTCTACTAGATTTCTTTAAAATTTTACCTCGTAATTATATATGTATACATGATGATAATGCTTGTCTTGCTACCATGAATAATTAGTACTTCTGCTTAATTTTGGGAAATTAGAATGTATAGCTTTTTATTAACACATAAATTTCAATTTCAATTCTGGTTCATCTGAACTTTATGTATCCTTACAGCACATATAATTAGATATATAATTCTATATCAGCATTTACATATAGAATAGAATATATTAGTATTATGTTCCTCTTTGAACTTCTTTCTGGTTTTATAATTTCTTCACAACAGAAGTTTGACAAAATACTAAAATAATTTTACTTCTCTCCAAATTAATTTTTTTTTTCTTTTGTAGAATTTAGCTTTCCTGCTCATTCAGTCTACCTTAAATTAATCAGCTATCAATTTCCAAATTTAATTGTATCCATATGTAATTCAATATTTCAGAATTAGATTAAAGTTGATTAAAGACTCATAGTCTATGGAAGTAACCTATCTTCAGATTTAAGCCACAAATGGTTTAGAAACTCTGCTAGATATGTTCCATAGATTTTTATTCCTTCAACTATGCAGAAATTTAGAGGATTAGATTCTTCTAAATAATTCTACTAAATGTAAGGAATCACAATTCTCAAAAACTTAATTCAAAATAACAACTACAGTATTTATCCATATTGTACACAGCATCTAATTTAACCAATTATAAAATTGAGTGTGCATACCACTTCTTCTGATGACCAGTCCTCCCAACCTTAGAGTTCTTCTGTCTCCAGAACTCACCGCCGAGCTGAGATCTTCTCCCAGAACAAACCAACCCCAATCTGTTCTGGAGTAGCTTATTTAAGCTTATGCTCTCCCCAAAGCCTGTTTCTAATTCTGCGTCCAGAATTACAAGATGCTTTTATTTCTGTTTGCCTAGGCTTCCCTTATTTAGGGAATTTAAAGTTGCTTTCTGCTTTTCTAGCTTTTTACCTCTTCCCAACTACTTTCCTCATCATTGGGGAAATTTAGATTTTTCCTTAAAAATCTAAATTAGAAATAAATTCTTTCAAGGCTTTTTGAAATATTTTTTGGGAAAGTCTTAGCCTCTCTCCATACCTCATGGATTTGGCAAGTGATCTCAAAAATCTCATTTGGTCATAGTGCACAGAAAATATTTTATTTATTTTTCATAAATAATTAATTAATTACATCCACACAATAATTATCCATTGGGGTCCACTCCCCTTTGGCCTGAAGTTCAATTGTCTAACTTGAGAAACATAAAACTAGGGGTGTTACATATTCCCCCTCATAAAACAAACACCGTCCTCGGTGTTAACAGCTAACTACTAGAGTTTATTTTGAAAATAGATACGGGTACTTTTCCATCATCTCAGCTTCTCTTTCCCACGTAGCTTCTTCAGCAGCAAAGTGCTTCCACTGCACCTTTACTCTGGCTACTATTCGATTTCTCAATTCAATTTCTTCCCGCTCCAATATTTGAAGCAGCTCTGGAAGGAACTCCTCTTCTGGTTCCACCTGTCTCACATTCCAATCAACAATGTGAGAAGCATCATGTAAATATATTTTTAATAACGAAACATGAAACACATCATGAACTTTAACATGGGGTGGTAAGGCCAGTTTATAAGCCACTGGTCCCACCCTTTCTAACACCTCAAAAGGCCTACAATATCTAGGAGCCAATTTTTCACAACTTCCAGCATAAAGTGTGCTCTTCTTGGGTTTAATACGCATATACACATGATCACCCCCTTTGAACTCTTGATGCACTCTCTTTTTATCAACATAGCTTTTCTGTCGATCTTGTGTTGTCTTGATGTTTCTCTGTATTTGTTTGACAATCCTCTCCATTTCTTGTAGAGTATCTGGCCACAATACTAGCTTATCTTCAAGTTGGTTCCAACTTAAAGGAGTACGACACTTTCTTCCGTAGAGTGCTTCAAATGGAATCATTTTGATGGAGGATTGATAGTTGTTGTTGTAAGAAAATTCGACTAAATGCAAGTAGTCTTCCCATTTTTATGGCCTATCCATCACATACATTCTCAACATATCCTCCAAAATCTGATTTGTTATCTCTATTTGACCATCCGTTTGAGGGTGATAAGCAGTACTAAAATTCAATTTAGTGCCCATGCCCCCAAACATACCTTTCCAAAAGGCGGCTGTGAACTTAGCGTCTCTATCTGAAATAATCATCTTTGGGACTCCGTGTAGCCTTACTATTTCTTTTAGGAACACATTTGCTACTTGGGTTGTCCCAAAAGTAGATTTTACAGGTATGAAGTGTGCAGCCTTTGTTAAAGTATCTACCACTACCATCACTGAGTCATGCTGATAATTTTTTCTAGGTAACCGGGTTATAAAATCTATAGAAACAGTGCCCCATTTCCATTCTGCAATTGGCAAAGGATTTAAAAGACCAGCTGGATGCTGATGTTCAACTTTGACCAGTTGACATTCCATGCATCTAGCTAAATATTTTGCTACATCCTTTTTCATTCCTAGCCAAAACAATTTCTTTTTCAAGGCTGTAAGCATTTTCTGGTATCCAGGATGTCCTGAATATGGTTGTTTATGATATTCAACTAGGATTTCTTTTTTCAAAGAATCCACATTGGGGATGTACAATATATTTCTATAGCAGATCAACCCTTTCTGGTTTTGGGTGTATTCATCCATTTCTTTTTTCAGCATTTTCACTTGTAGATTATCATAGTTTGGATCTTGATCTGCTACCTTTTTAACTAGTTCTTCTAAGTCAAAACTAGCACTACACCCAATGTTGCTTATGTTTTGGCAAGCATTTCTGCTTAGCGCATAACAATTTTTTTTTCTTTCCCTTTGATATGTTTTATGTCCATATCAAATTCACTCAGAAAAGACAGCCATCTGGCTTGTCGAGCATTCAAATCGGTTTGAGAAAAGAAATACTTGAGACTAATATGATCTGTCATCAATGTAATTTTTTTTCCAAGAAGGTAGTGTCGTCACATCTTCAAGGCATGAATTACAACAGCCAATTCAGATCATATACACTATAATTTTGTTCATGTTTCTTAAGTTTTCTAGACTCATATGCAATAACAGAATTTTCTTGCAACAGAACTCCTCCCAATCCCTCTCTACATGCATCCGTACACACAACAAACTCTTTGTTAGGATCTGCAATTTTCAGTATAGGGGTTGTAGTAAGTTTTAATTTTAGTTGTTCAAAGCTCTGTTGGCATTTTTCAGTCCACTCAACTTTCGTACCTTTCCTTTGTAGTGAATTTATGGGGTGTGAAATTGCAGAAAATATTTCTACAAACCTTCGATAATACCCTGCAATCCCCATAAATGACCTTACTACTGAAACATCAGTCGGCACCGACCATTCTCTAATAGCCTTTATTTTCTCAGGGTCAACAACCAGTCCTTTTTCAGAAATGATATGCCCCAAATATTGAATCTTGTCTTTATAAAATTCACATTTACTGAATTTGGCATATAACTGGTTTTCTTTCAAAGTCTGTAAAACTATCCTTAAGTGTTCTTTGTGCTCTTTCTCACTTTTTGAATAGACTAGAATATCGTCTATGAACACTAGTATGAATTTATCTAAGTACTTGTTCAAAACGCTATTCATTAAGCACATAAAAGTGGTAGGGGCATTTGTCAAACCAATAGGTAGGACTACAAATTCGTAGTGACCATACCTGGTTCGGAAAGCTGTTTTACTAATATCTTCCTCCTTAATTCTGAGTTGGTTATAACCAGTCCTGAAATCAATCTTAGAAAATACTGAAGCCCCTCTCACCTGATCAAAAAGGTCATCTATTCTGGGCAATGGGTACCTGTTTTTGATTGTCAACTTATTCAGTTGATGGTAATCAATGCACATTCTAAAGGTTCCATCCTTCTTTTTCACGAACAGCACCGGTGCTCCCCAAGGGGACACACTCGGTCTGATGTAACCTTTATCCATAAATTCTTGTACTTGCATTTTTAACTCCATAAGTTCAGGGGGGCTCATCCGGTAAGGGTCTCTGGAAACGGGTGTTGCTCCTGGCACCAAATCGATTGAAAATTCAATCTCTCTTTTGGGGGGAAGATGAGGAATCTCATCTGGAAAAAATTCCTGAAATTCTCTTACCACTGGCAAAGTGTCTAGCAGGTTTTCTTCAGATTGTTGTCCTAATTCTTCCACATGTACAACATATACTTGATATCCTTTCCTAGTTGTTATTTTTAGCTGGAGGGCAGATATTTGCCTTACAGAGATTGGTTTTGGTTTTCCTTTGAGTATAAAGGGTCTCCCTTCCTCATCTATGCAATGTAGAGTTTTATCCCAACAGTTCATCATAGCCTTTCTTTTTTCTAACCGGTCCATTCCTATCAGCAAATAATATGAGCCTAAGGGCATAATTTTTAAATTTAATTCTGTCTGAAAATCATTTAATTTAATTGCTGTTTGAGGTAACTTATGAGTTACTTTTCGTTTGGTGCTAGTGGCTAACTGAACCAACCAAGACTCTTGAAATTTTTCAGTTTTGAGATTGCATTTCTCTACAACTTGTGGACTAATGTAACTCAAAGAAGCACCCAGATCAATTAAAATTGTAACAGATTGGTTAGCAATCTTGCCTTCCATCTCTACCATGGTAGCCTGGTGTTCTGCTTGTCGGTTTTCCAAGGCTGCACTGATAATGGGTATGTTCCTTGCTATATCATTCACTGTGGTAGCTTCTCTATCTCTCATAATCATCTGAATATTTCGGTGTGGACAGTCCCTTAAAAGATGAGGTTCTCCGCAACCCCAACATTTCAAAGGCTCCCGCATTTTAACTATTCCTTCCTTCTTATTATCTCCATCTATTTGTTTTGAACCAACTTGGGACTGAGCAGTTTGACTTTCCTTTGGTTTGTTAAATTTCTTCCGCTGATGATCTCTACCAAAGTTCTTCAAGTAAGCTGGTTTCTGTTTCTTTCCTTTGAATTCACCCTTGTTTATCCAGCTTTTCCCATATTCACTCTTTCCTGTAAACTTTTGGTAGCATAATCTAGCTTTCCTCACCACTTCGTCCATAGTTTTTGGATTATAGAACTTTATTTTCCCCTTGTACACAGTAGGAAAACAGTTCAAAAACCTTTGTACCTTTGCTTTCTCTTCACAAATATAGGGAACATACCTTAACAGATTTGTAAACTTGGTGACAAACTCATCTGTGGTGAGTTGTCCCAATCTGAGTTCGTGGAACTCCTTTGCTTTATCATCATAATAGCATTCATTCAAATAGCGGTTTTTAAACTTGACTTTGAAATCTTCCTAAGTCATTGTTTTTTCATCAATGGCATGAACCATTTTTGTCTCCTCCCACCACAAGGTAGCCTTACCTTGCAACTGGTAGATAGCTAATCTGGCCTTCAGATTGCTTTCATATTCATAGACCTGAAAATACTTAATCATATTCAACAGCCATGCCTCATCATCTTCCTCCTCTCCATCATAGGAGGGAAGTTTAATTTTTCGAAATTCACTCTGTAATTCCTTCTTCTGTTTAGACTGATGTCTAGTAGTGTCATCTTCCTCAGAATAATCTGAGAACTTGCATTTCCTCCTCTTTCCGGAACCTTCACCTTCTTGGATGTTCCGCGAGGTCAATTCTCTTATCAGCTTTTCCTGCTCCTCACTGGCTAATGACAGCCTGTCATTCTGGCTTCTTAGCTCAGCCATATCCTATTGGAACCTGTGCAACATAGCCATCAAAGGAGCATTGGGATCTGGCGTGTTATCTCCATCACCCAGATCAACATAAATTTCATCTCCTTCACCATTGAATTTTCAGTTTCAGTACCTTTGTACACTAAAAAAAAACAACATCAGTAACGATTTTTTTTTTTTCAAAAAAAAAAAATATTTAATTTATACAGTGAGCACAACAACAACCCAGTTTTTCTAACATGAGCTCTGATACCATTTGTAACATACCTCAACATTTTTTTTATTTTTTTTTCGATAGTTTAACTTTGAAATTATGGCTATTAATTAATTAAGCCTTTCCATATCCACATTTTTCCGTCAAAATTTTATCTCATTGTCCAAAAGGAAAACTTTAATATGACCATGCATATTAATAATAATAGTTCTGAACCTATTATTATTTCCTAGGAGATTTGTCATACTCTATAATGGATTTTATCCTACTCGACCTACTCAAATTACAAACCTCATTTATCTTAATCTAGGCATTATAGAAATCATTTATTTTTATATCTAAACGTAGATATAATATTAGATGGTCCCCTTTTGACCCAAGCACATATATCTATTATTATAAACGTCGTTCACACATGACTTATATCACATTAACCTGGTGCTTCATGGATCCACCGCCACTTTAGAGATATGAATTATCACATGCTTCACTATTGGATTTTGGGGTTTTACTAATTCGACTTTCCCTTTAATATTATTCTCACGAATTCATTTATACCCTCGAATTTGTTTATGTGTACATTAATTTGGTACCACCTGTTTGGATGTGGGTACATTATTATGCTTTTTATTGAGCTATATGTCAGAGAATTCCCTGATGTCTCGGTCGGTTATGCATCAGGGACAAACTAATTGTCCTGACCTTCGAATTGATTTACCTCCTTTCTGCACGCGAGATTTTTGGTTCAGGGAGATTTCTCGAATTCCGTCACTTTGACGTTTTAAATCTTACTGTTGAAAGCGTATCTGTGTAATAAATTGGAACTGTAGGGAACTATTCCCAATTGTCCTTTGCATTCATTGACATCAAGTCTTCACTCTTGAACCATACGCTTCAAGCAGATAGAGACAAGTGTATGGTTCGATCCTATTAGGGTTTTGGTCTCAATTTGATATTTAATGTTAAGTTCCAGTTGTTACAATTTCATTTACCTCTCCTTCTACACTGTAACTCGTTTCCTTTGGTGAAATTTTCCTCTCAGAGCATTCCTGAGTCACGACGAAGGAGTTTTGTCAGTGTTTTATGAACAAAGATCTTCGGCTATGCAGCTCTTAAATTTGGTAAGGTGTTGATATGAAACTTTAACTCCAACTCTTTACCCCTCGTTCAACGTATACACTGCATTATATTCGTTCCTCTCTGAGATATCTCAGGATATCACTCTAAAATGAATATGATCTTGTTTTTTTTTTTTTTCATTGTTCCTGTCGCCTTTGTAACTTTCCTATGGATTTCGTAGGGCCTCATTGGAAATTTCAGAGCGTATTTTGATTTCAATGATGGTCGTTCTGGTGTAGATAACCTCAAGTTTGATTTTCGAAGTTCGTTTTATTACTATCTCGAGTTTTTTGTTCATGTAATGGGAACGATCAAAACCCCATGTCGTATTTTTCTTTCAAACAAGGTGTATTAAATCTATTTGAATTCAGTTTCGTTTTATCTTCGAGCTTGACCGTAACTATAGTCGAATAAGCCTTGTTTTATGTCTTGGAATTCAGAACGTATCCCTCTAGGGATTATATGACAAGTTCAACTTGCGTCTAGTGTTTCGATTTCTATTCTCCCAGACTTGGAAATGAATGTAAGGGTTTTATATTTCCTCTGTTAACTTATTTGAATATATAGTTATGTAATTGGTTCTACTTATGATGCAATTTTATTTCTCCACGGATTTCCCTTACTGCTCTTGAGATACCTATTCGTGGACTCAGGTAAATATTCTACTTTTATTTATTTTATATTAAAACGTATTAAATATTTTCCAAGCTGAATCGTTTATAACCATTTGTATTTCCTTGAATGGATCTCTACAGGTAACAATTCTCATTGTGTTTCGTCAATACTTTCTTGTTCGCTACTACTGAGGGTTTGATTAATCCTTCGTTTCTATTCCAGGTCGGTACCTCTCGTTTCATATGGCTTGCTTCCAGATTATTATCAACGAACTGAGTTTTTTCTCAATTGCCTCAGAGCCTTACACTCTGATATTTAAATCAATTTGGTTTATGTAAATTAAATTTTGGATCTGCAGAGATCCAGACATTTGATACTTTATACAGTGATTTTGTTGTTCAAGATTTAAATACTATAGGTATACCTTTTTATATACACACATGAATGTACTCTAGAAGCACCGGACTTCAGAACCCCGTTAAATTTTTTTTGACATTCTAATGTGTATATTTTGTCTATTTATTTCGAATTTCAGTATTACAACTGACCAAAATAGATTTTATTGTACCGGGGAAATTGCTTTAATTTTCATTATTCTTTCTGTCTGAATTAACTTCATATTTTGTTCATTAAAATAATTCTGCAGATATCAACCTAATTCTGAAAATTATATAGGATTTTTATATAAGATCCCTTTGCACAGAATGGGAATATATTTCCGTACCCACTTGCTACTTGAAATACTATCATTTCTTACTATTATTACACCCCCAGAATATATAAATTTGTTTCTATATCTCACCATGAAATGAAATCATGTCATGATGTTACTAATAGAACTAATGTATCTCATTATTTCCACTAGATTTGTTTAAATTTTACCTTGTAACTATATATGTATACATGATGATAATGCTTGTCTTGCTACCATGAATAATTAGTAATTTTGCTTAATTTTGGGAAATTAGAATGTATAGCTTATTATTAACACAGAACTTTCAGTTTAAATTCTAGTTCATCTGAACTTTATGTATCCTTACAGCACATATAATTAGATATATAATTCTATATCAGCATTTACATATAGAATAGAATATCTGAGTATTATGTTCCTCTTTGAACTTCTTTCTGGTTTTATAATTTCTTCACAATAGAAGTTTGACAAAATACAAAAAGAATTTTACTTCTCTCCAAATTAAATTTGTTTTTTTCTTTTGTAGAATTTAGCTTTCCTGCTCATTCAGTCTACCTTAAATTAATCAGCTATCAATTTCCAAATTTAATTGTATCCATATGTAATTCAATCTTTCAGAATTAGATTAAAGTTAATTAAAGACTCATAGTCTATGGAAGTAACCTATCTTCATATTTAAGCCAAAAATGGTTTAGAAACTCTGCTAGATATGTTCCATAGATTTTTATTCCTTCAACTATGCAGAAATTTAGAGGATTAGATTCTTCTAAATAATTCTGCTAAATGTAAGGAATCACAATTCTCAGAAGCTTAATTCAAAATAACAGCTACAGTATTTATCCATATTGTACACAACATCTAATTTAACCAATTATAAAATTGAGTGTGCATACCACTTCTTCTGATGACCAGTCCTCCCAAGCTTAGAGTTCTTATGTCTCCAGAACTCACCCCCGAGCTGAGATCTTCTCCCAAAACAGACCAACCCCAATCTGTTCTGGAGTAGCTTATTTAAGCTTATGCTCTCCCCAAAGCCTGTTTCTAATTCTGCGTCCAGAATTACAAGATGCTTTTATTCCTATTTGCCTAGGCTTCCCTTATTTAGGGACTTTAAAGCTGCTTTCTGCTTTTCCAGCTTTTTACCTCTTCCCAACTACTTTCCTCATCATTGGGGAAATTTAGATTTTTCCTCAAAAATCTAAATTAGAAATAAATTCTTTCAAGGCTTTTTGAAAGATATTTAGGGAAAGTCTTAGCCTCTTTCCATACCTCATGGATTTGGCAAGTGATCTCAAAAATATCATTTGGTCATAGTGCACAGAAAATATTTTATTTATTTTTCATAAATAATTAATTAATTAAATCCACACAATAATTATCCATTGGGGTCCACTCCCCTTTGGCCTGAAGCTCAATTGTCTAACATGAAAAACATAAAACTAGGGGTGTTACACTTTCTTACGCCACTATTCCTATTTTTGGTGAGCAAAGGACGTTGTATCGAGAGACTAGAAGGGCCTATATGGTAAGCAGTAAAGATAAACCTCAAAATTTTCCTATTTATGCCTTTGATACAGAACTTGGATCTGCCATTCTTTTCAATGAATCAGCTGATAGTGTTGAGGAAGAAATAAGAGTAGAAAATCAGCATTCAGAAAATCAGCACTCAGAAAATCAGCATGCAGAAAATCGACAAGTAAATGATGAAGAGATGGAGGAATGGTGGTCATTGTACTTTGACAGATCAACAGGAAAAGAAGGGGCAGGAGCAGGGATTTGGATTACAAATCCAAATGATGAGAGTAATTTTTACTCTTACAAACTGAATTTTGATTTCACAAACAACATGGCTGAATATGAATCTTTGACTTTGGGTCTAGATATTTTGAAAAAGATGAAGGCTCGAAATATTTCTGTTTTTGGAGATTCTGAATTGGATATTAGATGGAAAATATCATAAATTGGAAAGTTTTTGAAGATGATCAATAGGTAAAGAATTTTATTGAGCTGAAAGAAGAATTTGAAAATATACATGTAGATCAGAAAAATATACTTGTTGAGCCTAAAGAAAATTCTGAAGTTTTGCAATTGAAGAATAATTCAATACCAAAAGGTCTTATTCCTCTTGAGAAACTTTTTTATCAAAATGATGTGTTTAAAGCACCAAAATTGCAAGATAATGAAGAGGAAGTAGAGAGCTGTAATCTTGGTACATTATCTTTGCCTAAAATGATAAAAATTTCAAAGCTTCTTTCAACTGATGTGAAATTCAAATATATTGAGATGATGAGAAGGTTTATGGATGTTTTTTCTTGGATTTATTCCGATTTAAGGAAATATGATCCCTCCATTATTCAACATACTATTCCTATCAAGGAAAATGAGAAGCCTTTCAAGAAGAAATTGAGGAGAATTAATCGTCTTCTCATGCCATTGATTGAAAAGGAGGTTAAGAAACTCTTTGATGCAAAGATCATTGTTCCAATCCGATTTTCAAACTGGCTTGCAAACTTAGTTTCGGTAAGGAAGATCTAAATCTGAGTCTGATCACATTCTGAAGAACAATATGCACAGAAGTATACGTATTTTGGTATAGCGAAAAGTGCGTATACACGCAGCTTTAACAAAGTGAAGTAGTCTATTCAATCCAGGTTATGAAAATAGTATGCACTGATGCATACGCAGGTTGGTGTGCAGGAAAGCAAATATGTACGCGGCTTCAGTGAAGCAAAGTAGCGTATGCTATTTTAATTAATGACTGTTTAGGGTTGAGTCTGTATCTACATATCTATTCTAAAGTCTGGGTTATTTCTGAAGTTCGGGTTACAGTGTTTTCACTGTTCAAATTGAAGTATTGGGCAAAGTTTATGATTATTGATAAAGGGTTGTGTTGATGCTATTTGATCCAATATGAAAATTGATGAAACATGGTCTACAGTGAGTCTGAGGGTTGAAGCCTTCAGTATGGAAGTAGAAGCTTCCTGCCAGTAGAAGCTGGTGTTACGTTCAGGGGATTTAAGCTCCCTTCCAGGAGTGGTTGGTAAATGATAAGAAAGGGGGTTGGAGCTCCCTTCAAGTAGTAGCTGGAAAATGAGAGAAGGTTGTAGCCTTCTGCAGGTAGAAGCTTGAATAATGGTATGAGTCCACATCAATACATGTTGTAAATATTTTTTCCATATAATAAATATTGAAGACAGAGACGACAGTAGCGGTGGTTTTCTCCTGAATTGGGTTTCCACCTTAAATATTGGTGTTCATGTGTGCTCCACTTGTGTGATGTTTTATACTGTTGTAACTGCACATATTTACTGATTATATAACCTGATACATAACTAGTAAATCTGATTTAAAGACAGTTTCTGAGAAGTTTTATAAACTAGAAATTTATATCAGTATATGCTAGTTACTTTCAGCATATCTGCGTGTATACACGAGTTCAGTTCATAAATCCGCGTATGGAATTCTGCAAAATAAAAATTTAACTTTATAGATATGAGTTCTAAATACTTATTCACCCCCCCCTCTTAGTATTTTTCCCAAAATTCAGTAGGATTGAACCTTTAACGCAGAAGGGTTTGCCTTCTCTGTTTGTAATTAATGATAAGCTGATGAACGGACAAGACTATGTGAATAAACTAAATGATATTGCCAGAGACACACCCAAATTATCCAATATCAAAGGCACTATGACAAGGAAAGAATTCTTGGAAGCATTAAATCTTGATATTTTCATCCAGCATGAGGTAAACCACATATTTGTGTTAAAGCCTACTTTTTCTAGATATACCGTGTTAGTGTCAGAATATGCATTCTGCAATCAGTGATCAAAATCACTCTTTTCATATTCATTTTAGGTGTCCCACTCAGAATTTTTTTATCATTCCATTAGGTAATATAAAAAATTGATTCATTGATGATATCCCTAATCATAAAGTCTCACTCTCCCTCACAAATTATCATTTGCTGGCCCATCTTCATGTCTTATTGAACATTAAAAACACTTTTTAAAATCTTATTTCACTATGTCTTGTGTCAGTCAAAGTCAACCATGGAGTCAGGTCATTCAAGGTCCTATTACGTCATTAGGTTTCATTGTTAAAAGTCCAAAAATGCACCATTCCATCTCATAAGGTCAAAAAAAGGTGTGAGAGTGATCCCAATAATGTCTCTTTACCATGTAAAGATGATCTCCAAGATGGCTTCCAAAGTTTTAATTTGATTTCAAGTGTGAGTTTCTTTCCAAGATGTATTTTTATTTTTATTCATGTAATTTTATGTCAGTTCAAATGTAATAAGTACTCAGTCTCCCAAGGCTACCAATTAGTATTTCCACATGCCAACACATCAAGTGTCAAGTACAAAAAGTTTCTACTTCAAAAATTGATCAAATGTCAAAGGGAGTTGTCTTTTTCCAAGGGTTCCTAAGTCATCATTTTCCACAAGAACTAAACCCTAATTTCCTCTCCCACTGAGCTAGGGTTTGTTATGGAATCAGAGAAATATGAGAAGAGGATGCATAAGGAAAGTCATATCAGTAAGTATGAGGTCATTCCAAACTCATAAACATCATGTCTCCATCATTTTCCAGGAAATCATTCCAAGAGTCAAGCCATTTGCCACTCATAGGGCCAGTTTTAATTCAAACTATGTTTCTGACCAAACAGAGATTAATTTGATAAAAGTGAGAGAGGTTTTTGTTCATAATAGGTCCAAGAAGAAAAACCTCCTTTATTTTTTACACAAGTGTCATGGTTTGGGATAAATGTCTAAAATAAATATGACATAGGAGAGTTTCTTCACTCCTAGAGTGACATTGGGAAATACATTTTTCTCCTAGATGGATTGTCCAAATGAATTTCTTGATAAGTCAAATGACAACCAGACTGTAATATCTTTCCAATGAACTATCATGATCTCCGTTTGGAGTTGAGGAAGGCCTCAAAACATTTCTTGCAAGAGCACACTTCATTTTCGCACCCCCATTCTGCACTTTTTTACCAGTCTTGGGTGAATTGATTTTTGAGGGGATATACTTGATGCTTTTCAGTGCTTGATAGGTCCATTGTGTAGCCAAGAGAAATATATTTCCAACTAGATATCATGCACCCAATTTGGAATCCACTAAGGACTTCAAAAGTAGCCTTCACGCTGGAACTACACATAGGAGTTTGGCGCTGCGCATAGAGCATTTTTTCCAGTGCAAATTTACATAGCATTGCGCATAGAGAGAGGGCACTATGCACCTGGGTGTGGCACTACGCACATGGCCAAAACTCTCCCAAACTTCTACAGAAACCTCAAGGTTTCCTCTTCACCTACAAAAGAAGTAATTAAGCCCTTGTAATTCCCTCTTTATCCATTTTATGCTTGTGTGTGATTTGGCTAAAATTGCAAGGAAACCCTAGTTTTCCTTTGCCTCTCCCAAAATCCCCTTCCCCCTCACAAACTTCCCCAAACCCTCCTTGTCCCAATTGATTGTCCCTAAACCCTACTACATCACCCTACACCTCTAAAGACACTAAACCTACCCCTACATCCTCATCCCTAAGTCCCTACACCCTTTTCCATAAAAGCCCTAATTTCTAGGAATCTCACTATTTTTCCTAGCTTTTCCCCCTAACTTTGACCTGTAATTGAATTTTCATTTTCATATCCCTTAATCGTTTCACCTCCCATAACCTCACGAGGTTTCATAAAATTTTTCCCCATCTCCCTTAATTTTTGTGGCCCTATCCTTATCCCCTAAAGCCCTCATTTCATCATTTCCTTCCCTGATCTCATTCCCTTCACTCCCTCACTAAGTCTCCCTTTTCTTTCCTCTCCCCTAGGTTTTCCAAAGTGCCAAGAACAAGCATGAAAAGAGAGGAAAAATATTACAGGGAGGAAGAACACAGTGATGATGATTTTGAAGAAGATGAGATTTCACAACAGAGAAGGCCATACAAGGGAGGCTAAAAACATCAGAAAAAGGCCAAAGACAAGAGGCCTCAAAAGAGCATTGCAGAAAGAAAAGCAAGAAGTCCAAATTCTAAGTTTTGACCAATAGTTGGCAAAGGAGATTGAATATAACATAGAAGTGCAGCTTGAGAGAGTCAAAATTCACTTGGAGAAGCTGCTAATGAAGGCCAATAGAGACAATCAGATGCTCAGGCACATGGCCCATCACTATCAGATCTGGAACAAAATTTGCAATATCAAGGTCAAAGAAATGAAGGATAAACTGAAGGAGATCCAAAAGGGTAAGAAGGGAGGTGGAAAAATCAATATACTTGATGATGCCTCCTTACCTCAACTTGACATGTGATTGTGGGCCTATCCCACAAATTTTGAGAAATTTCGAAAAATTTTGGAATTTTTTGAGTTTTTTGGGCAAATTTTGAAAAACACAGAAAAACTAGCTCTATGCGCAGCGCCTTGGTGCTACGCACTATTTGGGGCATCCAATGGAAAAATGGAAGACACCAGTGAGTTCATAATGATTAGGACATACCCCCTATAATTTTTCTCAGAATTTGGAGCAAAACTAGTTAGGAAAAAGGGCCAAAAACACCCAAAAAATCATGTTTCTGCCTCTTTTTGAGGGTGGCGCTGCGCATAGAGGAAGTCTTGGGAGATTTCCCTTTTCAGGTGTCAAAACAGCTCCAAATCAGAAACTACAAGAATCTTTGGAAAGTAGACAGGAAAATATTTCCAATGAGCTATCATGATCACAATTTGGACACCGGGAAGTTAGTCAAAAATGACCTGCAAGAAGACCTATTTTTTCCTCCTTGGCACTACGCATAGGACAAATTTTGCCTGTTTGGTCAATTTTCTCAGTTTTCATAATTAACTTTCACTTGTGTAAATTTGATTTTTTTTTACTGATGTAATAGGTGGTTGATGATGTAATTATGGTGTTCTATATCTTACCTATGGTAGATACATTAGGTAAATGGCCTCAATGACATGTAATGAATCAGTTTGCTTAAATTAGGGATGAGTCACTTTGACCACTCTATTCTCTAGTTGTTAGTTTAGTATTTCTTGGAACAACTCCTCCTCTCATGGATTCGACCCCCTGAAGCTAGGATGAGTTGGTTTGAGGTATATATCATGTATTTTATCAGTCATTGTAAGGGTTGGACTCAATTGGATGCTTGGCCTTTGAAGAGACACATTTTGTATCAGTTCTTGAGCATGAATATTAATCAAATTTGTAGCTATTTTTATGGGATCACTGTGGTATGGTGTTTAGTTCAGTTTCTCCTTTTTTTTCATGTGTTGAAATGTATTTTTAAGTTTATTCATCATTTCATAACTTCTAAGTGAATTTAAACAAGTTATATAAGCAGAATCCATTCTCATATGCTTTGTTTTGGGTAGACATTCACAGTCTGTAATTTCTTCAGTTTAGAAAGAACCCATGATTTCACCATGCTCTTTCTAGCTCCTCACCTGTCTTGATCATCCCACCCATTGAAAGCCTAAAGTGCTAAATTACTATGCCTAAATTTCCCCATAGAACACCCTGCAAATTTTGACCTAATTTCCCTTGTCTTGACTATTTTGCTCCTTCTGATCTAGCACAACCCTATCAAAACAATAAAAACCCTGAGCTACTATACCTAGCCTAATATCTTCTTTACTCAACCATATTGGCTGTGAATCTTACGAAGAGAGCCCTCTCCTTTCCTAGTAGGGCTAGCTACTTGGCTAAGCATGGTTTGTGGTTACCTCGAAATTGCCTTCTTCAGCCTAAGGTTCAATCCGAGTGGTAACATAGTCGCGACCATACTGGGGAAGCGAAAGATCATCTCTTCCCTGGGAAAGAACGACAAAGTTTAGATCTGATTGTTGATGGTGGATAGCAATCAGATGCATATGGAGGTTGAACTCTTCACCTGGTGACTCCAATTTGATGTAAAGACTCCATTGGAGATTCGACCTTGCCAGCAGGAAAATGGAAGGATCTTACACAAAGGTCACGTATTCAAAGTGGAATTGTATTCAAGATCTAATCTGATTTCTTGTAAATTACGTATTTTCTTTTCCTGAAACTATCTTGAAAGTTTTCCAGAGTTTGTTGTATGATAAATATGATCAAAATCTTGATTCTACCTATTCGAAAAGTGTAAATTCCGAGTTTTCCTTTGATCTTGGTACACATCCTTTTTCTGAATCTTATGATGACCATCTCCAAATTGATGAGCCTAAAGAGATCAACACTAATCCTACAACTTATGTACATACTCCTATACCTTCTATAGTCCCGGATAGATACAAACCACTCATCTTACCTCCTATACTCCATGCTTTCCCTGAAAATCATTACCTATATCTGCCGAGGTTTGATGGTGAATATGGCAACATCACTGCTGAGAGACATATGCAGAATTTTGAGACTTTCCTTGACCTTTTTGAATTTGACGAAGAGGATGTCAGTATCAAGCTATTTGCTCTTTCTTTGCAAGGCAAAGTCAAGAGTTGGTTCAAACAATTTCTTGCCACGAGCATCTCATATTTCCCATAGTTTGTCGAAGTTTTCCTCGATAGGTGGGTGGTAAAAAAAAACTCTTTTCTTATTCTAGAAGAGTATGACCAACTAAAAATACCACTAGGGGAGAAAGTACAACAATTTTCTGCCAGATTCAATCAAGTCTATTATTCGATACCTAGTGATATAATACCCCCTCCTGGCTCAGCTCTCTTACATTACCCGGATGCCTTTGATCTGGAAATGGAGTTTCAGCTAAGAGAAAGAAACCTTGAAACACTTGAAGAGATGCATAATAGTGCAATAGATGTAGAGGCTAATCTACTGATCAGAAGAGAAAAGCTGAAGGAAGAAGAGAAGAAGAACATTGCAGAACACCTGACATATTCAGAGGTAAATCTTGACATTTTGGTGAGTACAATAGAGAAAATAATGCAAAAGGATCACCATGAGAGATGTATTTTCCGTTCAAGATCATCATGGCCCACTTATCCCAGAAAAAGAAAAGATTGCAAGCCCTAAAAATTTTCCTGCTAATCCCACCTACCATAGATCAGAAAATGGATTTGTAGATCAATTCGAGGAGAAACAATCTGATAATCTAATGTGTATGATTGGTGACATTAATTATATTGATGATTTTCCAAAGTTTGATCAGTATGACGATGATTATGTTCTCCAAACAGAAGCTAATATTGCAGAGCAATCAGCAGTTGGTTTGTGGAAGGAGGAAGTTCAGTTTCAACAGCTCGAATATAGTTATCAACTGATGCATATTTATGATGACAAAGATGAGGAAAATGCAGAAAATTTGGAAGTAAGTGAAGGATATTTTCCTCTTTTTTTACTTCATTTTAGTTCATCAGAGATAACTTTCATGCGACTAGAAATCAACAGTCATTGAGTTTTGATCTTGACAATCAAGAGGATAATCAATTTTTTGATCTGAGCTCCTTACCCTTGTGTTTCTCCTCATTTGAAAAAATAAGAGAAAACTATAAACAAGAAGATAAGCGAGTGGTGAACACTATAAATGATGAACATTCTCCTGAATTGGTTGAGAAAATCATTTGCGACATAGAATCCTCCTTAGCTCCAGATTTGCAACCACCAAGTTCCATTGAATTTCAAATTGCAGATGAAGGCTTGGAAGCTGAAACATATGATCAAATGATGCAGGATGATTCTATACCATTATGTTTTGAAGCATTTCAATTTTTAAAGGAAAATTTTCATAATATCTCTAAAGAAAAGGATGAGCAACCTGTAGAAAGTCATGCAGTCTCATTAGAACCAATGGAAAATAGGTTGCAGCAGTCTTTTCAAGTTTTTCATGACCCTATAGCTGATGTGTTGGATGATATCTACAGTAAAATTCCTTCTCCATTAGCTAACTATGGGCCTGAAAAGAGTGTTGATATAAACTTTATCAGACAGCCAACTTCATTGTCTTGTTCAGCAGGCGTTTCATTACGAAGCTCATACCAAGATTTGCAGTCATATCAGGAGATTAATGAAGAATATTATTGTTTTTTTGTTGATCATAAAGAAAAATTAGTCATTCACGAGTTTCAGGATCCTTTTTTCAACTTTCTGCAGTCATCAAAGAAAGAAAGAACAGATGTGAGGAAAATTTTAAAACCAAGGTACGAAGACTACCTAGAGCAGAGCAGTAATGTATTAGATGGGCTGGAAATCGATATGTATTCCTATGAAGATCCTTTCACAGCATTCTTGAGGTCAGTCAGTGGGCTCGTGCTTTGAAAATTCATCAAGATTTGATCTATTGACAAGTTTTCATGGGATTTTCCTTTGAGTAGTTCTTTCTTCTTGCTCATAAGCAAGCACTTGCGAGAAATTCAAATAGCAGCTAGAATTCTTACATGGTTGCATTGGTTGTTCCATTTCACTTGATCAAGTGATGAATGGACCAGTTAGAGTAGGTTTTGTTGAATAAGCCCAATTATGAGCATCTTTTTCAGTCAGTCTTGAGTCAGTCTTGAGTCATTTTATTGAGTCAAGTTTTCAGTATTCAGTTATTCTTTAGCTTTTGACTCCATACCCAATGGATAGGAATTTGTTATATGGTGTTCTTGGCACCTCCAAGGAGATGACATTCCCATCTTGAACCAATGTTAGTGTCAAAATATGCATTCTGCCATCAGTGATCAAAATCACTCTTTTCATATTCAGTTTAGGTGTCCCACTCAGAAATTTTTTATCATTCCATTAGGTCATGTAAAAAATTAATTCACTGAAGATAGCCCTAGTCATAAAGTCTCACTCTCCCTCACAAATTATCATTTTCTGGCCCACCTTGATGTCTTGATGAACATAAAAAACACTCTTGAAAATCTTATTTCACTATGTCTTATGTCAGTGAAAGTCAACCATGGAGTCAGGTCATTCAAGGCCCCAATAGGTCATTAGGTTTCATTGTTCAAAGTCCAAAAATGCACCATTCCATCTCATAAGGTCAGAAAAAGGTGTGAGAGTGATCCCAATAATGTCTCTTTACCATGTAAAGATGATCTCCAAGATGGTTTCCAAAGTTGTAATTTGATTTCAAGTGTGAGTTTCATTCCAAGATGTAATTTTATTTTTATTCATGTAATTTTATGTTAGTTCAAATGTAATAACTACTCAGTCTCCCAAGGCTGCCAAATTAGAGTTCCACATGCCAACACATCAAGTTTCAAATACAAAAATTTTCTACTTCAGCAATTGATCAAATGTCAAAGGGAGTTTTCTTTTTCCAAGGGTGCCTAAGTCATCAATTTTCCACAAGCACTAAACCCTAATTTCCTCTCCCACTAAGCTAGGGTTTTCTATGGATTCAATGACATATGAGTAGAGGATACATAAGGCAGGTCATATTAGTAAGTATGAGGTCATTCCAAACTCATAAACATCATATCTCCATCATTTTCCAGGAAATCATTCAAAAGTGAAGCCATTTGCCACTCATAGGGACAATTTTACTTCAAACTATGTTTCTGACCAAACATAGATGAATTTGACAAAAGTGAGAGAGGTTTTTGTCCATCATAGGTCCAAGAAGAAAAAAATACTTCATTTTTACAGAGGTGTCACGGTTTGGAATAAATTTCAACAATAAAGGTGCCATAGGAGAGTTGCTTCACACCTATAGTGACCTTAGGAAAAACAATTTTTCTCCTAGCTGGAGTGTCCATATGACTTGCTTGATAAGTCAAATGACAATAAGACTTGAATATATTTCCAATGAGTTAGCATGATCTCCATGTGGATTTGAGGAAGGCCTCCAAAAGTTTCCTGCAAGAGCACACTTCATTTTTGCGCCCCCATTCTGCACTTTTTGACTAGTCTTGGGAGAATTGATTTTTAAGGGGCTATAATTGAAGATTTCCAGTGCTTCATAGGTCCATTGTCTAGCCAGGAGAAATACCTTTCCAACGAGATACCATGCACCAAATTTAGACTCTAGGAAGGCCTTCAAAAGTGGCCTTCAATATGGCGATGCACATAGGAGTGTGGCACTACGCATAGGGCGTTTTTTCCAGTGCAAATTTATTGAGCGCTACGCATAGAGAGAGGGCGCTATGCACCTGAGTGTGGAACTGCACAAAAGGAAAAAACTCTCCCAAACTTCTCTAGACACCTCAAGGTTGCCTCTTCACCTAAAAAACAAGTAAGTGAGCCCTTGTAACTCCCTCCTTATCCATTTTATGCTTGTGTGTGAGTTTCATGTTCGCTAAAATTGCAAGGAAGCCCTAGTTTTCCTTTGCCTCTCCCAAAATCCCCATCCCCCTCACAAACTTCCCAAAACCCTCCTTGTCCAAATTGATTTTCCCTAAACCATACTACATCACCCTATACCTCTAAAGACACTAAACCTACCCCTACATCGCCATCCCTAAGTCCCTACACCCTTTTCCATAAAAGCCCTAATTTCTAGGAATCTCACTATTTTTCCTAGATTTTCCCCCTTCCTTTGACCTATAATTGAATTTTTATTTTCATCTCCCTTAATATTTTCACCTCCCATCACCTCACAAGGTTTCATAACCTTTTTCCCATCTCCCTTAATTTTTGCGGCCCTATCCCTATGTTGGGAAAAATACTGAGAGGGGAGGGGTGAATCAGTATTTAGGGCTGAACAATTTTTCTTTTCTTTATCTTAAACCATATGTTATAGTACAACATCCAACATGTATGTCCAGATATCTTATTACGTCATTACTTAGAGCATTGCATCAGATAAGCACTAAGCATGAACAGAAATAACAGAACAAACCATCAAACATAAACAACACATACGAACACCAGGATTTAAGGTGGAAACCCAATTCGGGAGAAAACCACCGATGCTGTAATCTCAGTCTTCAATATTTATTATAGAGAAAACTTCTTACAATATATGCTGGTGCAGACTTATACCAGCATGCAGGCACCCACCTACAGAATGCTACAACCTTCTCTCGTTTACTAGCCTCTCCTGGAAGGGAGCTACTACCCCCTGCTCTCGTTTATCAGCTACCATTGGAAGGGAGCTACAACTCCCTCTCTGAAGGCTTCGACCCTCAGCACCACTGCGGACCACGTTTCAGCAATTTTCATACTGGATCCACCAGTTTCCATATGACATATCTTGCCGGTCACCAGATTTATGTATTTTCTATATACTCCCACCAGTTCTTCATGATTTTGTCCGTCATTCAAACCAGAGATTCATCATCGTCAGATCATTATATTCATGGGTGCATTGTGGTGTCGGATTTATCAGTTAAGAACAGAGCTCACCCATACAGATATTCTTTTTAGAAATTTTTATTCACCACCCTTGCGATGCACACACCTCGTTCTCTATTTTTCTTCTCCTTATATAGTTTTGCCTTTATTAAAACCATGAGTCAAAACCACGAACCTCTAATGGTATTCCTCTTAGTTTATCCCAAGGGGCTTTTGATCTCTTTTTAATTTTTATTTATCAATTGACAAATAAATATATTTACAACTTTTTAAATTCCCAAGCCTTATGTCTAAAGTTTAACCCTTCGGACTTCCAAATTAATCTTACGATAAACCTTTGACCCTGGGCCCACATACATGATCAACAACCAATCCAATATGCCCATCGTACCACAGTAAACTTCGCGCAAGTGCAGCGTCCGATCACCGTTAGATTAGCAAGCTTCCAGATCAACGACATATATACATATTGCTCGATCTCTGATGCCGAAAGTTAACATGCGATGGTCCGCCGTACCTGTGTTAATCTTTGCGCATCTTCAACAAATGAGGACTGTCCGATGACCCCTTCCCAGATCAACGGTGCTCAACGATATCGTTGGGCATCCTGGGTTGAACTATAACGCGCGATGGCTCATAGTGAAAAATGGTTTTGTAAAATCGTACAGGGACGCGTGTCGCCCATTCTATGGAATCGCTCCCCACCTCTTGAATACCTCTTGCCCGTTGAAAGAGGTGCGATGAAAACCATAAACCACCTTCACTGTTCCTCCTTCGTGGTTCCGCCCTTCGCTCAAGGTTCCGTTCATGATTCCAAAGGGTTAGTCTGGGTTTTGCGCTAGAACTCTGGTCTATCTTTGGTAGGATTTCGAACAAATGTAGTTCTCTTCCGACGGGATTTTCTTACAAACATTAAATCGTTACAATTCAATGTCATTCTTCAATTCTGCTATGATATATATAACATATCAACCTTCCATTTCGGAGTTCTATCCTGTCACAGTTCCGCTTCTACCTGTACATTCAAAGACATCATATCTCTGTCACCAATAAGTTCTTCAATGGATACAATGAATGCCTCGAGAGCCCCTCATATATTCAACCAAGTAGTTCCATGACTGAAAATATCAAATTAAGCCAGTTCTTCATTACAAGAAGGTCTCATCCTGGAATTCGAATCCTACCACCATGATTTCTCAACAGGGTTTCACTTTTAACTCCATACGCAGAGACTCATACAGAGGTTCAGGGGATTCCACACAAGAATTACATCAGTCAATACACATATAATACACATATCCCTAACTCTACAACAATGATTTCATTCCTCTCTGGGCACCGAAGGTATCCTCTGCTCATTATGAAATTGATCACACAGGTCATATATATTCCAGATTTACTCAACCATACTTAGAACAATTCCACGGTTCTTCATTAACATATACAAATCTTGGCCAGATATTCAATTTGTCCTTCAATCTATTACCTTGTCTCTTCCTAGCAGCTTTCCCTTTTGTCATATCCTTTGCAAACTGTATTAAACCCCTAATTCAACTCTACTGCTCTGTCTCTAATTCCTCTGTTTCATCTGTTGCCTCTGCTACCCTCTCTGTCTCTTTTGCCTTAAGGATAGTTTAAGTGCTGCTCCTGTCTTTTCCAATTCCTTTGCCATCAATGACAACATTTCCAACAATCTCCCCCTTTGGCATTGAAGGAAATACTCTTTATATAAGCCCTTTGTTGCTTTTCCTCCCCCTTTGACATCAATGGAAAAGAGTTTGAAAATACCAGGCTCCCCCTGAGATCATTCTGCATCTTCATAATATAACAAGATGACTTATAAATGCCAAAAATGCATCCTTTTCATATGACCAATGCTCCCCTTTAGCCTGAGCATTCAGAGATGCCCAACAACACCTCACAACCAATTTAATCTTCTGTATTTAAGTAGACCTGATCCTCTGCATGGCAGAGACTACTCCCAGTTTCTGTCTGAGATATTCAAACGCTTCCCTGGGTAGAGGTTTGGTAAATATATCAGCAACTTGTTCTTTGGAGGAAACATACTCCAATTTCACTTTTTGTTCAAGCACTTGTTCACATAAGAAGTGATATTTGATGGGAATGTGCTTGGTCTTGGAATGCATAACAAGATTCTTTGAGATACTGATGGCACTTGTATTATCACACATAATGGAGATAGGAGGTGAGCATTTGATTTGAAAGTCTTGTAGAGTTTGCATCATCCAGAGAAGTTGAGTGCAACATGATGCTGCAGCCACATATTCTGCTTCTGTTGTAGATAAGGCAATGGAGCTTTGCTTCTTGATAAACCAAGATACTACCCAGGGCCCCATAAAGAATGCACCACCACTAGTGCTTTTCCGATCATCAACACTTCCAACCCAATCTGCATCAGTGTATGCATGAAGAGTAAGGTCAACATTCTTTGGATACCATAGTCCAAAGTCTTGAGTTCTTTGTAGATATTTGAATATTATTTTCACAGCCTGAAGATGAGACTCTTTTGGATTAGCTTGGAATCTTCCAACAATCCCAACTGCATGCATGATGTTTGGTCTTGTCCCAGTGAGATAAAGTAGACTTCCTATCATAGATCTGTATTCTGGTTGATTTACGGTGGGGGAATCATCATTAGAACTGAGATTACATCCGGTTATCATTGTATAAATTTGAATAATAGATGAGTTATTCACCGAGATTATCCTGATTACACACTATTTGAGCTTCATGCATAATACATAACCTCTTCTACAATTGATCATCAATTTGCGGAAATAGAAGTAGTCGCATGCGCACATTAAAACATAATCAAGCACACATATAACACAGTATGTAATGGGGAAAGCTTACAGCTGAAAACCCCCAACTATCTATATATTATAATGATAGAGAACATGTAACAATACATAGCACAAACTCCTCACAAGCTCTCAGCACTATCTCCAATTGTTACACACAAAACAAGCTCAGATCATGCACATCCCATGCTCCAATCTGCTCCACCTGTCTGCCTGCCTCTACTGCGCAATCCAATATGGAAAATAATGTGTGTGTGCAAATATCATGCAAAGCTATAGTCACAACTGATAGTAGACTCACCCTTTCACCCACCTCTAACACTGGTTTCCACTGAACTGTCCATGCACTGCAGTTAACTGATGTATTCTTTAGTTGATTTATGAGTTAATAATTAGTGAATTAATTAATAATTAATTCACACCATTCATCACTAGTGTATTTATCAGTTAGACTAAATACAACTAGTTCAACTAAGTTAAACCGAACACAACTCCATCAACTGTCTCATCAACTCCACCAAACTATGCCACATGAGTTCCAACTGAAGTCAACCATGCAATAGCTCAACTAAACCCTAGGAATAGCGTAATTCCTTCTGTCAGCTGCATGTGCCACATCCGTAGCTCAAACTGAAGTGTTGCAAGAGGATAAGATAATGTTTATAGTCCAAATATTATTAAGAGCTAATAATATTCGACTGATCTATTTTTAGACTGGCAGTCTAAAAATAGACTCTGCCCAGTATGTCTAAAAATAGAGGTCCATCTATTTTTACCAACTTGACCAACCATCCACAAATAGCATCCCGCAACTCATAGAATATGATCGACATGTCTAAAAATAGACTTTGTGACAAAAATCACCTGTGTGGCCCCCCACCTAGTTTAGGTGATCACTTTCCAACAAGGATTAGGAAAAATGTTTCAGGATGCCTCCTTCATTGTTTCTTGTTGCAATCTTCAACAATCATTGGTGTACTTACAGGTTTGCAATCTTCCATACCATACTTCTTTAGGATTTTCTTGAGGTACTTTGCTTGTGATAAGAATATACCATCTGTTGCTTGTTGCACTTGCAAGCCAAGAAAGAATGTTAGTTCCCCAAGTAAAGACATTTCAAATTCTTCTTTGCATATCGAAAACAAATGTCATGACTCATAGACTCTTTTATTACTTCCAAAAATGAAGTATCGCATCAACTTGTATACAGCCACTGATCATGCAGTTTGTGTCATTTTCGGTTTTTTGTGTATAAGTTGCTACTCCAGCGAGACCCCTTTGAAAATCCTTGTTGATGAAGATATTTTTCAAGACGATAGTACCATGCCCTTGGAGCTTGTTTGAGAACATATAGAGCCTTTTTAAGTCTACAAACAGAGTTTTTTCATCATTTCCCAAAATGAATCCTTCAGTTGTTCTATATAAACTTCTTCTTCTAAATCACCATTTGTAGAAAGCTGATTTAACATCCATTTGATAAACTTTGATTTGTTGGAAGCTTGAAAAAGGCAGACGAAAACATTCTTATGGCTTCAAGTACGCTTCTAGGGAGAAAAAATTTCTTGAGTCTATACCTTCTTGTTGAGCATACCCCTTGCAAACAAGTCTAGCTTTATTTCTTATAACATCCCCATTCTCATTTAACTTGTTTTTGAATATCCATTTTAGTTCCAATGACAATTTTGTCATGAGGTCTTGGTACTAATTCCCAAGTGTGATTCTTTTGCAATCTGATCAAGCTCTTCATTCATGGCCAGAATCCAAAATTCATCTTTGCTAGCTTTCTTGCGACATTGTGAGGTTCAATAGTAGACAGAAATGCCCAGATTTCATAGAAAGATCCCACTATAAGTCCTTGTTTGTACACACGAATCCCTTTTTCTCCCAAAATTTGAGATTTTGGATGATTCTTTTGAACATATCTAGATGGAGCTTTTCGAGAGTAAATCCATCTTTAGATTCTTCATTGAGTTCAACTTGTCTATATCATCCTTATTTGATGTAGAAGGATATGTGTCATCATCATCTTCATGCAGATTTAGTTTTCTTTTCATCTTTTTGGAGCTGCTGGGAGACTCATCAATAACAACATCAATACATTCAACAATCTTAGAAGTCTTTTATTGTAACATTTATATACCCCTACTCCCTAGAGGAATAACCAAAAGAAATATTCCTTCATCTACTACTGGGTTCAAACTTGCAAGTTTTTCATGATTATTCTTGATAAAGCATATGCTTCCAAAATTCTAAAATGCTTTATCAGTGGGAGGATTACCATACCGAGATTCATATGGAGTTTTATCACTATTTAAACGAACATGTGCCTTGTTGAGAATATTTCTCTTGTATGTCTTTGCTTCTCCCTAAAATGTCGGAGTGTTCAGGAAATCATCAAGCATAGCTCTAGGCATTTGTTGAGACTGTTCTATTCATTCTTTATACAACACCATTTTGTTGTGGAGTAGATGGCTTGCGAAAGCTTGTCTTTTTATGCCATGTTGTTTCACAAAATTCAAGAATTCATTTTGATGTATATTCTCCTCCTCGATCAGATGTGAGACACTTGATTTTTAGATCTAATTCATTTTCGACTAGTGCTTTAAGGATCTACAAATTTCTCAAATGCTTCATCTTTGTGTTTAAGCGAGGCCCAATCCAACACATTCTAGAGAAATCATCAATGAATAAGATAAAAGTATTCTTCACCACGTGGTGAATTTTTCTTCATATAGGTCCACATATCGATCGGTCGATGAATGAGTTCAGAAGGCTTACTTGATGATCCTTCCTTGGCATTAAATTGTACCTTTGGTTTGCTTACCAAATTGATGGGATTTGCATATGATATTTTCGAGTAGAGTAATATTGGGAAGATCACGAACAGTCTCTGAGTACTGCTTGGTTGTTGATTTGCAGGAGAAGCTCGAATGTCCCAACCTTCTATGCCATAGCCAATTTTCCGAAGATTTACTCCAAGCTAACATTGATCTTTACGGTTCTTCCAATACATACGGGTTGCTTGGAGTTCTTTTTCCTTTTATATTTTCTCTACCTGTATCAAGATCCATGTCATACATTCTTTTGAACTAAAGACAACTTCGGTTCCTTGATCACACATTTGACTTACTATGTAAAGTTGTCGTTTTAATCCATCTACATACATAACTTCATTAGCTTTCACCTTTTCTTTTGAGGATAACAGACCCTTTTCCACTTAATGATCATCGGGAGTATCATTTCCAAATGTAACATTCTTTTCTTTTTTCTAAACCCACTATATGTACAAAGATTTGTTTTTTGTCACTTGTCATGTATGTCTTGAGCATCCACTATCAATGTACCATTGGTTTTCATTGCATCTTACTTGCCAAATAGCAGCCTGTGTACAATTTTCAGCTTTGTAATTTCTTCTTTTTCCATACTTTGGAGCTTGAAGGAACTTGTTCTTTTAGGTTTGAACTTTGACTTACTTTGCATTTCAAATTCTTCATGACCAAAGTTATTGCAATAAGCACATTCAACTTCATTTTGAAGAGGAGAAAAGTTGTTATAGGTATTGTTCTTTGGTTCCATATCAATCCTTTTTCTTTCTTGCTTCTCTTGTCATGATGGTTTTATATATCTATGCATTATTGAACAACTTTATGACCAAAATTGTGACATGAGAAACATTGTCCTTTGAGAAGAAGGAATTTGCTACGATCATAAAATCTCCTTCTTGAATTTACTATGTTGATTGGTGTTTCTTTAAGAGACATTCTTGTTAGATGTTCTTTGAATTGAGATGATCATGCTTTACCCATGCAAAGATTCTTTATTCCCTTCTTGAATGGCGGCGTATGTTGTATACCGCCCGATGGGCTTGCTTTTAGATAATTTGGTGCTAAAGCTTTCGAGAAGATTCTCCAAATATATCCTAGACCTGTGTCTTTATAAGGAGAGAACGTTGTACCTTGATAATCTCATCTAATGTTTCGGATCCTTTAGCAAATCTAAGATTTGAGTCTTTACTTTCTCGAAGTTCTTTTCTTAGACTTACTACTACACTCCTAATTTCTCATTGTGTTTCTCCTTTTCTTTCAACAGTGTTTTGAGTTTCTATGATTATTTTACTCTCTTCTAAGCCAATTTTTGAGGTGATTGTTTTCATCAAGAAAATCATTGCTCTTCTAGAGCATCCATAAAAGTGTGCCTTTTTCTTCTTTGAGATTCTTTTTCAAATTCCATTGTAGTAGTCTAAGATCTTGTTCACATTCTTCCTCGCTATCAAGATAACACATCACTTTGTCTTCATGAGTGTAGTAAATTTTTCTAGTGCTAAGCGATTCTTATTCCTTATTATAACTTCCTTCCCCTTCTTATGTGACATTTCTTTATGAGGACACTTAGCAACATAATGACCAACTCTTCCACAATCAAAGCATTTGGAAAAGGAAAGCTTACCTACGGCAAGTCCACAGTATGCCAAGTTGAAGTTTCTTTACAAAGAGAAGTTTATCTCATCTTCTTCGAGATATATCATGATCCTTACGGTTTTTGTACCTCCCTTCCCTTTTGTAGAAATTCCGAAGGCGCCTCTCTTTGACTTCACTTATGGTCCTCCTCTTCTCATTTCATAGAGCAGAGTTAGTATGCCATGAAGTTGCTACACGGTAAGATTTTGAAGATCCTGCTTTTCTTGAGCTGGAAACTTTTGATTCAAATTTTGTCGTTAGTGATCTTAAGACTTTCTCAACCAAAGTAGAGCCGGTTATAGCTTCTCCCGGATTTTACTCATGATTTACAATATCATCAAGACGTAAGAAGAAATTGGCAATTCTCTCCCTCATTCTCCATTTTAGATTCTCATATTGAATTACGAGAGTTTGGAGTTTAGCACTTTTTACCTTTGCATCCTTCATAACTTAGAATGATTTTGTCCTCATATTGCCTTTGTTGTATTTGTAATGCACTGACTTTTGAAAAATTCGATTCGGTTAGAGCTTCAGAGCATTGTACCGCCTTTGCATTTGTTTCATAATTCTTTCTTTCCAGTCCGGATCCGTTGGTAGCCTTTTGCAATTTTGGATATTGATATCCTTGTTCAAAAATTGCCCTTATATCATACTCCCTGAGAGGCGAAGATAGGATCTCATTCTTGTTTTCGAGAAAGGTCAGTGTTTCGATTAAAGAGCGGAGGCACGATAGATGTTGTTCCATCTTGGTTACTCATCTTGCTTGATCATTCCTTCTAGTGTCTAAGATTTTCGGAAAGGACCTGCTTCGAAACCAATTGTTAGGAAAAATAATGAGAGGAAGAGGAGGAGTGAATCGATGTTAGGGCTGAACAATTTTTCTTTTCTTTCTCTTAAACCATATGTTACGGTACAACACCCAACATGTATGTCCAAATATTGTATTACGTCATTACTTAGAGCATTGCATCGAGATAAAGCATTAAGCATCAATGAAATATGAGAACAAACCATCAAACATACAACAACACACTACGAACACCCGATTTAAGAGTGGAAACCCAATTCGAGGAGAAAACCACCGGCTGCTATCGTAAATCTCGGTCTTCAATACATTATTATAGAGAAAACCTCTTACAATATATGTTGGTGACGAACTTATACCGGCATGCGAGGCACCCACACAGAAAGCTACAACCTTCTCTCATTTACTAGCCTCTCCTAGAGGGAGCTACTACCCCTCTGCTCGTATTACTGGCTACTGCCCGGAAGGAGCTACAACTTCCCCTCTACTGACAGCCTTCGACCCTCGGCTACCAGCGCAGCCGCGTTTCAGCAATTTTTCTCATCTTTGGATCCACCCGGTTTCCATACGACATATCTTCTAGCGGTCACCCCGATTTATGTATTTTACGTATACTCCACGAGTTCTTCATGATTTCGTCGAGTCATTCCAAACAGAGATTCATCATCGTCCAGATCGACTTATATTCATGGGTGCATCGTGGTGTCGAGATTTACTCCAGTTAAGAAAAAAGAGCTCACCACACTACAGATATTCTTTTTAGAAATTTTTTATTCACCACCCTTGCTGATGCACACACCTCGTTCTCTATTTTCTTCTCCTTATATAGTTTTTCCTTTATTAAAACCATGAGTCAAAACCACGAACCGCTAATGAAACATTCCTCTTAGTTTATCCCATGGGGCTTTTGATCTCTTTTTTAATTTTAATTTATCAATTGTATAAATAAATATATTTACAACTTTTTAAATTCCCAAGCCTATATGTCTAAGTTTAACCCTTCGGAATTCCAAATTAATCTTACGATAAACCTTTGACCTCGGGCTCACATACATGATCCATGACCAATCCAATATGCCCATCGTTACCACGGTAAAATTCGTGCAAGTAAACGTCAATCACCATTAGATTAGCAAGCTTCCAGTTAATGGCGTATATACATATCACTCGATCTCGATCAAAGTGCAGTTAACATGCGATGGTCATGCCGTACTGTGTTAATCTTCGCGCATCTTAAACAAATGAGGACCGATCGATGACCCCTTCCTAGATCAACGAAGGCGCTCAACGATATCGTTGGGCATCGCAGAGTTGAACTATAACTGCGCGATGGCTCATAGTGAAAAATGGTTTTTGTAAAATCGTACGGAGGACGCGTGTCGCCGTATCTGCATGAATCGCTCCCCACCTCACTTGAATATCGCTTGCCCGTTGAAAGCGGTGCTGATGAAAACCATAAACCACCTTCAACTTGTTCCTCCTTCGTGGTTCCACCACTTAAGCTCGCAAAGGTTCCGTTCATGATTCCAAAGAGGTTAGTCTAGGGTTTCTTGCGTTATAACTGCGAGTACATCTTTGGCGGATTTCGAACAAATGTAGTTCTCTTAAAGCCCATGATTTTCACCTACAAACATTAACTGCGTTACAATTCAATGTCATTCTTCAATTACGCTATGATATACTATATATATCAACCTTCCATTTCGGAGTTCTCATATCCATCACAGTTCCGCTTCTACTGTACATTCAAAGACATCATATCTCTATGCATAATAAGTTCTTCAATGGATACAATGAATGCCTCGAGAGCCCTCATATATTCAATCAAGTAGTTCCATGAAAATGCTAAATATCAAATTAAAGCCGGGTTCTTCATTACAAGAAAGGTCTCATCTCTGAATCCAGATCTACCATGATTCTCAACGGGGTTTCCACTTTTTTGTAACTCCATACGCGAGAGACTCATACGAGAGGTTCGGGGATTCCACACGAAAATTACATCGATCAATACATATACATACATATCCCTAACTCTACAACAATGATTTCATTCCTCTCAGGGCTTGCACAGAAGGTATCCTCGCATACCATTATGAAATTGATCACACGAGTCATATATATTACATATTTACCTCAATATGCTTAGCACAATTCCACAGGTTCTTCATTAACATATACAAATCTTGGCAAGATATGTCATTTTTCCTTCCAATCTAGTATTACACTTGTCTCTTTTCTAGCGGCTTTCCCTTTTGTCATCTCCTTTGCAAAGCTTGTATTATCCCTAATTCAACTCTCTTTACTCATCGTCTCTAATTCTCTACATTTCATCTGCTTGCCCTCTGCTTACCCTCTCTGTCTCTTTTTCCTTAAGGATAGTTTAAGTGTTGCTCCTGTCTTTGTCGATTCCTTTTGCCATCAATTACAACATTTCCAACAATCTCTCCCCCTTTGGAATTGATGGAAATACTCTTTATAGAACCCTTTGTTTCTTTTCCTCCCCCTTTGACATCAATAGCAAAGAGTTTGACAATACCGGAGGACTCCCCCATGAGATCATGTTGCATCTTCACAATATAACAAGATGACCTATAAATTCCAACAATGCATCCTTTTCATATGACCAATGCTCCCCTTTGGCACAGGCATTGAGAGATGACCCAACAACACCTCACAACCAATTTGAAATCTGCGTATTTAAGTAGGCACACGATCCTCTACACTGGCCATTGACTACTCCCGATTTCTATTTAGGATATTCAAACGCTTCCACAGGTAGAGGTTTGGTAAATATATACGACAACTTCGTTCTTTGTAAGGAAACATACTCAATTTCTGCCTTTTGTTCCAGTACTTGTTCACGTAAGATGATATTTGATGGGAATGTGCTTAGTCTTGGAATGCATAATAGGATTCTTTTGAGATACGATGGCACTTGTATTATCACACATAATGGAGATAGGAGGTGAACATTTGATTTGAAAGTCTTGTAGAGTTTGCATCATCGAGGAGAAGTTGGAGTGCAACACTATGATCTGCTGGCCACATATTTTTTCTTACTTGCTATAGATAAGGCAATGGGCTTTGCTTCTTGCTAAACGAAGATAGTATAGGGGCCCCATAAAGTAATGCACCACCACTAGTGCTTTTCAGATCATCACCACTTCCAACCCAATGCTGCATTAGTGTATGCATGAAGAGTAAGATCAACATTCTTTGGATACCATAGTCCAAAGTCTTGAGTTCCTTTTAGATATTTGAATATTCTTTTCACGTTTGAGAGATGAGACTCTTTTGGATTAGCTTGAGATATCGTCCAACAATCCCAAGCTTGCATGCATGATGTTTGGTCTTGTCCCGATGAGATAAAGTAGACTTCACTATCATAGATCGTATTACACGGTTGATTTACCCAGTGGGGGAATCATCATTAGAGCTTGAGATTACATCCGGTTATCATTGGTGTACTTACTGAGGGTTTGCAATCTTCCATACCATACTTCTTTCGAGGAGTTTGCTTGAGGTACTTTGCTTGTGATAAGAATATACCATACATTTGCTTGTTCACTTGCATGCCAAGAAAGAATGTTAGTTCCCCAAGTAAAGACATTTCCAATTCTTATGCATATCAGAAGCAAATTTACAACTCATAGACTCTTTATGTACTTCCAAAAATGAGTATCATCAAGCATATACAACCACAATCAACAGTTTTGTCATTTTTAGTTTTTGTGTATAAGTTGCTATATCTGAGACCCACTTTATGAAAATCCTTGTTGATGAAGATATTTGTCAAAAACGATAGTACCATGCCCTTGGAGCTTGTTTGAGACGCATATAGAGCCTTTTTAAGTCTACAAACAAGTTTTCCATCATTTTCCCCCAAAATGAATCCTATCACGGTTGTTCTATATAAACTTCTTCTTCTAAATCACCATTTTAGAAAAGCGGATTTAACATCCATTTGATAAACTTTGTGATTTGTTGGAAGCTTGAAAAGGCGAAAACATTCTTATGGCTTCAAGTGCGGCTACGAGAACTAAAAGTTTCTTCAAAGTCTATACCTTCTTGTTGAGCATACGCTTGCAAACAAGTCTGAAAGCTTTATTTCTTACATAACATCCCCATTCTCTCATTTAACTTGTTTTTGAATATCCATTTAGTTCCCAGCTGACATTTTTGTCATGAGGTCTTAGTACTCAGATTCCCAAGTGTGATTCTTTTCAATTTGATCAAGCTCTTCATTCATGGCTTGAATCCAACATTCATCTTTGCTAGCTTGGCTGACATTGTGAGGTTCAATAGTGAAACCAGAAATGCCCAGTTGACATAAGATCCACTGAATAGTCCTTCTTGTTTGTACACAGATCCCTTTTCTCCCATTTGAGATTCACGGATGATTCTTTTGAACATATCTAGATGGAGCTTTTTCGAGATAAATCATCTTCGGGTTCTTCATTGAGTTCATGCCTACATATCATCCTTATTTGATGTAGAAGGGATATGTGTCATCATCATCTTCATCTTTTGTTTGCTTTTCATCTTTTGGAGCTGCCGGGGAGACTCACTCCAATAACAACATCAATACATTCAGAAATCTTTCGAAGTATTTTATTGTAACATTTATATGCCTACTCCAGGAGATAACCCGAGAAATATTCCTTCATCTGCTCTGCTCTGGAGTTCAAACTTGCCAAGTTTTTCACTTGATTATTCTTGATAAAGCATTTGCTTCAAAAAATTCTAAAAATGCTTTATAGTGGGAGGAGATTATTACCATACCGAGAGTTCATATGGAGTTTTATCACTATTTACACGAACATATGCCTTGTTGAGAATGTTTCTTATTTGTATGTGCTACTTCTCCCCAAATGTGTCGGAGTGTTCACGAATCATCAAGCATAGCTCTAGCCATTTGTTGAACTTTTCTATTCATTCTTTTACTGCCAACACCATTTTGTTGTGGAGTGCCGGCTATAAATACTGTCTTTTTATGCCATGTTGTTCACAAAATTCAAGGAATTTATTTGATGTATATTTCGCCTCCTCGATTAGATACGAGACACTTGATTTTTAGATCTAATTCATTTTCGACTAGTGCTTTAAAGATCTGAAATTTCTCAAATGACTTCATAGTTTGTGTTTAGCGAGGAGCCAATCCAACACATTCTAGAGAAATCATCAATGAATAAGATATAGTATTCTTCACCACATGGTGACTTTTTCTTCATAGGGTCCACATATGTCGGTATGAATGAGTTCAAGAGGCTTACTTGATGAATCCTTCCTTGGCATTAAATTGTACTCTAGTTTTCTTACCAAATTGACTAAGATTTGCATAGTGATATTTTTCGGGTAGAGTAATATTAGGGAAGATCATGAGAACGACTTTGGTCCGATGGTTGTTGATTGTGGAGAAAGCTCGGATGTCCCAACCTTCTATGCCATAGCCAATTTTCCGAATATTTACTCAAGTAACATTGAGTCTTTACGAGTTCTTCAATACATACGAGTTGCTTGGAGTTCTTTTTCCCCTTTTTATAATTGCTTTACACTGCATGCTCAGATCACGTACCACACATTCTTTTGAACTAAAGACAACTTCGAGTTCCTTGATCACACATTTGACTTACACTTATAAAGTTATGATTTAATCGCATCTACATACATAACTTCATTAGCTTTCTACCTTTTCTTTTAGGGAAAATGAGACCCTTTTCCCTTAATGATCGTGAGGGAGTATCATTTTCCAATTGTAACATTCTTTTCTTTTTCTAAACCACTATATGCAAGAAGTTTGTTTTTGTCACATGTCATGTGTCTTGAGCATCCACTATCAATGTACCATTGGATTTTCTTCATCTTACGCAAATAACGCTATGCCACAATTTTCATCCTGTAATTTCTTCTTTTTCCATACTTTGGAGCTTGAAGGAGCTTTTGTTCTTTTGGGCATCTAGAGCTTTGTGCATTCAAATTCTTCATGACCAAAGTTATTGCAATAAGCACATTCAACTTCATTTTGAAGGGAGAAAGTTGTTATAGGTATTGTTCTTTGGTTCCATATCAATCCTTTTCTTTCTTGCTTCTCTTGTCATGATGGTTTTATATGCTCACGCATTGAACAACTTTACTGACCAAATTGTGACATGAGAGAAAGAATTGTCATTTGAAGAAGGAATTTCTACGATCATAAAATCTCTCCTTCTTGAATTTACCTGTTGATTGGTGTTTTCTTTGAGAGACATTCTTGTTAGTGTTATTTGAATTGAGATGATCATGCTTTACCTGCAAAGATTCTTTATTCCCTTCTGAATGACGACATGTTGTATACTGACGGTGATGCTGCTTTTTACAGATAATTTGAGTCTCTTTGAAAGCTTGATGAAGATTCTACTGAGTATATCGTAGACTGTCTTTATATCAAAGGAGGAAACGTTGTACCTTGATAATCTCATCTAATGTTTTAGGATCCTTTAGCAAATCTAAGATTGAGTCTTTACTTTCTCAAGTTCTTTTCTTAGACTTACTACTTCCTGCTCGAATTTCTCATTGTGTTTCTCCTTGTCTACATAAGTGATTTTTGAGTTTTACGTATGATTATTTTACTCTCTTCTAAGCCAATTTTGAGGTGATTGTTTTCATCAAGAAAATCATTGTCTTCTAGAGCATCCATAAAAGTATCATTTTCTTCTTTAGATTCTTTTTCAAATGCCATTAGTAGTCTAAGATCTTGTTCACATTCTTTCCTCACTGCTCGAGATAACCCATCAACTTTGTCTTCATGAGTGTAGTAAATGTTTCTAGTGCTACAAGCGATTCTTATTCCTTCTTGCTAACTTCCTTCCCCTTCTGCCTCATGTTTCTTTATGAGGACACTTAGCTGGCATAATGACCAACTCTTCCACAATAAAAGCATTTTTAAAGAAAGCTTACTACTACGAACAGATCTGCATGCCAAGTTGAGAAGTTTCTTTACAAATTTTATCTCATCTTCTTGAGATATATCCACGATCCTCTGGTTTTTGTACCTCCCTTCCCTTTTAGTAGAAGTTCTAAAGAGCTGCACTCTTTGACTTCGGATGGTCTCTATCCTCTTCTCATTTCATATACTTGATTAGTATGCCATGAAGTTGCACCACAATAATATTTTGAAGATCCACCGCCCTTCTTCAGAGAGCTTTGAAACTTTTGATTCAAATTTTGTCGTTAGTGATCTTAAGACTTTCTCAACCAAAAGTATAGATTCGGTTATAGTTTCTCCCCAAATTTATCATACGATTTACAATATCATCAAGACGTAAGAATAAATTGGCAATGCTCTCCTCATTCTCCATTTTTAGATTCTCATATTGAATTACGAGAGTTTGGAGTTTAGCACTTTTACCTTTGCATCACCTTCATAACTTAGAATGATTTGTCCCATATTTCCTTTCTTGTATTTAGCTACATGACTTTAGAAAAAATTTTGATTCGGTTAGACTTCCCAAAGAGCATTGTTACACCGCCTTTGCATTTGTTTCATAATTCTTTATTTCGAATTTATGGGATCCGTTGGTACTACTTATGCTGTGGATATGTGATATCCTTGTTCAACGATGGCCCATACATGCTGCACTCATAGGAGACAGAAGATAGGATCTCATCCTTGTTTTCCCAAAGGAAAGATTAAATTGTTTTAGTTAAAAGAGCGAGAGGCTCGATAGATGTTGTTCCATCTTGGTTACTCATCTTGTTTGATCTTCCTTCCTAGCGGCTAAGATTTGTTTCGGGAAGGACCACCGCTCTCAGGAAACCAATTGTTGGGAAAAATACTAAGAGGAGGAGGTGAATGTCAGTATTTAGAGCTTTGAACAAATTTTCTTTTCTTTTCTCTTAAACCATATATTTAAAGTACAACATCCAACATGTATGTCCGAGATATCTTATGCATCATTACTTAGAGCATTGCATCGGATAAGCATTAAGCATGAACAGAAATAACGAAAACAAACCATCAAACATAAAAAAACACATATGAACACCCGAGGATTTAAGGTGGAAACCCAATTCGGAGAAAAACCACCGCTATTTGTAATCTCAGATCTTCAATATTTATTATAGAGAAAACTTCACTAATATATCTTTGGTGCAGACTTATACTGACATGCTGAGGCACCCACCGCACAGGAAGGCTACTAACCTTCTCTCGTTTACCGACCTCTACTGAGAGGGAGCTACTACCCGCTGCTCCTGCGTTTACCGGCCTACCCACGCTGGAAGGGAGCTACAACCCCCTCTCCTGGAAGGCTTCGACCGCTCAGCACCACTATCATAGGACCCACGTTTCATACAATTTTCCATCACCGGATCCACCCGGTTTCCATACGGCTTATCATCTTGCCGGTCACCCGATTTATGTATTTTTGCGTATACTCCCCACCCGAGTTCTTCACATGATTTCGTTCCGTCTGATTCGAAACCAGGAGATTCATCATCGTCATGGATCATTATATTCATAGGTGCATCGTGGTGTTGGATTTATCGATTAAGAAAGCAGAGCTCACCCATACGGATATTCTTTTTAGAAAGTTTTATTCACCACCCTTGCGATGCACACACCTCGTTCTCTATTTTTCTTCTCCTTATATAGTTTTCCTTTATTAAAACCATGAGTCGAAAACCACGAACCGCTAATATGGTATTCCTCTTAGTTTATCCCATGGGACTTTTGATCTCTTTTTTAATTTTTATTTATCAATTGACAAATAAATATATTTACAACTTTTAAATTCCCAAGCCTTATGTCTAAATTTTAACCCTTCGGACTTCCAAAATTAATCTTACGATAAACCTTTGACCCAGGAGCCCACACATACATGATCAGCAGCCAATCAACCATGCCCATCATACCACGATAAACTTTGGCGCTTGAAGTGCAACGATCCAATCACAGATAGATTGGCAAGCTTCCCGGATCAACGTCATATATACATATCGCTCGATCTGCGATGCCGAAAGTTAACATGCGATGGTTTGCCATACCAATGTGTTAATCTTCACGCATCTTCATAAATGAGGACTGATCAGATGACCCCTTCCCTGGATCAACGGTGCTCAACGATATCGTTGGGCATCTGGAATCGAACTATAGCAGCTGGCGATGGCGCATAGTGAAAAATGGTTTTGTAAAATCGTACGGGGGACCAGAGTGTCACCCATTCTATGGAATCGCTCCCCACCTCTTGAATACTTTGCATGCCGTTGAAAACGGTGCGATGAAATCATAAAGCACTTTCCACTGTTCCTCCTTCGTGGTTCCGCCCTTCGCTCAGAGGTTCGAAAGTTCATGATTCCAAAGGAGTTAGTCTGGGTTTTGCACTATAACTGCGATATTTATCTTGCTTGAGATTTTAGAAAAAATGTAGTTCTCTTCCGAAGCGGGATTTTCTTACAAACATTAACTCGTTACAATTCAATGTCATTCTTCGATTACGCTATGATATATATAACATATCAACCTTCCATTTCGGTGTTCTATCATCGTCATGATTCCGCTTCTAGTATTTGTACATTCAAAGACATCTATATCCTGTCATCGCAATAAGTTCTTCATATGGATACTGATGAATGCCTCAGAGAGCCCCCTCTTATATTCAACCAAGTAGTTCCATAATTTGCAAATATCAAATTAAGCCGAGTTCTTCATTACAAGAATAGGTATCATCCTGGAATTCGAATCCTACCACCATGATTCCTCAACAGTTTCACTTTTTTTAACTCCATCATGCACGAGAGACTCATACGGAGGTTCGGGGGATTCCACACAAAAATTACATCAGTCAATACACATATAATACACATATCCCTAACTCTACTGCAACAATTATTTCATTCCTCTCCGACATCTAAGGTATCCTCTTGCTCATTATGAAATTGATCACCGAGTCACTTATATATTCTGATTACTCAACCATACTTAGCACAATTCCCACAGTTCAGCCTGCACTAACATATACAAATCTTGGCTACTCGATATTCAATTTTCCTTCAATCATTACCTTGTATCTTCTAAGCGGCTTTCCCTTTTGTCATCTCATTTGCAAACTATATTAAACCCACTAATTCAACTCTACTTTTGCTCTATCTCTAATTCCCTCTGTTGTCATCATCTTTGCCTCTTGCTACCTCTACTTGTCTCTCTTTTTCCTTAAAGGATAGTTTAGAAGTGTTGCTCCTGTCTTTGCCAGATTCCTTTGCCATCAATGACAACATTTCCAACACCCTATCCCCTAAATCCCTCATTTCATCATTTCCTTCCTGCTCTCATTCCTTTCACTCCCTCCCTCACTCTCCCTTTCTCTTTCCTACTCACACAGGGTTTCCAAAGTGCCGAGAACGAAGAATGGAGAGAGAGGCCCGGAAGATCATAGGGAGGAAGAACACGGTTATGATGAGTTTGAGGGAAGATGAATTTCACTAATATAGTAAGGCCACACAAGGAGAGATTTGAAAACATGAGGAAAAAGGCCCGGAGACAAGAGGCCTCAAAGAGCATTGGAGAAAGAAAAAGAAAAGAAGCCCAAAGTCTTAGATTTTGACCGGTAGTTGGCAAAAGGAGATTTAAGATAAGGGAGGAAGTGTGGCTTGAGAGAGTCGAAATTCACTTGGAGAAGTGCACAATGAAGGCCAATAGAGACAACCGAGATGCTCGGGCACATGGCCCATCACACTATCGAGATCCGGGAACAAAATTTGCAATACTCGGAGTCAAACAGGATGAAGGATAAGCGAAGGAGAGGGCGAAGGGTAGAAGAGGGAGGTGACAAACTCAAGTGCTTGCTGATGCCTCCTTAGCTCAACTTGACATGTGATTGTGGGCCCTATCCCACAAATTTTGAGCAATTTGAAAATTTTTGGAAATTTTGAGTTTTTAATAGCAGAATTTTGGAAACACACTACGAAAAACCGAGTTCTATGCGCGGTGCCTTGGCATTGCACACTCTTTTGGGGCATCCAATGGAAAAATGGAGAGAGACATCGGTGGGATCATAATGATGAGGACATGCCCCTTGTACTTTTGCATAATCATTTGGAAGCAAAGTATATGGATCGGACAAAAAGGCCCCGAAAAACACCCCGAAAAATCATGTTTTTACCTGCCTCTTTTTAGGGTGAGGCGGCTGCACATAGAGTCGGTCTTGGAAGATTTCACTTTTGATGGGTCAAAGAAGCTCAACTCGGGAAAATACAAGATGATGCAGGGAAAGTAGAGCACTGACAGAGCTTTCCAATGTGCTATCATGAGCTCAGATTTGGACGCTAAGAAGTTAGTGCAAAAATGACTTTTACTGCAAGAAGACACATGTTTTCCTCCCACTTAGCGCTGTGCATAGGACAAATTTTCCACTGTTTGGTCAATTTTCTCGGTTCAGAAATTAACTTTCACTTGTGTAAATTTAAATTTTTTTTTAGTGATGTAATAGGTGGTTGATGATGTAATTATGGTGTTTCTAGATGTTACCTACAGTAGATACATTAGGTAAATGGTGCTTAATGACATGTAATGAATTAGTTTTCTTAAGATGTACGAGGATGAGTCACTTTGACCACTATTCTCTAATTTTCTAGTTTAGTCTTTCTTGGAACAACTCACTCCCCTCTCATGGATTCGACCCCACAGAGTTAGGATGAGTTGTTTTGAGGTCTATATCATGTATTTTCTCGAGTCATTTTAAGGGTTGGACTCAGTGGATGCTTGGCCTTTGAAGAGACACATTTTATATCGAGTACGAAAGCGGAGAATATTAATCAAATTTGAAGCTATTTTTTATGGGATCCATGTGGTATGGTGTTTAGTTTAGTTTCTCATTTTTTTTTGATGTGTGTTGAAATGTATTGTTAAGTTTATTCATCATTTCATAACTTCTAAGTGAATATATGAAAGTTGAGATAAGTGAAGTCATTCTCTATATGCTCTGTTTTAGGTAGACATTCCTGCAGTTTAGTAATTTCTTGAGTTTAGAAAAGAACCAGCAGTTACTGTGCTCTTTGTAGCTCCTCGAAATTTGTCTTGATCATCCCACTCATTGAAAGCCTAAAGTGCTGGAATTACTATGCCTACCTTGCCCCATAGAAGACGCCTTGAAAATTTTGACCCTAATTTCCCTGTGTCCACGATTGTTTTGCTCCTTACAGTCGAAAGCACAACCATATCAAAACAAATCAAAACCTTGAGCTAACCTATACCTAGCCTAATATCTTCTTTACTTAGCCATATTGGCTATGAGTCTTACGGAGAGAGCCCTCTCCTTTCCTAAAGTATAGCTAGCTACTTGCAGCTAGAAAGTGTGTTTTATGGATACCTCCAAAGTGCCTTCTTGACTCGAGGGTCAATCTGAGTGATAACATGCAAGTAGATCAGAAATTTCTGAGAAAGGTCATTAAGTTAAATATCTCGATATGAAGATCGATGGGATAATTCAAGTGAACTTTATTAATAAATATTAAATTAGAAAGGTCAAGCTATATCCGACACATCGACATTGCTTATTACGGCCCGATTACTGCAACCCACTGAAGTAGGTCTACTTAGCAATTGTTTCTCAAAAATCTGTACAGCATTCAGATCACCTCCATGCAGTCTATTTTTTGTCACGTTGGAGTTTATTATTTTATTTAGGCTAATAATACATTGTCTATTGGAACTAACATTAATTGTAATAAGTTTTGTAATATTTTAGTATAAATACTTTATTGTTCGAAGTATTCTGAGCTAATTTACGGAATATATTTTTCCCTACTGCTTGCAATTGTAAATTCCAAGTTTTTTTGGAGCATCGACTAGTACAAAGACTTCTTTCATGATTCATGTGGTGTATTTACTAGTATGAAGCGCTTCTATTATTCTTGTGTTTTCCATTGTTTTTCCTTTTCTGCGGTAGTCATGGAAATTCTTAATTGTAAAACAAAAATTTTGATGAATAGGACATGTTAATTAAAACACCTGTATTGCAGTTCTTTTACAATTTATATGTTTTCCACTTAAGTTAGATTGAAAAATACTTAATTTCTTTTCGATCTCAGCTTAAATTCATTTCCTGCCATCTTCATAATTCATTTAAAAATCTAAAAAAAGATTAATTAATGAAACCTAGCTTTCCCTAATACACTCTTTTAAATATTTATGCGACATCAATTTTTATATTTTGACTCCATTTCCCAATGGTAATATAGAAATTTAATCAACCAAATCTATAAAAATAAAACAAACAACCAAGAATACTAGTCACTAACTAGCCTAATATCCATTTAAAACAAAGTTAAATTATAAAGAGATCTGTGAAGTTGGAAAGGCTAGATATCGGCTTTCAAAGTGGTTTTGATGTTGTCCTCTCCCGTTTGTTCTACCAATATTTTTAATTACATAATTATAACATAGTGGAGACCATGCTTGGGGACAAATTGGAAAAATTTGCGATTTCTATCGGAACTCAAAAATATCCGGTTAAAAACATTGTATGATAGGAATACTTCAATAATATTGGTTTTCTTTTTCATTTTTTGCTAAATAAGAAGTGTGTGTGTGCATTAGATCATAATCTAGCTCCCAAAATATCCTACACTAGATCTCATCTAACCCAAAGCCTACGATAATAGTAGATGACCTGAGAAGATACTAAAAATAAAGAGAATAACGAGAGAGCCAAGGAAGTGAGAAGTCCTCCACTCATAGAGTAGATTCACTCCCAAAATACTTTCGTAACTCTTGAAGACATTGAGTTTGACTTAATTTTTGAACAATTTTTATTTAGAACTAAGTCAAACAATTGGGTCGATCAAATTCGTAGTAGACCATGCTACATTAAGAAGACATTCATATGAAGTATATGTGTCATCTCAATTAGACCTTTAAATTATCCGAAGACTTGTAATAGAATTACAAGGTTTAGCCTCGGGTCTTGACCTCTGCTGTACACTGTAGGGACTGCATCATCCCGGCCAATGCTGTGGAACTCTCTACTCTGACTTCTTATGTTGAATCATCCACCTCATCACAATTTGTGCATCCTAGATTAGTAAAGCCATACCCTTCTCGTATGGTTTCTAGCAACTACTCACGAGTACCTTCTAATCAAGAAAATCAAACTCTTTCTTCTCCTCAATATTCAACCACAATCTAACATTCATCTCCACCCAAAACCCCAAGTTTCAACTCGGTGTTCATGCTTGATTTCAACCTCCACCTTTGATTCGACCTCCACCTTTCATCCAACAACCACTACCTTTGTCAATCCTCATATCGTTCATCCTCATATCCCTACAACGGTAGCTGAAATGTGATCCCCTTGTCCTTCAATCTCCTTTCGGGAAACATGCCACAATATTATCAGACAAGAATTCCTCAATTTGATGGAAGCGGACCTATTGTTTGCCCAAGAACATGTAGACATGATGAATGATATTTTTACCTTCGGGAGGTATATGATAAAAGCGTAAAACTTAAGTTATTTTTCATAAAGTCTCAAAGGAGAGATGAGGAATTGGTTTTAAAGCATTACTTGCTTGCTAGCATTAATGATCCCCCTAGATTCATCGAGACTATTCCTCGATATGTGAGGAAATTAAAAGGAACCCTCTTTAGATTTTATCTTAGTATGAAAGCATTAGGGAGGGCATTGAGAGAAAATTTTTTAGGACTATTGCATTAGATTTAATAGTGTATACAACGAAATTCCTGCCAACATTAAACCACCCCAAGGTTTAGCCTTAATCATTCCCGGATGGCTTTGAGGCAAACATGTCTTACCGCATTAGAGAAATAAATTCATTAACATTAGAAAAAACTGCAAATGGATGCGGTGAGTGTATAACGAGAAATCTGTTAGAAAAGAGAGCAAGACTAGGGAATGAAAGGAGAGTGACAATAAAATAAGAAACCTCTACTTCCTTACTGTTGATGCTAAAAATGATTCCTTAGTTAGAGCAGGTAGAGAGAATGATGGAAATGATTAAATTAAATGAGAGGGGTGCTCTAGGGGAAAAATCAACCTGCACCTCAAAATCACAATCAAAATCCTAGGAGAAATCCTCCCCAAATAAAAAGAAAAACAGAGAGGGGCCCTAATAAGTAAATTAGGCCTCCATTTCGAGAGGAATTATGTTGATGATGATGGAGAAAGTAGTAGGTAAGGTAGAAAGACAACTAGATCAATCTAGTGGGTATCAATGATGATGAAACTGTATTTCTTACTCGGGGAAGAATAAGAGTTGTTTCAATTATCCCAAGCTACTTGATTCCTAAAGAATCGAATGACTATAAGAAGGGATTTGAAAACGATAACTTGGAATTCCATGGACATTATAAACTTAGAGTACTACATCAGATGCTCCAGAGTAATAAAAGAATAATAAACACTTTAGTCACGATAAACCTCTCACACCACTTAAAAAGTAAACTCCAGAGGAAAATATTTACTAAGAAAAAGTGACTTAGTAGTTCTAGCAAAAATACGATTCAGAAATTCACACTGAAAAAATATTCTTTGCAGTACCTCCAAAACTACTCAAAACAAATATTCCAATCACTAGTCACCCAAAAATATATGTGCAAAATAAATGCGTTGATAAATATGACTTCTGAAACTTAAATAATTTCTATATCATTCAATATTGAAATTGAACTACGCAAAGCTGAAAATTCATATCCCCTTGTCGGGAGATTAATGAATAAAATTTATACAAAACTCTAGATTATGAAAGATTTGTACATAGGGAAAATGTACGACACTCTCAATTTGAATGATGATATGACCTGAATTATTTATTGTCCGAGAGAGTAGATGGTAAAACCCAGGAAGTGAGTTTGTTCCTCCATTCTATATGCGGTCTCAACGTTCATGATAATATTCTCCATAATGTAGTATGTTGGAATTCGGAGTGCTTAGCGCGGTTGATGCCAAAAATCCTCGTTATGGAAAAACTTGGTCTGTAACGACATTACTAAATTTTGTACTGAAGAATTGTAATTCATTTGATTCCAAAAAGAGTAATATGTTTAGGTCTCATTAAGGATCCAAATCGGCTAAGAGTCTAGTGATTGATATAGTGGTTGATGATATTCCCCCTAAGTATGGCATGCTATTGTCACACTCTTGGGGAGAAAAAATTACTAAAGGACCCTACAAATGGATATGACTTATGCAACCATCCCGAGTTTTAGGTCGATGAGAGAAGACTATATGGGAAACCTTAATGAAATACATGGCGAGTAGTCGGGGAGAAACCGGATAAATATCCCCTTTACTCTGTTCACTCTAATTTAGACTCCTTCATTATTTACAATGAGTGGAGATATTGATGTCTCGGGTCATCAATGCTCGAAAAATTACATTTGTGAAACACATGAAAATCAAACACAAATTGCTGAAACAAACTCACAAACGTGAACCTTTTTTGCGATATAGAGTTTTGATGGCTTTTGTAGTAGAGCGGGGTGCGAGGGAGCGGGTGTGTAGGTCTCAAATTTAGTAAATAATCATCACGAAATCTCATTCATATAAATTAGATTCTCCAATTACCAATAACATAGTAGAATATGAAGCACTTCCTTTTAGGCTTGAAATTATTGAAGAAATTAGATGCTAGAAAGGATTTATGTTCATGAGGGATTAAGATTGATTATAAAACATATTGAGAGAATATGTTACAAAAGCTTATCCTAGGCGAGAGAATAATGAAATGTTGTGCTTGAGTTCTTATAAAGTTTTGTAGAATATGATCATGTTGTTATTCCTAGAGAAATTAGAATGTCTTGCTAATGGTCTGACGCTTTTTCAATAACACATGCAATATGCCCTCATCCCAACAAAAAATATACGATGGAGGTTAAACATCGTCTATTTTAGTACTAGATAATATGGAAGTTATTGAGTAGGTATTTGGAAATGAGAAACAAATTAGAAAACTTTTTGCCGGTCAAGGGATGAGTATGAGGAAAATAGGATAGATTTATATTGTGAAGTAGAAAATCATGTGAGTAGTACATACTAATCCTAGGAGAACGGTTTGATGAATCGGATGTAAATATTGTAGATAAGTTTTACAACTTAAAAGAAGAATTTGAAATAATTCGACTTAAAGACAATATTTTACACCTAGAGGTCTAGTTCCATTCTAGAAGAGATTTTTTATTTTAATGATGTACTTAAAAAGCATAAAAATGAGAGCCCACGAAAGTGAGATGTGGAAGAATGTAATTATTAATATAGGTAGTGAAACAGAATCCTAAAATGATAAAACTTTCAAAATCATTACCCTCACTATTAAACAACAATAATACATAGCTTTATTCAAATAATTCATTGATGTATTTGCCTAGGAAGCTATGAGGATCTTAAAGAATATGACACTAAAGTATCATACAACACAAAATCCCAATCAAGGAAGATCAGAAAACCATTCAAACGAGAAACTATGCAGAATAAATCAGATTCGATGCCTCACGATTGAGAAAGTGGATAAGAAAATTTATGATGCTAAAATCATAGTTCCTCTTAGATACTTTAAATGGGTGTCTAACATAGTGCCTCTACTAGGAGAGAAAAGCGCGGAGAAATGCGGTTATGCATTGATTTTAGAAACCTTAACGAGTCTCCTTACAAATACAACTACCCTTTGCCAAAAAATGGATTATATATTACGGAAAGGTAGTGGGGCCTAGTAGGGATTTCCTTATTAAAATGGTTTCTCGAGGTTATAACTTCGGGTGATGCAGAAAATGGAAGGTACTTAGAAAAGGGTGCAAGGTATCCATTTTCATTTATGTAAATGAGTGCAAAAATACTCTAAGTTTAAATCTGAAAATGTGAGAACTTCATATTTCTAATACAGAGATGTTTGCCTTAGGGGCATTTACAGGATATTTCACCTTTCAAAGAAAGGATGAATCCGGAGGCTACTGGCCCTCTTACGGACTACTGCCTAAAGAAATAATAAGTAAACACTCGGTTTAATTAAAATGATATTGCTTTAAACTTGTTGTTATGCCCGGAAATTTAACTTTCAAATGGTGTATGTCTTTTCATACATTTATGTATCTTAAGTGTAATTGTTTTTGCTAAGAAACTTAACATGGGTATAAAAAACAATATTCAGCAATATGTCTCCCAAGCCTAGCAATGATATGATATAGGAGTTCACCCCAACTCTTGGGCTACATCTCCTGGATCAAGCCTCCCAAAATGGGCTTGTCCTCTTGTATTAAAAGCTCTCAAATGCAATACAAGATTATAAGTGTATCAATAGAAAAATCTGAATATACAAAATGATTCAGAAGGTAGGAAAAAGCTAATAATTCCTTTTCAAATTCACTAAACAGTGAAATATTACCATAAACAGTGATTTCTTCATCAATGTCCTGCTGGTGCTTTGAACTTATCTGCAACTTTTCAAGCTGTAGAAGTCCTCAAATTCCTCTAAAACCTCTTCCAATGGCTTCATAAGGTCGAAATTATCTGAAATAGAGCTTTGTTTCACCTCCAACTGATAACCACAACTCCAAATATCTCCAAACCCAAAATGGCCCTAGTGGCCCTGAAAACTCTCCTAAAGGTTTTCGGCCTCTGAAAATATTCAAACAGAGCTAAGACCTATTCCAATGGCTCTAGAATTCAGGAAATAGTCGAAAATGAATTTTGGTTCACCAAAAAAGGTTACCCACAGCTCAACCAAACTCAAAACCAAAAATGACCCTAATGGCTCCAAAAATCTTCTCCGAAGCTAAACTGGCTGACAATGAGCTCCAATGGCTTTGAAACCTACGCCATTGAGTCCAAAAGGCTGAGAACATACAAAATCAAAAAAAAATTCGTTCAAAAAGGTTGAGTAATGATAAATTTATGACCAAAACAACTTTGCCCCAATTTCCTCCACTAAATGTGGGGCAACTGCCAGTTAACTCCACTAAAAGTGGAAGTCCGCCTAAATTTGGGAGCGCCTCCAGAATCTCCGCCATATTAAAATCCACTTAACTGAAGCTTAATTAAATATTAAACTTGATATTAGGCTCCTTAAGCGCTCTTAACATTAATCTCCCACACTGGTCATATGATGAGGTTCCATGGGAGGAGGGTTGGCCCCTCCGTGCTCCGCCGGACCCACTCCACTAAAAGTGCAATAACTTCTTCATACGGTGTCTGTTTTTCAAACCGTTTGCGGTGCCGGAATCAGGAAGATGAGACCTATGCAACCATCTTGGTTTCAATCAATTTTGAGAACTTTAATTTTTGAGCTTTTTCCCAAGCTCAAATTTGAGCTCTTGATCACACCTCCCAAATGAGAGGCTTTTGGTCCCCAAAAGCTTACTGAAATGAAGAAATGAACTGTAGTAGATCAAATGAGAGAATAAAAATCCTCTTCTCTTCATCCCTTTAAAATTTTTTTCCTTGAAAATCAAATGAAATTGAACCACAAATGAAAAGAAATCAACATTTCCCTTTCTGAATGCGCTTGTCCACAACTGTCCACAACTGACCTTCTTGAACTCACACAGAAATTTCTGGCGAGAAATTTACAGAGTGAAACTATACAATGCAACCTTGATCAATGATCTAAGGTGGCTCAAAACAAAAAAGATATTACAACAAAATACATGCATACATCCAAAATTTGCATATGTACAAAAGGAGTACGGCTTACTGTGTCAAGAAGTCCATCCACTTCTCACCAAGCCACTTCCATGGCGAATTTTTCTGCTGCAACTTTTCCTCATGTGAAACTTCCCTTTCCACATCAATAATGGAATATGAGGTTCCACCTTCGCCAAGTCCAACAATGAGAGACAACATGTCCCTTCTTTTGGCAAAAAGTGCAAATCATATGCACCTTCTTTGAAAGTAGTCTTTGCTTCATCTACTTCTTGTGTGCCTTCTTCCTCATCCAACATCTCAAAAAATGATGGTTAAATTGACCACAAAATGTGCAACAAATCCTCTTATGTTGCTTTGCATGCTTTCCATAAGCTGCATGTCTACCATCTTCTTGCTGCAACAAAGGCTTCAAACAATTGTAAGGAAGATTGACATCACGACATTGATGTAATTGAGAACTTGGGAGAAAAGTTCTCTTCAAATTTGCATCACATTCTTGAATGCATGTGCTCAAAGCTTCGCCATTAAGATGCTCATAGCCAAGACCAATATTCTTGGGATGCTCCACAACACAAATAGGCTCAACAATGCCTTGTGCATGCTTGCCCAAACCTTTGCCTTCTTGAGAGCCCATCTTCAACATCAATTTGGACCCAATACCTCTTGTATGTTTTTCAAAAGAACCAACATACTTTTCAATGGAGGAAATTGAAGACAAATTGGAACGATTATCCTCTTCCTCAAGAATTTTCTTGGACAAAGCTTCTTGAGCTTGAAGAAGCTGCAACTCCATATCATGCAGTCTTTGAAGAATGGCTTCTTTCTCTTCTTGCATAGCTAGCAATTGTGCATGAAGTTTAACACTTTCCCTTTGATCCTCAAGGAGAATCTGCACCATGTCCTTCACTTTAAAAAACTCATTCTTCATGTCATCATTGAAGAATCTCGTGAAGGAGGAAACTTCACTTGTAGAAGAAGATGACATTATGTAAATGTTCAAACAACCAAAAAGAACTTCCAAAGAAAATTCCTCAAAGTTTTCAATCAAACGACAAGCTTTTAGCCAAATGTCAGTAAAGACCCCTTCTCATTCAAGCAGCCATAAAACACAAACTTTTGGAGTTTGTTTTCCAAAGATAATATTGAGGTAAATTGGGTAAGGAAAATAGTCTTCAATCCTTTCCAAGACTCAGCTAACAACATCTATCCTTCCAACTCAAGAAAACTCATACATGCAACACATTTTGCAACCAATAAAACAGTAAATCTCTTACACTGTTTTAAGAACTTTTTCACCATAAGGAATGCTCAACCCCCATTTTCATTTAGGTAAATGAGTACAAATACTCCAAATTTTAAATCTGAAAATGTGAGAACTTCTTATTTCTAATACAGAGATAGACTGTAGGGGCATTTACCGGATATGTCACCTTTCAAAGAAAGGATGAATCCAGAGGCTACCTGGCCCTCTTACAGACTCTGCCTAAAGAAATAATAGAAGTAAACACTCAGATTTAATTAAAATGATCTTGCTTTAAACTTGACATTATGCGGAAATTTAGCTTGAAAATGGTGTATGTCTTTTCATTGTTTGTGTATCATAAGTGTAATTGTTTTTGCTGAAACTTAACATGGGTATCAGAAAAAATATTCAGCAATATAATATCAAAACACAACAACAATATAATATAGGAGTTCACCCCAACTCTTGGGCTACATCTCCTGGATCAAGCCTCCCAAAATGGGCTTGTCCTCTTGTATTAAAAGCTCTCAAATGCAATACAAGATTATAAGTGTCTCAATAGACAAATATGAATATATAAACTGATTCAGAAGGCAGGAAAAAGCTAAGAATTCCTTTTCAAATTCACTAAACAGTGAAAGATTACCATAAACAGTGATTTATTCATCAATGTCCTCTTAGTGCTTTGAACTTCTCTGCAACGTTTTGGGATGCAGAAGTCCTCAAATGCCTCTAAAACCTCTTCCAATGGTTTTAGAAGGTTGAAATTATCTGAAATAGAGCTTTGGTTCACCTCAAACTGATAACCACAACTCAAAATAGCTCCAAACCCAAAATGGCCCTAGTGGCTCAAAAATATTCTCTGAAGTTAACCAAATTGAAAATGAGCTCCAATGGCTCTAAAACCTATGCCATTGAGTCTAGAAGGTCGAATAGACCCAAAATCAAAAAAAAATTCACTCCAAAAGGATCTCCCATGTGAAAGATATGCCATATTTACTAACTGCCAGTCTCCCCCTAAAAAAACTCAAGTTAAGCTTAGTTAACTGGAGCTAATCTGGGAAATCCGCCTAAATTGGCGGGCACGCTCCAAATTCGGTGGAATTTTAAATGTTGGCATTTAATTCTTTAGTTGTGGCCACATGCACCATTGGGGCCGACGGTTAGGCCTTAACTCCTCCACCCAAACCAATTTCACAATTTAAATATGGATTTTCCGCTACTATAAATAAGAAGCAACCCTGTGGTAAGATGGTAAGGCACGGCGCTTGTGCATGGCTGGTCGGAGGTTCAAATCCTGTGGACTTCCAAAGTCGTTTTAACATACAACCATTTCTCAAACCAAGGGGCCACGTGGCGCCCTTCGGGCCTGCCACGTGGCAGCCCATAATTGGTTCAAAACATGTATAGTCAACTTTTCCACGAACCAGCGCTTGCCACTTGTCGACTGCTCACTGGTCAATAGGGAATATTCCTGGAATATATATCTTTTTTAATATTTTCCAATTTCTAAAGTCAAACTGGCCTTTTTTAAACTGAAATTGAAGAACTTCAAAGTTGAATAACTTCTTCATACAACATCGGTTTTTAGTGCCGTTCACGGCGTTGGGATCATTTCGCCGAGGCCTATTCCGTCGCTTAGGTTCCAAATCAATTTGAGCACTTTCATTTTTGAGCTTTTTCCCAAGCTCTCGCATTTGAACTCCCGATCATGAGTTGGAGATAAATATTTATCTTAATCGATTCTGAATACCAAGCTACTAAGAAAAGACACAGTTCAAAATAAAGAATCTGGTTGGCCCTTTCATTTGTAACAGTTGAGATGCAGGTCCAGAGGCTGAAAATTACTTGCAGAAGTTTAAATTCAGTAAGAGTTTTCTATGGTACTATGATCCTCAAGGAGTAATAAGTAAATTGAGAGTTAAATGAAAACTAACTCCTTATGTACATGAGAAAAAACCAGACATTGAAAAATTCTCCAATCAGTCTAAATGGTTGGAGAACACCTTCATAGAGGCAGAGAAGCAAAGTGATACTAGTCAAACTTTGCAGACTCCAACCCAAGAAGATAAAATCTCAAAGAGAATCATAAGGAAGGATCATATACTGCAGAGACTACAAATGAAACCAAGTTAAAATTGATGTATAGGAAGAAGCCTAAATTAAATCCTGTCAATGAAGGAGTAGAAACAATAGAATTGATTGATACAAAAACAACAACAAAGGATAATGCACCTCCTACAGTGATTGAAGAAGAACATCAGCCTTCAACTTCTAAAATTTAGCTTATTCAGAACTAACATAGTTGTTGTGGTGGATTCGACACTCAGGTGTACGAAATCACACGCATTTAGAGAATGTGGTCTTTTCTCTAAACCATAAGTAACAGGGAGTATCTGGGGGGAGCTTAGAAGTATAAGACTTAAAATGAAGTAATACACTTAAGTATTCTCTTTTTAAAAAGTAAAACTAAAAACATAAAAATAAGCTAAATAGAGAGTTCCAAACAATAACAAGGTAAAAAACGGCTCGATGGCCTTCTTCTCATTCAATTCTTGGAATGAATACAAATCTTATCCACTTGCCGAAGGGCCTAGGCAAAGGCTCTAGGACCTGACGCAAGGATGTTTGTCCTTCAAGTTCTGCCTTTTGACGCAGTTCAACTCTCTCTCTATGCTGCAATGGACTAAAATTGTTGGGTGGCCAACAATTGAGTCCTCTTCTTCAGCTCCTGTTCCTTGGTTCACACAAACAGTTGGTGTTGCTTGGGCAACTTTGGCCAGCATAACCTTGTGCTCACAAATTGTTCATCTCTTTGAGGGTTTATATAGTTGAGCTTTCAAACCTCCTTCCCTCCCTTGGTACATGGTGGATAGTGACCCAAGGAGGGGAAATATTCCATCGGTGGGTTGAAGAAAGCGCAGGTGTATTTGCCACGTGCGTCAAAGGAGGCCGTTGTCCTTAGCTGCTTTCACATAAGGAGAAATCTGTCATTTGTCGCCAGGTCCTTAGCAACTTTTCCATTTCCGTGATGCGCGCTTATCTGACCCTTAGTGCGCTATATGCCAATAAAGTAATACATTTTAGAGCAATTATGACTAGTTCAATCTTAATTGCTCAAAACCTTAGAGATCTCACTATTTTTTTATTCCATAATGTATCCTTGTCCTGAAAATCCTTGGGCTCTATATTATTTGAAGTCGTTTTTTGTTATATGATTTTCCAGCAGCACACTGCATGCCCCCGGAATGTGAGGTCTAGGAATCAGATAGCCGAAATATTGTTGGAAATGTTGTCATTGATGGCAAAGGAGATGAAAAAGGAGGAGCAAGAGAAGAAAGGAGAGAGGCAAATAGAGGTAACAAAAAGAGATGCAAGGAGCAACATCACCAAGGAGAAGATAAGAAGCAAGAATTGAAGTAGAGATTTGTGCATAACAGAAGAGGAACAAGGCCACTGTCATTAAAGATCTGGCCACCCACGAAGTCATAAGTGAATACTATGAAACTGATCACAAATATATATATAATACTGAGGAAATTGTTTATAAGCTCTGTGTGCATAACAAGTATTCTTGGTTGAACTTATGTATGGAATAATTAAGTTCTGTGGGAAATTGATGTTTTGGCTGAGTCAAATTCTACATGAAAAATTGAATTCCTGTGGAAAATATGAATTTTTCCTGCATAGACTGCTTGGATAAATTGTGGAAGAATGAGTTAGTATTCAGGCTTGTGATTCTGTACATAATTGGGATACATTCCAACATAGGAGGTTTTACATATACTTTGAGGGAATGAGGACTTGCAGACATCGATCCCTGCAAGGATTGATGACCTGGGAGGAGTTCTGAATTCAATCTCAGGAATTTGGTATATGACTATATTGTTTTGGAACCCCAGGGGATGTCGTGAGGATTTCTGGTTGTAGCCTCGAAAGGTTATATGAATACCTATGCCTCAGGTCTATTTATGTTCTTAACACCTGGAATATATGTTGGTATTTGTATTTTATGTGATGGTGAACCTTGCATGAGTGGAACTGTATGCTGGACACATACTAAACTAATACTTAGTCCTCGAATGTTAAAATCAAATTAAGGATTGTTAAGGAAACTGCGTTGGAGAAGGTGGAACCAAGGGATGGAACCTTGAGCAAGAGGAGCGGGGTTGTAATGTGAAGAATCGGCGTTGAGATGGTGCAAGGAGAAAAACCCTTGTGAGTAAAACTGGAACCATGAAAGGATGGGAACCTTTGCGAGAGCAGTCATACTTAGCTGAGGGAGAAGGTCGTGGTAGTAGTTGATTTCATCGCACCACCTTTCGTCGGCAAGCGATAATTGAGGAGGGGGGAGCGATTCCATAGAGGTGTTGATGCGTGGCAAAGCGGGACCCAACGAAACCACCGTCTAAAGTGCGCCATCACACGTTATAGTTCGTACCAAGACGTCGAGCGATATTGTGATGAGCCGTTGATTTGGGAAGGGGCCATCGAACGGTGATCGCACGCTGGACTTGCCCGAAGTTTAATAAAAGAGCCCGAATCATATCGACAACGATCGACGGTGTAGATTCATTGCAAGTGGGGTCCGGAGCCAAGATTTATTATACGGTTATGTGTTTAAAACAGAGCGTTGGATTTAATATAAAGTGCGAAGGGTTATAACTTTAGTCCTAAGGTTTGGAGATATATATATATATATTATGAGGAAACCATGAGCATATAAGAATTTATTTATGTTAATATATATCGAATGTTGATGCGTTGGGGTTTAAGCCAAAGTCAAGGATACTATGTAGCATTTCGAAACACTGGGTAGAAAAATTTACAATATATTGGTATATTATGTTGTGAGCTAATATTACAGTTGTTCTAAATCAAGCATATAAGTGCAAAGGCCCGAAAATTTGGAGATGCATGGTTATATGCATAGAAAGAAAAATCGGGTTAAGTACTAAATTGAGTGTAGGTAATTTTATGTGCAAGTAAGTTTTAATTATTTAAATTTCCAGCCCAGAGAATGGAGTATTGAAATTGCCCAGATCAACAGTTGGATTGAGTACAAATTTGCAGTATCCATTTTATATGCACACAGAAAGAGGAAGTATGAGGCCCGACAGAGGTAAAAGAAATTTGCAGAGTTGAAGAGATGTACAACAAAGGGATTCAAAAGTGCGGTGAACATGTGAAATATACAAATGACAGTAAACAAAGAGAATGAAAAATAATTTTCGATAAATGCTATAAAATGCATGTTGATCCAAAAAATCTGAAGGGGGTTGATTTGAAAATATATTATATGGACAGAGAGTGTGTAAGCAGGTAGCCCGAGCATAGAGATTAATAATGAACAAATATTGCCTAGATTTATATTTATTTGAGGACAAACTTGGAAAAGCAGTTATATATGCAGCAGGTGCACAAAATTACAGTAAACAGGTGAATAAACACAGGGATGAAAATGTGGGCCTAACAGAGGTAAACAAAGAATGTAGGAACTGAAAAAGTCACAGGGAATTTTATAGGCATGATGAATAGAAGTATGCAGATCAGTTACTTAACAGTAGTAGCAGAAAAGACAAATCCATTAAAGCCAAAATCCAGAAAAGGAGCTGAGTGAAATTGAAATGTGTAATTGAAAATGTGAATGTAAATGTTGTAATTAATTTCTTATTGATTGTGATGCATTGGCAAGTCTCCGGAGGAAAACATAATCCCACTGTAATATTGAAATTAACACATATTGTTATATTTTTTAATGAGCTGGTAAAAGAAATAAGGAGGCAGAAGGCAAAAATTCAGGGCTATTCACTTCAAATTCCCTGAGGAATGTAAAGAGTCAAGTGATGAACTCTATATATAATAACACATTTATATGCACAAATAAGTTAGAGAGTGAGTGAATAAAATGCAGAAATGAAGCAGTGAGGCAGAGAAGAAAGAGGAGCTGAGCAGAGAGGAACGAGGAGCTGAGTAGAGAAGAAGGAGAAGCTGATAGAGAATCTGAGAAGATGCAGAGATGATACAGGGAAGATATGAGAAAATAGATGGGAGTTGGTGCTTCCACAGCAAGTTGTAGCTTGATAAAATGCCAGTTGTAGCTGACTGAGGTTGGAGCCTCCTGTAGTTTGGTGCCTGCAGAAAATTGATGGGAGTTGGAGCTTCCTTGCAAGTTGTAGCTTGAAGAATTGAGGTAGGAGCCTCTTGTAGGTTGGTGCCTGCAGAAAATCAGTGGTGAGAGGGAGTTGGAGCTTGCCTTTGCGTCACAACAATAATAAGATGTGGTTTTCTCCCTTTATGGGTTTCCACTTATACCTGGTTTCTCTGTGCATGATGTTTATGTGTTGATCTGGTTTATATCATCTGCTTAATACTTGCTGCTCTCATATTAAGTCTATTGTTACATTATATTAATGCTTGCTTCTCACATTCTAAGATTACTCACAAGTTAAGTTAAACATGAAATGAAGGTGTAAACAAGTGTTAATGAAAAAGTTTTAAAAGTCCATGAATGTGTTAAACTGATTCACCCCCCCCACCTCTCAGTTTAAATAAGGGTTCAACAATTGGTATCAGAGCAGGTTCCTTTGGTGTAAGCTTAATAGCTTGAAGGAGATCTGGTTGAGTCATGGACTATCAAAATGTACCTGTGCTAAATACAACAAAATTTCCTGAATGGAGAGATAAGGTTAAAACAGGTTTAATGGATGATGAACCTGAGGTATGGAAGCTTGTTTGTGATGGTTATTGCATAGACTCCCCCACGGTGAAAGAACAACAGAGGAATGCCAAGGCAAAATGTGTGATATATAACAATCTTCATAACAAGGACCTTGAGTTGATAATGGATTTAACCTCTGCAAAAGAAATTTGGGATAGATTGCACTTCATACATGGAGTAGACACTAAGGACTGCACTGACAAGAAGGATAATATAATTAAGAAGAAGAAAAATTCATGTCAACAGGAAAATATTCAATCAAATGAAGTACCTGCTAGTATGAATGGAGATAAGAACCATGAAGAAATTACAGCTAAAGAAAAATCCAAGCTTGACACTGCTTTGACTGAAATAGAAAAATTGAAAAATGAAAACAAAGACCTTAAGACAGTGGTGAAAATATGTGATGAGAGAGAATATGAGGATAAGAAAGAAATTGTTGACCTGAAGACACACCTTGAAGAAGCAAGGAAAATAGAAGACACTCTGTTGCAACAAATGAGAGAGAAAAGTCAGGAATGTGAAAGATTGGAAGAAGAAGTAGTGAGCCTGAGAAAGAACTTAGAAAAAGCCCAAAGAGAACTATTAATGAATACACCTCTAATGAAAGGCTCTGGACAGTTGGACCAGATTCTAAATGCACAAAGGTCACCTATCATAAAGACTGGGATAGGATATGAAGGTGAAACCAGTAAGTCCAAGGTTGAAGATAACAAGAAAATCATTTTTGTAAAAACTGTAAAGAACAGTGAAGCAGCTCAGCAAACTCCTACAGAAGCAGAAGCCAGCAGGAACATGAGTTGTAAAGAAACAAACAGAATCATGCAGCAACATGAAAGAACAGAGAATGAGAGGATGAAACAGTCAATTGCTAAAGGCTCATATGCTCCTAAGGATGAATTGAACAAATTCGGAAGATGTCAAAGGAGGTTCCTTCCTCCTATGAAAAATAGCACATGTTTTTCCTGCCACAAACAAGGACATAATGCAGCATATTGCAAGACAAAGCCAATCCAGTCCAACCAGCAAAGGATGTAGCAAAAGAGAAGACTACCTCAAGCAAGAAAATGGAAAGGACAATCCTTCACCAGGTACACAAATCATTTCCATGGCTACTGTTATGCATGCAATAATTTTGGACATAAAAGTGTAGATTGTAAAATGTACTCAAGAAGGGGAACAAATTATTATACATCAGCGCAAATGTACTTTGAAAAAATAAGATGTTATGTATGCCTCAAGCTTGGCCACAAAGCAAAGGACTGTAAACTGCCATATATACTAAAGAACTCTAGACAGATGATGGAAACAAAGCAAATCAAACAAAACTATGAATTTAAAAGAAGTGCAGACATTATGAAGAACCCCAATAAAGTATGGAAGGAAAAGAGAAAGGGGGAGCCTATTATCTCAATAACATAATGAATTCTCCATAGTCTCAGGGGGAGCTGCTCTAGGAAGCAATGCAGAAATCCATCCAGTGACAAATATGAAGCAACATCCCAGGGGGAGAGCAGTTCACATATAGACCCCATGAAAGTAGTCTAAGAAGAGCTCCATGTAATGAGAACAGCTATGAGATCAGGAAGAAAAAGGAAATTCCTCTAAAAGAGAACTATAGAGAAAGAAGATCATCTGAAGTATTAAGTAGCTGACAGATTGATGGAAGAAGAGAAGAGAGAAAGAAGCCATGATGATAGAGGAAACCTTAGCAATGAACATATAAGCTAAGAAGACTTTAGCACATTAAAGTGATGATCACAATATGCCCTATACTGCTAGAATTAACAATGTATCACATTAAGAAGGATGAGTAAGAAAAGCGCCTATCATCAGTTCATAACATCTTTCAAAAGGTCCACTTGGAGAAATGCAGTTAAGTGAGTAATAAATATTTGAGTAATCAGCCCATGAAGATTCATAGAAAAGAAATTGAAGATGTCTTCCTGAAAATATTTATGTTAGAACAATTGAATTGAATATAAAGCAACAATGATTCTAGAGCAGTTCTAGAAAGGAACATGCAATGGCTTTCTTTAGAACAGAAGGAAAAAAAAAGAATAGTGGTAAATAATGCTAAGATCAGATTCAATTTATGATGATTGTCGGTGTGAACAGTGGAAAGATCAATACTAGAATTTATGAAGGATGCATCAATTATGGGTTCATGTGTAAGATAAATTGAAATCTCTTCATGGTTTATCAAAGTAATATCAATTGGTGTTTAGATACAAACATCATGCCTATCAACATAATATCAAGTGTTGTCATAGAGCAGTATTATGATACAGGTCCTCAGGATCAAAGGACTATGGCAAGAATGCATCAAGGTAAAATTACCAGGGTTATCTGCATTCAGCATGAAAAGGGCCTTAGCAGTGCTAAAGGATCAGTATCTGATTTACACTTGAAGTAGTATATTGAGCACCGAAGCAAAAGGATTTGCTGGTTATCTACCTTTAAAGAGAGACAGATTATTGACATACATACCCCATTATGTCATAAATAAAACTGCATGGTTAATGCGTGATATTGACCAATACATTGAAAGGTTTATTTTGAAAATACAATGTGCAAGCAGTAAAAGTCATTCGGCCTCTCATATTGAAAGATATTGCCTAATCTAACAATAAGTGGTAAACTCTGGTGTGATTCATTTGTTCACATCAACAACAAGAACCTCTCAATCTTTAAAAGTAATATCCTTGTCAGCATCCTAGCTCATATCATCACCAACAGGCAGGAAAGGTGTACCACAACAATAAAAGATATATTGGCATCATTATCATAATTGAACAGGTGTGGTACTGCAGATGTGTATTGCAGAAGAAGACATATTCCATCTACAACCTTCCTCAACAGGTTTTTTTTAAGACTAGAGATTGAAGTGTATTTGAAGCCTTCTCAATATTTTAGTTTTGATCCAATCCTACATCTATGATTAGATAAGGTTGGTACAATGTGTTCTATGAAGTGTCATTATCTTCAATTTCAACTCTATACAAGTGAAATAAGTCTATGCCTTTGGATTGTATTAACCTATAGTGTACAGTCAAGTTCAATAATCAAAGTGTTCTCTCAACAACTCTTATACACTAGTTTGGAGCAGCAGGGTACAAAGTCAAAAGAAGAAGGCCTAAACACATCTCAGAAAGAGGAAATGAAGAGATAGAAAGCACACTAGGAAATGTGTAACCCTTTGCCATTGATGTCAAAGGGGGAGGAAAAGAAAGTAACAGAAGATAGGGTCTTCTAAAAGAAGCCAGATAGAGGAAGACTTGGAGGAAGCATTGAATTATTAGTGGATGGTTTGCCATCAATGCCAAAGGGGGAGACTGTTGGAAATGTTGTCATTGATGGAAAAGGAGATGAAAAAGGAGGAGTAGAGGAAGCAAGGAGAGAGGCAGCAAAAAGAGATGCAAGGAGCAGCATCAGTCAAGGAGCAGAGGAAGCAGTGAATTGAAGTAGAGATCTGTGCAGAACAGAAGAGGAACAAGGCCACTGTCATTAAAGATCTGGCCACCCTCGAAGTCATAAGTGAATACTCTGAAACTGATCACAAATATATATATACTACTGAGGAAATTGTTTATAAGCTCTGTGTGCATAACAAGTATTCTTGAACTTATGTATGGAATAATTAAGTATTGTGGGAAATTGATGTGTTGGTTGAGTCAAATTCTACATGAAAAATTGAATTCCTGTGGCAAATATGAATTTTTCCTGCATAGACTGCTTGGATAAATTGTGGAAGAATGAGTTAGTATTCAGGCTTGCGATTCTGTACATAATTGGGATACATTCCAGCATAGGAGGTTTTACATATACTTTGAGGGAATGAGGACTTGCAGACATCGATCCCTGCAAGGATTGATGACCTGGGAGGAGTTATGAATTCAATCCCAGGAATTTGGTATGTGACTATATTGTTTTGGAACCCCGGGGGATGTCGTGAGGATTTCTGGTTGTAACCCCGAAAGGTTATATGAATACCTACGCCCGAGGTCTATTTATGTTCTTAACACCTAGCATATATGTTGGTATTTGTATTTTATGCTATGGCGAACCTTGCATGAGTGGAACTTTATGCTGGACACATATTAAACTAATACTTAGTCCTCGAATGTTAAAATCAAATTAAGGATTGTTAAGTAAAGGGCAAGGGCTGGAGAAGATGAAACCATGGATGGAACCTGAGCAAGAGGAGGGGGTTGTGAATGTGAAGAATCTAAGGAGATGGCGTAAGGAGGAAAAAACCATTTGGAGTAAACCTAGAATCCACAGAAAGGATGGAACCTTGCGAGAGGAACAGTGATGCAGTTTGGAGTGAGTAGTAAAGGCTGGAAGCGGATTTCATCACACCACCTTTCGTCAGCAAGTGGTAATTGAGGAGGGGGGAGCGATTCCATAGAGGTGTTGACACGTGGCAAGGCGGGACCCAACGAAACCACCATCTAAAGTGCGCCATCGCACGTTATAGTTCGTACTAAGACGTCGAGCGATATTGTGATGAGCCGTTGATTTGGGAAGGGGCCATCGAACGGTGATCGCACGCTGGAATTGCCCGAAGTTTAATAAAATAGCCTGGATCATATCGACAACGATCGACGGTGTAGATTCACTGCAGGTGGGGTCCGGAGCCAAGATTTATTATACGGTTATGTGTTTAAAACAGAGCGTTGGATTTAATATAAAGTGCGAAGGGTTATAACTTTAGTCCTAAGGTTCGAAGATATATATATATATATATATATATATATATATATATATATATATATATATATTAATTATGAGGAAACCATGAGCATATAAGAATTTATTTATGTTAATATATATCGAATGTTTATGCGTTGGGGTTTAAGCCAAAGTCAAGGATACTATGCAGCATTTCGAAACACTGGGTAGAAAAATTTACAATATATTGGTATATTATGCTGTGAGCTAATATTACATTTGTTCTAAATGAAGCATATAAGTGCAAAGACCCGAAAAGTTGGAGATGCATGGTTATATGCATAGAAAGAAAAATTGGGTTAAGTACTAAATTGAGTGCAGGAGATTTGATGTGCAAGTAAGTTTTAATTATTTAAATTTCTAGTGAAGAAATTAAAAAGTATTGAAATTTCACAATAGTTATATTAAAATACTTTGGAATATTTACACAACTGCAATGAAAGAGAGAGAGACAGCTGTAGAAAAAAGTACAGTGATCCAAAAAATCTGAAGGGGGTTGATTTGAAAATATATTATATGGACAGAGAGTGTGTAAGCAGGTAGCTTGAGCACAGAGATTAATAATGAACAGATATTGCCTAGATTTATATTGATTTGAGGATAAACTTGGAAAAGCAGTTATATATGCAGCAGGTGGACAAAATTACAGTAAACAGGTGAATAAACACAGGGATGAAAATGTGGGCCTAACAGAGGTAAACAAAGAATGTAGGAACTGAAAAATTCACAGGGAATTTTACAGGCATGATGAACAAAAGTATGCAGATCATTTACTTAACAACAACAATAGAAAAGACAAATCCAGTAAAGCCAAAATCCATAAAAGGAGCAGAGTGAAATTGAAATGTGTAACTAAAAATGTGAATGTAAATGTTGTAATTAATTTCTTATTGATTGTGATGCATTGGCAAGTCTCCGGAGGAAAACATAATCCCACTGTAATATTGAAATTAACACATATTGTTATATTTTTTAATGAGATGGTAAAAGAAATAATGAGGCAGAAGGAAAAAAGTCATGGCTATTCACTTCAAATTCCCTGAGGAATGTAAAGAGTCAAGTGATGAAATCTATATATAATAACACATTGATATGCACAAAGACGTTAGAGAGTGAGTGAAGAAAATGCAGAAATGAAGCAGTGAGGCAGAGAAGAAAGAGGAGCTGAGCAGAGAAGAAGGAGGAGCTAAGCAGAGAAGAAGGAGAAGCTGATAGAGAATCTGAGAAGATGCAGAGATGATACAGGGCAGATATGAGAATATATGAACAACAGAGCAGATGGAACAGAACGGAGCTGATATCCAAGGTAAATCAGCAAGTGTTTCTCTTTTGAAAGAGTAAGGAAGTTGGAGCTTCCCTATCAAGTTGTAGCTTGATAGATGTCAGTTGTAGCTGACTGAGGTTGGAGCCTCCTGTAGGTTGGTGCCTGTAGAAAATTGATGGGAGTTGGAGCTTCCTTGCAAGTTGTAGCTTGCAGAATTGAGGTTGGAGCCTCCTGTAGGTTGGTGCCTACAGAAAATCAGTGGTGAGAGGGAGTTGGAGCTTGCCTTTGCATCACAACAATAACAAGATGTGGTTTTCTCCCTTTATGGGTTTCCACTTATATCTGGTGTCTCTGTGCATGATGTTTATGTGTTGATCTGGTTTATATCATCTGCTTAATACTTGCTGCTCTCATATTAAGTCTACTATTACATTATATTAATGCTTGCTGCTCACATTCTAAGATTACTCACAAGTTAAGTTAAACATGAAATGAAGGTGTAAACAAGTGTTAATGAAATTTTTTTAAAAGTCCATGAATGTGTTAAACTGATTCACCCCACCCCACCCTCAGTTTAACTAAGGGTTCAACAAATAAATTATAGTTTCTTTCTCTCGTATCGTATGCAAAGAGACCAGAGAGCGAGGCTTTGTGTGTAGAAGGAAAAACTCGAGAGCAACCATCGCCTAGGGAACGCTCGCAAGTAGACAAAATATACAACATATTTGAAAAATTTCAACGAGGCGGGCATGTCCCATGCTTGTGATGCTATGGCTAGTTAAACAAAATTGACAGATACATGTGCTGTCTGTGTGACTACTGTGGTAGTGATGTTGGTGGTTGTTGACGAAGACTACTGACACCCTCAGGGGCATTTTTTCTTTGACGATAGGTAGAATGTGGTACCCATATGCGTAATCTTGGTATGGCAGATCACTGCGCAATGTACGCATATGTACTGGCTGGGACCTTCTCGTGTAAGCATTGTTGTCAGAGATGCTTATAAAGGCATGAGTCTTTGACGGATCTTGGTCAAATTGCAATGGTTGTAAGGTACGATACCATCGTGACATGAAAGCTTTTGCTGTAGTCGAATTTCAAGAGGATCGATGACATCTATGGACAATGATGTCTCCCATAGTGCCACCCGAGGATACCCCTTTACATGGGGAGGGGTCATCCAAGGTAAAGCTTCCTTTTTGGAAAAGAGGTGTTGATGTCGACAAAAATGAAGCCTTAACCGAACCATAATGGGTTTAACATATGCATGTTGGTGAGCAGTAGCTGAAAACAAATGATGGGGATTCAATGGCCCGAGGTCGAAGTATATTTGAGCAGCTTGGTGACAGTCATAGGTATTTTATAAAGGGAAAAAATCCCTAGAGTCTATAGGACTTCTAGGGTGGGTATGAACCGGCTATGATTGTCGTAATGGTGCGTGCATGGAGGGTATGAAATAATTCGACCAAGGGAGATGGGGGACTACTACCATGGGAGGAAAAAGTGCAATATGAGGGCGAAGAGGCGAAGGGCGTTGTTTGTGATTTTTTTACAAAAAGAATAAAATAATGGGGTTTGGTTTGTACAAAACATAAAGACGGGTACCCCAAAACATGAAAGAGGGTCACTCACTTGATGGTGTGAGGACGGTGTTTTGCTGGGGGTAGGGGTCCCATTGGCTGGTCTCATGTGTGGGGTTGATGAAGCGGAAGATGTCGCAAATGGATTAATGCTGATGGAGGTATGGTGGGACAAATGTGGTGCACAAAGGTGCGCTTTCCTTCTACTTGTACAACTCGGTCGTCCGGGAAGGGGGTTGCGTTCGAATGGCGAACTTGACCTTATGCATGATATATGGATGGGCATGAGGCGCTTCTCGGACTACAGTGGTATGGCCATGGCGTCACTTTGTGGAGTGATGTATGGTCTATTGGAGATGACGATCTCCATGGAGGGGACGCTCTACCGACCATCGAGGACGTTTATCATATGCAGGGTGAGGTGATGATAAACATGGTCGGGTGTGAGGACCTTAAGTTTTATTTCTGATGAAGAAATGATGTCAGGATATGCAAAGTTTCTGGGACTCTATCATGCTGAGGGTAGAATGATACCTGCTCTGGAACTTTCAGTGGTGATCATTGTGAATGGTTTGCGGGTTCTTCCTGCAAAAACAACTACCTCAAGTGAAAGCATCTTCTTTTCATTCAATATTATTTGAAAAACATGAATTTTGGAAAGGAAGATGGGAGGGTGCATACCTGCCGGCGCTTGGAAAAATATTTCTTTGGAAAGCAAATGTGGGGCATCACTTTTGTTCGTCATGGTATACTGATGATGGTGCAACTTAGGGTTTGCAGAATGGACCTTCTGATCTCATGTTATGGACCTCAGAAGTTTTGAAAAAGGGTGATAAATAAGGTATTATGGCCCTAATCCTATTCATTTTTACTTGCTGAGTTTGGGAGATCAGAGGTGGTAACAGAGCCTTTCTTTCCATTGCGGTCAACCTGTGTACCGGGGATTAGCGATACTATGCCGAGGTAACTCTCATGATGTCCTGCATTTTGATTTTTTTAGTTTGATGACGCTGGGGGCCATACAAATTAGGTTTGTACGGCCTCAAAGGGGCATTTTTCCCTAGATTGCGCGGGCGATCTAGGGAAATAGGTGTCCCCCCCTGCACACATTCTTCAGGTACAGCAGCGCGAAGGCGCACTATCCCTGCCTCTTTGCGCACAAGGGCGTGCTTGTAAATAAAACAGGTGCGCAAAGGCAGCATTTTGGGAAAAACTTGGGGTTTTTTTACTGTCGTTTATGATTTTTCTCTTTTGTACTGATGGGTGCCTGTTGCTTGGCAGGTTAGTATGGAGAGAGCGAGATTGGCTCGAGATCCGGACTGCTTTGGCTGCTGATTCTAGGGCGCGCTGTTAGTTGGTTGCATGGGGCCTCCTGAAATTTGCTGAGAATGAGTGCCTTCAGTCACAGGACCGATTGCTACGTTATATTATACAGCATTGGCGTTGGAGGCGCAACATGTTTGTCTTGAGGGGAACAAACTTGATTATTTTTCCGGAGATGGATATTTACTTTGTGACCAGATTACTGCCTCGGGGAGAGGCACTGAGGTATCCGCTTCCTGCTGGGCGGGTGAACATGGATAGGTTCCGGCAACATCATTGCGGTGGTGTGCCTCTGACTGAGGGGTGTATCAATATCGCCTCAGTGACAGATGTGGCGGAGCGGTGTGCTTTGGATTTTATTGTGCGACTAACGGGGTCTTTTGCGCCACATCAGGCATCGGGCCCACAGGTGGGAGTTTTATGCCACTTGAGGAATGGGCATTTCTTCGATTTTTCCCGTTTCTGTTTTGATGGTATAGTGTCGCAACTGAACAGGGTCCAGCGTGGATCCAAATCATTTGCGTACACCAGCATTTTGTGTAGCATCATGTATGAGAGGGTCGTGCTGCTGAGGCCCGTAGTGCCTGTGCCTATCGGGGGGCCGAGGGAGCCACATATGAGAAGGTGGGCTCCGGTGATGCCACGCGGTGGTGGTGGCAGAGTGGGTCGTTATTGGAATGACACGACTGAGGCCTGGTTTGAGGCCAATCCGCAGATTTTTTTGCCATACCCTTATGCGAGGATGGACTTTCAGGGTGATCCAGATATTGGTCTCCCTTCGTGCGTGGTCTGAGGGTAGGCAGGGTACCATCGTTGATATGCTACTAAGTCAGTGCAGTAGACTACTATATGGTCCACCTGCTTGCATAATGTGCATGCGGGTGGCTTTCGTGACGTGTTTGTGATGGTAACTATGGGTTGCTTACTAGGCCATTCTTCGGCTGACAAGAACATGATTGACCCACTCATCTCCTCTGCTTGGGTCATGGAGCTGTCGATGGATTCGGCATCCATATCGTCTTCTTGGGAAAGACGAACTATGGCTAAGCGGAGGCTAGCAAGCGCTAGTCAGAAGCGAGGTATGTAGTGACAATCCTCCAATAAGTGATTGTCGGCACATAACGGGCATGTGAATTGTGCTGCCCGTAGCCCCACGTAGTAGACCCTCTTGATTGGATACCATCTGTGGATGAGTTCCAATGCGGCGCACTCTTCGAGGTAGTGGCAACGTTCATCGCATAGCATGCAACATATAATGGGCATTACTGGGGGGCGCTCTATGTATCGGTGCTCCTCTTGTAAGTACAAGATGGTGCGCGACTCGTCATTGGTGGACTGGAAGGAGGGATCGTCTTGATAGGATCACTCAATCGCATGTAAGGCATCTCGATACCATGGTATTTCTAGACAATGGTGGGTATAGTGCCCATGGGTGTCACAGAGGGCGCATGCGTGATTGGTACGCAGCGGTTTGCCTGAATTTTTGGTGGCAAGTTCCTTTTTATGGGAATGCCTTTTTGAGGTGCCTGCCTTGCAGCCAAGGAGTGGTTTTAATTCATCCAACTCTAGGCATATGTGAGTAGGGTGTCCTGTGACATCACATATAACGTAGGCTGATGACTCCCTCTGCATGGTGGGGGTCACCACTTTCTTTCCTTTCTTGGAAATTTTCTTTATTGTGGTCGCTAGTTTTGCAGCGAGGATTTCCATTGCAGGGGCGGTTTCGACTGTTGCTTGGGTTGGTTGGGGCTCCTCAGGACCGAGAGTTTTTAATTCAAACGCAGTAATGTTGGTAGTTGGTGTTCCTGGAGGGGGAACGAGGTACCACACTGGGAATGCCAATGATATGTTGGGTAGCACCAGTGTTACCAAGACTTGCTGGGAGGTAAAGCCAGGAGGTGGGTATAGGAAAGGAGGCTGCAGTAGCTGATGCCTCGGTGTCGTTACTACTTAATTCCATGTCCTAACTAACCTCGGTGCTTGACGTGGACATCATGCATACTGGGGCCGCTGTGGTATCGGGTGATACCTCAAGGATAATAGGAGGATCTCCTAGGAATGATCCTAGGACGGACGACGGTTTGAATTGGCTAGGGCCATATTCTTGATACCGTGAAATACCATCAGTGGATGTGTCTACATAAGGTAGAACCATATTTTTATTGGTTAAGGGACGCTTTTCAGTATGCGTCAGCGAGTCTACTGTAATGATTTGATCCTCGTGGGGGAACATCATGATGCGGAAAAAGAAGGATGCTATGGAAGACATGGCATACATGTAACTTCGCCCAAGGAGTATATTGTAATCCAAGTGAGCATCCAAGACTTCGATGTCTATGTGAACCATTTTTCTGGCTAAGCAGACTGGTACATTTTGGAAGACACTGACGGGGGTGGAGGGTCGACCGTCATATGCCCTGAGTGTGATTACGGAAGATTTGAGTTCTGGGGCTCCTAACTTCTGCCACACATTATTTGACATGGTGCATGTGGACGCACCCTCATCTATGACACATCGGTGAATAGTGATATTTTGTACCGATACTGGTATCTGAAAGGCGACAATGGAGGGAAGCCTATGGGTGGCTTTGTCTAAATCAAAAGCCATCATGCGCATTTCGGCGGGGTCAACGGCGCCTAAGGCGGAAAGTAGGGTTTTCCACTATTTTGGGCACGACTACAGTACTTCCAAAGCGGACATAGCAGCAGGTGACTGGACTAAATCGCCTACGATGCTGTAATTGTGGGCTACCTTGGAGTAGTTACTTGCTCGCCTGTTAGGCCCTTTAACCATTTTTGGCAATGGTTCCAAAGGAATCTTTGGAATGGTTAAAGGTGTAGTTGGTGCAGACGTACTAGCCCCTGACATACCGATGTTTGGTGGGGTGTCATAGCTACAATTCTAGGTTTGAAAAACCATTTCTTCACCGGCCATGTAGATTTCATGGTTGTTTTTCTCGGAATCGTTGGGGTTTTGTTGTTGAGTGCTGACAGTTCCTTGATGGGGGAAGGGTTCTTTCATAACTGCAGTTGGCTGGGAAGATCCTCCTTGTCCTTGGTTACTCTGGAGCTTTTTAAGCTTAGGGAGTTTGAGACAGTGGTGAGTATAGTTCCCATACTCACCACATATTGAACAAGAATGGTTTGTTCGTAGAGGTGGCCTTTTTCCTTACTTTTGAGCATTGCTTGGCTCCTGGTTCCGGTTGAAGTTATCTCCAGGCCGGGGTCGTGGTGGGTGCCGTTAATTGCTGCCCCCCTATCCAGGGTTCCCTTTGGGTTTCTTTTTACCTTTCATCTGACCAAGTTAGGAGGGAAATTCTCCTGATCATACTGGTGTGGTTGATCTTGGGACGAATGCACAAAGTTCACCTGTGCATTGTTTTGCATTGGTGGGTTATGTGCTTGGGACTAAGCATACTGTTGTCCCATATTTTCACCTGGCCGTTGGGGGGGAGTTCTTCCATCTGTTTTTCTTCTTGCGTATTGGGTCCCCCCAGCCGGAGGGTAAGGTCCTCCTTGGTGATACGCGGGCGCCCTATTAGTCAAATTTTTCTACTACATATGATGACTTTGGAATCCGGGTTGAGACATGTCCTGGGTAGACCCATGTGTATAACTGGGATTTTGACTATTGCTGCCTAGGTACCCTTGGGTCATCGACCCAATAAGTTTGTCTACAGAGTTCAACGCGCCTGGAAATTCTTGATAAGATTGCAGGCGCGGGGCGTTAGGCATGATATTGTATATGTATCCTGATTGCGTATAAATCAGTTCAAGATGTTGGGATTTACTGATTGCGTCCTCTTCAGATGTGGGGTTACATTGTGCCACATCCTTTTAAATCTCTATCGTCAGAGTTTTCAAGAATAGATCTAAAAGGACTCGGTCATCGAGTTGAGCTTTGCATAAGCTACGAAGCCATCTCCACTCGTGGAGGTGTTCAGAAATGTGGGTAGAGGGTGATTGTCTGAAATGAGTCAGTAATTCCATTCCCAAATCATGGTGAATGGGTAACTGACAATAAGTGAGGAACGCAGTAGCAAGGGCACTAAAGATTCTATGTGAAGCAGGGGGTTGCTCGACATACCATTTCGCGGCCACTCTCGTGAGAGTGTGTTGAAACAACCTCAATCGAATAGTATCGTCTATGATGCTATTCGATGAGCACCACAGGTGAAAGGTCATTATATGATTCCCTGGGTCTTCTGCTTGCTTTCCCTCAAACTTTGGTATGTATGAAGGGAGATTCGTGGGCATGGGAGGCCAATTAAGGTCGTGCACGATGGGGTCATTGGTGAGCTTGGCTAAATATGGTATATTTAACACCACTAAGAAGGGTGACTGAGAGGTTGACACCATGGAAATGTGTGAAGACATGAAGTTCTGGTCAGAATGAGGGTTAGTTTGTGACGTATCTAGTTGTGAATTCAGCTGGCTTCCCGTATGGGATGCACTCTTCTGCCCCCTAGGGGACGATGGGGGAGTGATGTGCGGTGTGGTGTTGGGAGATCGACTAGGGTTCCCGACTAAGTTTTCTCCAAGAAAGGAGGAACCAACCACTATGACAACGTTCCGTCTTTGACGCCTAAATGGCGAAAGACTTGGAACCCCTCCCGTTAATGGGGGGAGGTCCAAAAGAAGCCTGGACCGACGAGGTTCTGTTGGAACTGTTTGAGGGTCGTCCAAGTTAGTTTTTGGAAATTTTTTTTGAGGGGATTGAGTCTATGATCACGTCAAATTTATGGCCACATACATAAAACAAAGCAAAAAAGAAATGATTTTTCCTTTAATTTAATCTATGTGATCAATCAAGAAAAAAATGGTTTTGTTTGTTTGCGTGTGATACTAAAAAATCATAGAAGACCTAATAACGTCCTCACACTCTTAAAAGTAACCGGGCCTTGAGAGGATTTCTTGGGAGTGCTGGCACAATGTCCCGAAAGAACTGGCGACGCCCCTAGTCAGCCGAAGAGAATCAACGAAGGTAAGGGTAGAGGGTCTGGCGCTTGCCTGCACCGTCACCTATAGGGTAAAGGATGCCCTTGTTTTGGCCACCAAGAACCACCATCCCACGTGAGCGTTCGAGTCTTGGGCTTCTTGGTAGTCAGCTAACAGTACCGAGTATCATACGGGTCAGGTAGCCCCAACTGATACTGCACGCACTACGCCTAAGCCTAACCCCATCTAAATCGGGTCTCTGTCGCGCTCGGGTTTTCTTTTTCGTGGGTTGATAGGTGGATTTTAAGCTCCCTAAAAATGCAACTTCTATGTTTCAAATGTGAAGCGTGATCAAGGCGTCTTATTGGATGCCTACCCCCTTGATCCTAACTTAAACTATAATCTCTCTTGTGACCCCTGTGGGGAGAGTTTAGTGAGTTGGTTTAAGTTATTTTTAGGTGGCTTTATTTTCTTAGTGGGTGAATGTGTGTGAGCGTATGGTGAAAATATCATAATTTGAACATATGGATATCGGTGATCCGTTACAAATGTCCCCCTAGTTAAACTATGTGACGTTGTTCCTTTCTCAAATAAAAATCATTTGCGGATAATGGGCTGCTTCCAAGACCTCCTAATTAGTTTATGTGAGTGACTAAAGGGAGGTGGAAAATCACAAATGTATTGTGTTCATATGCTTTTCTAGGGTCACCCAATGGCGCAAAGACAGCAGAGATTACTTACTCTAACTTGCAATTAAATCCTAGTCCTGCAATTTCTTAAATGCAAAAATTGAAATTTAAACTAAACAATTTCTACACTAGCTTATGCATGTGTGGTCATGAGCCACTTACTTGGACTAGTTAAAATAAGTGTGCATACCAGAATTTGCAAAAACATAAATTGTTGAGAAAGCAATGGTTAATTCGCCCCCTACTTAAACTATGTAAATACTTTTTGCAAAAAATCAACTTAAATGAAAACTAACTAAATGCCTACAAAAAGTAGCAAAAATTAGTCTTCAGAAGCTGTGGGGTATCAACACAGGTGTTGGCAAATACATTAGGGGCTGCCCAACACACTTACAAGCAGAAATATGCAGAAGGTATGGAGAAAAAATCTCTTTGCAAAATGCGCGCAAAACCCTCTGACAGGTGCGCCTTCCTGCGTGCAGGTCACTCCTGAACGCGCGCACTGCACGTCTGTGTGTAAAAACAACGTGCAAAATTCCTGCAAGTAAAAAAAAATTAGGAGCTGCCTTCTTCAGTTTGTCACTTCAGTGACTCTAGGGACTGGAAGATGGGTCAGAGGAATGTCATCTCCACTCCAGCATAGACTAAGGGTCTCCTACAAATAATGGCACAACCACATAAACTTGAAACACGTCAGTGGAGTTGCCAATCCTGTTGTGGTGGATTCGACACTCGAGTGTACGAAATCACACACATTTAGAGAATGCAGTCTTTTCTCTAAACCATAAGTAATAGGCAGTATCTAGGGGGAGCTCAGAAGTATAAGACTTAAAATGAAGTAATACACTTAAGTATGCTATGTTGAAAAAGTAAAACTAAAAACATAAAAAGAAGCTAAAAAGAGAGTTCCAAACAATAACAAGGTAAATAACGGCTCGATGGCATTCTTCTCATTCAATGCTTGGAATGAATACAAATCTTACCCACTTGTCGAAGGGCCTAGGCAGAGGCTCTAGGACCCGATGCAAGGATGTTTGTCCTTCAAGTTCTGCCTTCTGATGCAATTCAACTCTCTCTCTATGCTGAAATGGACTAAAATTGTTGGGTGACCAACAATTGAGTCCTCTTTTTCAGCTCCTACTCCTTGGTTCACACAAATAGCTAGTGTTTCTTGGGAAACTTTGGCCATCATAACCTTGTGCTCACAAATTTTTCATCTCTTTGAGGGCTTATATAGTTGAGCTTTCAAACCTCCTTCCCTCCCTTGGTGCATGGTGGATAGTGACCCAAGGGTGGGTCAATATTCCATTGTGGGTTGAAATATGCTTTTGTGTGCTCACACAAGGCCTAAGGAGGTGCTGGTGCTATCCTTCGGCGGCTTTCACATAAGGAGAAACTGTCATTTTCCTGCTTGTGGTCCCGAAAAGGGATTTTTTTCCATTTCCAGGAATGCGCGCTTATCGGGCTCCAGTGCACGCAAAAGGCGCTCTTCTTGAAGGAAAAAGCACGCATTCAGGCAATTATGACTAGTTCAATCTTGAATTGCTCAAAACCTTAGAGATTCTCAATATTTTTTATTCCATAATGTATCCTTGTCCTGTAAATCCTTGGGCTCGACATTATTTGATGTCGTTTTTTGTTGTACGATTTTCCAGTGTTAACAACAATGTTTAAATGTCATCTTCCAGCAAACCAACAGAGAAGGAGATGGCCATTATGCAGAAATATAGAGAGATAAAGATGAAAAATGAAGCATTGAAGACTGATACATACAATCAGTATTGGAAACAGTCACCCAGTGACCAAATCAAATTACTTTCTGCTTTTGACTATAAGACTAGAAAAATGAAAATGACTTTCCTGCAACCTAAAGTAAAGCATACTAAATCATCAGCTGATTATAAAAAGTCCTCATATGAAGTTCAAGCAGATTATCTTCATCCTATTGATCAAAGATAAGTTCACAAACAAGCTGGTGAAATGCTTTACTCCACAATGAAAAATAAGGCCATGAGTGTACAAAAGCTTCAAAACACTCTTGCAAACATCAAAGATCAGCTCAAGTTGGAAAAGGCATCCTCACAGACAAAAGATAATAGAATCAAATCACTGGAAGATTTGGTTATTAAAGTAGGATATGATCCTAGTAATGTCAAAGTTGTTGATGAATTGATTAAGAAGAAGAATGCAGACATTGTTGCATTAAAGAAGCAACTTAAGCTGCCTCCTACTGAACATCCTCAAGAAAAGGAGGTGTTACAAGATGAAAATCAGAAAGATGAGATGATGAAGCTCATACTACAGTTGACTGCCCATATTAAAGAAATGGAGAATGAAATGGACAAGTTGGTCCAGGAGAAAAAGGATAGAACATAATAAGTCCTTGTCATGGTCATTCCAGTAGTCACAACAGTCGTTCCTTCCACACTAGAAAAATCATTAGCTCCTACAGTCCCAATGGATACAACACTTCCAGTCACCTCATCAACAACTTCAGAAACAAAGTCTTCAACAACAACAGCCCAACCTACAGATGAAGCAAGTAAACTGGTAAACGAAATGCAGGACACGTCTATTTAGACAAATGAAATTAACAAACTTAAAGAACAACTTAAAATTCTGGAAGATGAAAAGAAAATTTCTAAGATAATGCACAAGAATGAAGAACAAAAAGCCAACATGTTGAATGAACAATTGAAGAAGTTAGAAAAATATCTAACATTGAAAGAACCAATGGCACAAGCCAAACAACAACCTTTGGCCAATATCATTGAATCTGTCAATGATATTTGGCCATCCATACACTAGGTTATCTATGAACAAAAATACTTAGTCAAATCAGCAAGTGAAGCTATCCAAAAGATAAAAGAAGAACTTGGCAAGAAACCTGAAGAAGCTCTTGAAATCATCAAATTTCTTAATTCCAAAAATAGGCAAGAACTTGAAGAAATTGGAATTAATGATAGAACAAAAACCATCCTAGAAGTTAGAAAGGTAATTTATAAAAAGAATTTGATGATACAGTTAGAAGATAAATTCCATAATATAGAAGTTTCCATCACAAGGTTCATGATGAAGCTTGATGTCCTAAGGCAAAAAGGCCTTCCCAATCCTCTGGTTATTCATGAAATACTAATGAAGCAAGATGATTATGATAAGAAGATGAGAGAAGTGGCTAAGGAGCAAGCCAATCACTCAGTCATGCAAGGTATTCCAACAAGTACTTTACAAAAACTTTGAGAATATTTTCTACCTACAACATGAGGTAAAACACATATTTGTCAACAAGCCTACATTCTCAAAATACATTGAAGCAGATGAAATATTCAGGAGGATGATGAAAATCAAATTTCCAAAGACAGAATTCTGGGAAAAGATGACTGATTTATTGTGAAGAAAATAGTAGTAAAAACAGAGCAGTAAAGATAAAACAGGGCAGTCACAGTTTACAGTGAAAATATCACAGTCAAAGAGTATCATAGTGAAAGAGTATAATTTTAAGGTTAAAATTAAAAGTCAAATCAGAAATTACAAAGCAAAGTTTAAAGTGCATCAGATTGAAAGTTCAGAGTGAAAATCAAACAGAGATAAAGCTGCCAGCGTAGAGGACACTCCACTGCCTAACAAATAGCCCTCGTTGAGAAACAACAAAGAAAGAAATCAGCAACAGATTGAAGAAAACAAACAATAATTTCAATAAAAGCAGGGACATCTTGCATTAGTTAGATAGTTGTCACTATCTTCTTGCATGAAGATATTTCTTTTTCCATGAATAATTCCTAAGTTTGTTTTAGGATATTTTGTAATAGTTTTTGTATAAATAATTCTCATTTGGAAGTATTGAGTATGGATGATTTTATGAACATTTCTATAGTTGTACTATTCTGGAACTTGAGGGTGATTTTACCAATTTCAAGTCAACAGACTGGATTAAAGTAATAAAGAGATTATATTACAGGATTCATGTGTTAGGCCATTACAGTGAAGTATTTTCTACTTGTTCAATTTTTTCTTTCTGAAGTTTTCACATGCTCATATGTTTGCTTAATCTAAATGATATAACTAGAATGTTATTACAGAATATGTTTAATTACACTCTGTCTTGAACTGTTTATCATTTATATGTTTTTCTTTTGATATCCAGATAAAGGAATTCTTAATTTCTCCCTTATTTCGATTGAACTTTGTATTTTCACTCATTATCCGGATTTGAGAACCCTTAATTTCTCTCTTATCCCGATTGAAACCATTTTCACCATCAACCTAAGGATCTGAAGTGACCAAACTATCTTGCCCTGTGAATACTTACCTTTAGAACCTTGATCCTGTTTCTGTTGCTTGACACTTTGACTCCATTAGCCCAATGGAATACAGATCCACATCTATCCATCTGAGTAAGTGATTTCACCACCAAACCAAATCCAAAATCAAATCCCAAATAACCCTACATAACTAGCCTAAAATCAACTACAATCAACAAAGATAAATCATATAGGTAGAGCCCTCTCTGAGCATTAGGAAGGCTAGATCCTAAGGCTTAAAAGTAGGTTTGTGGTACCTCTAATATTATTTAAACCCAAAAATAATAACAACCCTTGATAATTATTGGAGTGATAACAGAGTCCACCTTACTTAGGTCAGAGGTGCTCCATCCCCAAAATGGTGATAGGAGAAACAGAGACTTAAAACACCCCACCCTAAACCAGATAATACTATGGAATCTACAACCTAGTCGCTCAATAGGCAACCATAGAAAACTATGGAATCTACAACCCAGTGGCTCAATGCGCAGCCGTAGAGACTTCTACCTTGACAAGAAGGAAATCCTTACGGATGAAACAACCTATGTAGCATAAGAAAATGACAGATTCAGTAATACTTTGATGACATTCCTTATGATAAATCACTTTGATGACATTCTTGATGATTTTCCCAATGCATAAACTATTTCCCGTCATGAAATAACTTGTCCACACACCACGAGTAGAACAATGAATGAATTAAATCATATTTCCACTAAACAATGAATGAATTAAATCATATTTGTGTCCAAAAACAACTGCTTGTCATGAAGTAGCCTGTCCACACACCACAAGTAGAACAATGAATAAATTAAATCATATTTTTTTACAGAAATTGTTTCCCGTCGTGAAATAGCCTATCCACACACCAACCACAGAACAATGAATGAATTAGATTGTGTGAAAAAAATAGAACAATGAATGAATTAGTTTATATTTCACAAAAGCATTGAGATTTGAATAACAATAACATGAATCAATGAAAATAATTGCTTAGCCATGTTATATTGATGGTTGAATGACAACTTCCTGCACTCAATAACACGAATTAAATGTATTGATACCATTGATCAACGGTATGAATGAAATATGGGAGTTGTATTTAGTGCGAATTTTTGAAGCTTTAGGTGCCAGAATTTGAGGTAAAATCTTGATTTATAGTATTTAAACTGGTTTTTTAACTATATATATGGATTCAGCACCCTAAAAAACCCCTAGGGAACTTTGAATGTGCAAGGTTACCCATAAAACTTCTGTTTTCAATAATTTCTTGCCAAATTTTAGAGAAATTAGACCGGAAAAATCCACTGGAAAAGCCTTCAAAGAGTCGCACTATGAAAGGTTACCCATAAAATTTTTGTTTTCAATAAATTCTTGCCAGATTTTAGAGAAATTAGACTGGAAAAATCCGCCGGAAAAGCCTTCAAAAAGTCACACTAAAGACTACTCGTTAAATATGTTGGTAGTGTTGATTGGATGACTTATGAGAGCCAGAGCTGGTGGAAGTTGCAGTTATTCAGAAAATCTGCGACTCTGTCCACTGACTCTTTGATTCTCAGGAGGACACATCAATTTAGAAGGTTTTCCACTCTCTCCACCGCTCTCTGATTCCGAGGAGGACGCACCAATTAATCAATGATATCCCTGCCACTGAGGCCATGGAAGTGAAGAGGAGGACACAGCGTGGGTGGAGAGAGTGGCATACCTTCCAAGATTTCATTACGCGTCTCAAAAACTACGTTGAAATTACTACAACTGAATTTGAAGTGTCGGATCATTGCTTGATCATTGCTTCAAATCTTGAATTATTTTTTCATTGAAATGAAAAGTTGAAATTTACAGATTTATTTTTTCATCCACGGATTTCTGGATAGTATTGTTGTTAATGTTTTTCAATGAGCCAGCACCATTTCTTGTGTTGATTTATGAATATTTTATGGGCACTGAATTATATCGAACAAACCTAGAAATTTGGACCTCATTTATAAAATCGGTGACAACTTCTTCAACCCTCAAATAAACGTTGGGCATTGCGCGATGTTCATTGGTCCTTTTAAAGATTGTTCCCATGTGCTGGAAAACACTTGGAAATAGGAAGCTCTCTGCTACACTCTGCCCAAATTCTCATGAAATGCAAAAAGGAATTCCCATCTGCAATAACATGATGATAATTAGCTCTTATGCATAATATGCTTCCTTGCCACATAGTGACCTGCAATAACCATCGTTATTTTTGAAACTTCCATAAAGTGACCGAATTTTTCAAACCTATATTGAGAGAAGTGAATCATCTTCCTTTCCATGGTGGGTCTGAATAATTCCATTGAACAAATTTTTGTTTCACGAAAGAAGATCGATGTGCCTCACGAACACAACAGGAAGACAAAGCACATAGCAACAGATGTGTTCCATGCAGCGCCTCACTCTCCATGTCCTAACGCCTGGCTACCATGGTTTCCACTGGCCACGTTAGTACGCAGGCCGCCACATTCAAGACAAGACAATTAAAAGGCATCTACCCTTAAGATCTGTTTTATGGGTATCCATGTATTCCACAAAATTACACATTTCATAGTGTTTAATAAAATAGTTGCCTAAAACTTTAGATATTATGCCTAAATGTTATTGGCCTAAAAATAGTATCGAGTTGGAGACTTCGAAAAGGAGAGTGAGGTATCAAAACTTCTCCCATCTCATTATCATCATCATAACTCATATTAATCCCATGGAAAGGTGGTTTTATGGCTTGACCTGCCATCATTAAAGATCCTTGATCCTCCTAGATTTTATGAGTATCATTCTCGATGTGAAGTTGTCGATTTTGCCTTTTCATGTCCTTCTAAAGGATGCTACAAATTTGGATGTCATGTTGCACCTGTTCTTCATACTCCTTACCTGTCTGAGTTCCAAATTGGGGATGAGGGAAAGCCATATTTTTTATTTCTAACAGGACTGCAGCCCCCAATTGTTCATGGAAGATCCTTGATTCCTTGATTCATCACGGTTGAGTTTTGGGTCCCCTTCCAAGTTTATGCTTCTAGTTTCAAATTTATGGAAGCTTTAGTTCCTTCTTGGCTACCACATCGCCGCCATAATTCTTGGCAGGTTAGCCTATATTTTCTATAGCATCTTAGGATGGTTCTTCCATGTGATTTATAATTACAAACCTAAAACTTGCATTTCCAGCAACCTCTTGAAGAACCACCAAAATCGATTTTAGAGTGCAAACTTTTGCAACTGGACATACTTTCATTAAATTTCTGTATTTTGCAATGTGAAATATAAGTTTTAGAGGCGATATAGGGGATACCAATGAGTTCATTCCATGACCTGCCATCATCGAATCAAAATCTGAATGATTGGAGTTTGATTCCTGAGCCATGGGATTCAAAATTCATAACCTTGCTCCCTAAAATTTGAAGGCTTATGCGTCATGGAAGGCTATGGTTTTGTGCTATAAATTTTAGTGATATTATTGAAAATATTACGTGATAGGGAGACTACAATTACAACACTGTATTGTGCCTGAAACTTTCCCAGGGCCATTCAGCAAGCGAATATTGCCTCTGTTCTTGTTCCAAAGGTCATAGCTTTATGAGGCGAAGGCGAAGCCTACAATTTCTGCGCAAAGGAATTTTTGGAGATAGGAGGGGTGCTTAAATTACTGAAGGAGGTTGACATCTATGTTTCTTCCTTGTTGGAAGGGGGAAAAGAAATGAATATTTCTCTACTCAAATTATACCAGAGACTCCCTCTTGAACGTTTGCACATGAGAGGCATGTTTGTTTTGGTAAGTTATTATTATTTTTACCCCCCTATGCTTATTTGAGCCAAGAGATGTTGAATTTTACTTTGCTAGTCTATGCAGGAGTTCATTGAGTTACTTGTGATCACATTCCAGAATTACCTAAAAGCACATTTTGTGAATCTTTGAATGGTAAGTGTGGATATAAATAATTTTGGTGAGAAGGAAATGATTGTGCTGGGTTGCCTGCTTGAGAATGCCCCTCCTCTGGAACCCACGAAAGTACAAATACTACGAATTGAAGGTGAGGAAGAGGAAAAAAATCGCATATATTAATCAAAGTTTATTAAAAACTTAAAAACACAAAGCAGAACATAACAAAGTTTATTAAAAACTTAAAAACACAAAGCAGAACATAATCACAAATTTGTTTAAATTATTTATTTAGTTTCTGTTTTTACTTTGCCTTGCATTTATTAAAAACATATTACATAACATAATCACAAATTTATTATATTATTCATTTAGTTTCTATGTAAAACATGAAGTTGGGAAACACTTTTCGCAAATTATGCTTTGATATAAAAACAAGATTTGTAGAGAATTGTCTTACCTCCATACTCATATTTAAAAAATAATAATATTGACATATAGAGGGGTAAATTTGTTGTTTACTAACTGCATATACTTGAAACTTTCAGGCAAACATAAATAGTCACTTTTTGAACCCTAACTGTTTTTAGGGATGGTTATTCATTTTTTGGAAATAAACCATATCATCATAATCTACATAGACTGCACTACTGCAATGACTATTTTTCAATAATTTTCAGATTAAATCACTATTTTTTATTATTTTTTGAAATGGAGGAAGACAAACAAACGGTGATGTTTCAGTACATTTTATGAGCCCTACATTTTCTTTTCAATGTGATCGTCAATCAGAAAAATGAGAATACCTTTTTGAAGAAGACAGGGAGAGGAATTGAAATATGATTTTTCTAATTTTTTTGGTGTTGTCATTTTAAAGATATTGAATTTTCATTCACTACAATTTTTAGAACAATGAAATTCCACACTGAGACAATTTAGTATAAAATTAATAACAAATTGAAAATTTTAATGAAAATCCACAAATATTACATCATTAGAAACTAGATTCATAGATGAATCTAGTGGTACCAGGTCCGAAAGATAAGATTCTGTTTTTGTAGGTGTTCCGCCCCTCCAAAGCTGCAGGTTCCTGAAAACTGCAAAATTTTATGGGTTTTTTGTTGACCGGAAACTCTTGGGTGAGATAATTTCTTGGGCGAGACATTTAATAAACTCTTGGGTGAGAAATGTTAAACTCTCGACCGAGAGTTTAAACCCCCACAGGTTAAATTTAACCGTGCAGGTAAACTCTCGCCCGAAAGTTTTACAAACTCTCGACCGAGATTTTGTATGCAAGATTTTACCCAAGGCAGACCCTCGGGTGAGATTTATATAACTCTCGTTCAAGAGTTTATTAAAATTTCGGGCAAGAAGTTTAATCGAAACATTTTATCATCGTCCAACAAAATCCTGCGAAGATTCATCGTATCGTCGCGATGTTACGGGTGAGAGTTGTATATAAATATTCTTGTTCGAAAGACTAATTCCACAATATTCCACACACCATTCTAAACTAGTGAAGGTGCGAAGGTGTAGACTTTTTTTTGGTGCAAAACTTTTTTTCGAAGTTTTTTTGGGTGCGGAATTTTTTTAGTGAAGTTTTTTTGGGTGCAATTTTTTTTTTTTTTTTAAGTAATGTTTTTTAAACATTCAGTTTTTTTTTAAATAACATATATTTTTAGGAAAGGGAAGTGAAAATTTTATGGGGAAAAAAATTGCATTTTTATTTTTTATAAGAATTTAATTACTTGATATTTTGCAAAATGTCTCTATGAAGGCATGAAGTATTTTTGCAAAATGTATTTATGAATTTAATTATTTATTTAATTTTCTCTCTTATTGAAGGCAAGAAGTACTTATTATGAAGTCTTTATGTTTTTTTGGATATTTGGTCCAAATAGAATTGGAATTTAGGTTTCCAATTTTGTGAACATGGGAAGCAAAAGGATTTGCAAATCAAGGCATGATCGAAATAGAATTGATTCAACGAAAAAGAATGAGAGATTTCAAAAAAAAAATGGGAGAGGAAAGGGAAAGATTAAGCCATGAAATAAATGTGGAGGTAGAACATCGTGAAAGAGATGTAGAGGTGCATGACACTGACGAGGAAATGAGAAATGTTGAGGAACTTGTAAATGAGAATATTGAAACACAAATGTCGAAGAGAATGTTGAGGAACTTGTCTACGAGAATATTGAAAACACAAATGTCCAAGAGAATATTGATATCGATCTCACTGGTGAGTCAATAGTTTCTTCAATTTGAATTCTGTATTTTTTTTTAAAAACATTGTAGTTCAAGATAGTTTTAAAATTAAAAATATATATATGTCAATTTCAAATTAGAAGTTAATATTGTTTTGCAGGGACAACATCAGAACCAAAAGAAGATACTACCACACCTTGCATTTCACTACAATTAATTGGAAGTTCCAAGAACGTTGTATACGGCTACAACTTTCTAGATAATATGGATCCAACTAAAATTGAAGAATTGGGACCACCAATGCCTGAAAGGACAGTTCGAGATAAAATAAATTGGGGGTTGAAACATCTTTTTGAAGGTAAATCTATCATAGCACAAGCTCAGATGTTACGTATATTTTTAAAGCACAAATCTCTCAGAAATGCTGTGAAATTATAGGGCATTAAAAGTGAGAAAGAGGTTTTAGTAAATCAAATGGTATCAAAAAATGTGACGTCGACACTTACCACATTAACCAAAAAGCGATCTCAAGTTGAAAAGAGTGCTCATAGAGCACTTTTAACAGGTGTACTCACGAAACAAACTGCATCAAGTCGGTTGATGTCAACAACTTCAAAATTGTTTAAAGCATCAAGAAATTTTTCTATGGAGGCATACAAAATTTAGAATTCAATTAAATGAGAATGATGAACTTGCATGTTGGGCTAATATCTACAGGCATCTATATCATGATAGACTTCTTGATGGTGTGAGGGATAGGGTAAAAGAGTTTTGGAATTTTAATTCTCGCGTGTCACCAAATGAAAAGGACATTGTGTGACGTCGTATATCTAAGGGATTTTATGAAACTCATGTGAAACATATAATATAGGTCAGTCAAGTAGAATTATTCTAGAACTTTGTGGAGATTAATACTAATGTGAAGGTTTTCCTTAGCACATTTTTGAAGATTAAACAATGGTATGTCAGGCCTATCACTGTTCGAGACACATGTTGTTGTCGATACCATGTAGAATTCCAATTATTTTATGAGACATTTGTAAATTTTGGCATAAAATATTAGTCAAATGACCCCCCTCCTTCAAGTGTTCGTGAATTTTTATCGAAGATATTATGTGCACGAGAGAATAATAAATTATTTATAAAAAAAAGAATGTGTTGGTGGAAAAAAATGCCCAGAATGTTCTCATTAGGCACTCTACGATGCAAAGTGTCCCATTGATCCTAATGATCCCAAACTGTCAAATATCAGTCTGAATTGGAAGCGATATGAAAATGTTACTTACACTCATGTTGCAGATTCAAGCACAACATCAAAAAATATCACTTTACTTGACGATGACATTTCAATGAAATCTTTTATGGAGAAGTTCAAGGTGAAAATATACAAATATATTAAGCACTGTCATATAGCACGATGGCAGGATTTACAGTTCAAGCAATCACGTGATGTGTTCCCAAAAGGAACAATATTATCAGTGGTTGATTTCGCTGAGAATTACACTTTTAGTCCACAAAAGGAGATACAAAGTGAGTATTATCATTCAAACCAAGCATCTATATTTGTGCATATTTTGTATAGACATGCAGAGCTTGATATCGATGGTTTTGATAGCGATGAAAATAATCGTGAGGTGATTAAGGAGTACCATTTCTACATCAATGATGATCGAACACATGATAAATGTTTTGTTCAACATTATTTTAATGTTATTTATAATGAATTGTTGAAACGAAGGATCACTTTTAAAGAACATTGGGTATGGTCAGATGGTTGTGCTGGTCAATTTAAATCAGCAAGATCGTTCTTTTGGTTGTCTCGTCTTCATAAGAGAACCAAAATTCAACATACATATAATTTCTTTGAGACAGGGCATGGAAAAGGAGAGAACGGTGGTGCTGGGGCATGTGTAAAACGTGCACTTAGGAGGCATCAATTGAATCACTTAGCTTCTCGGTTTGAAAATTATTTAGATGTTAATTGGTGCAAAGACAATTTAAGTCATGTATAGAACCCAAGGATAGTTGATGTGCACAGGTAAGCGTACACATTTAACTAAATATATATTATACATGTCTAGAGATATATGTGTATACATGTGTGTGTTTTTCTCAAGTAGGTACTTTTGGAATATTGCAATGGGTGATGTTGATAGATCGTTGCCATTTAATTTCCCTGCAATCCCTCAAACAAGAAGTTTACACTCCATTAGGAGTAAGAACATGAAAACTATACATTGCATTGAGAAATGAAAGTGCTCTTGCTTTTTTTCTGCATGTATTGATTAGATAGAGTCCATCGATGACTGTGAAAACCAAATTAATAAATTTGTTAAACCATGGAAACACGAAGAATTGATGCCATTGATCCCATTTGGAAATGTGACTGACAAGAAAATGGACAATGATTATGATCGTGTTTCTGATATGGTTAGATAAGGTGATGTCTTCGTTGTCATTGCACCAGAAAATAATCAAGAAAAAGTGAATTATTATTTATTACAATGCACTATGTCTAAATCCACGTTGTTGCAAGAGTATAATGATCGATCAAATTATACATACCCAATCGGTTCAATGGTGTTAATAGGACATTTCTTTGAAGAAGTAAAGAAATGTAAAGATCATATTATTTTTCAATATTACCAGCCAGAGGTTATTTATGCCCAATATAGTCACTTGGTCATAGAAACTCGGTTGCAGTTGAAGCAAGTGAGGAGTAGAAAAAAACAACAACAATGGAGGTTATCGATAGATGATCATGATGCCATTATGGAAAATTTTCCACTAGCACATTTCATATGAGTGGAACACATTGTTCAAGATGAACAATGAACTTTGATTCTAGGGTTAGAACATATAATTTCTACAATGTATTGGACTTTATATAGTTTAAGACTATATTGTGGATTGATTTCAAATAAATGGACATGTGGATGGTTAGATGTGTGTTGGTACGAACAATATATTATGATCTAATGGATAAGGGTGCTTTTCTAGATAATTAAGTTATGGTGATTTAGTGTGTCCATGATGTTTACTCCTAAATGATCTTAACTCGCCCTTTTTTTGCATGGATATGATGGTGATGAATGAATATTTAATTACATATATATTCTTGTATTGTTAGTTTAGTTTTGATATCAGATGTCATCATATTTGCATCTCTTCATTAGTTTAGATTAGTTTAGATTTTACGTGGCTAATCTCTTCATTATTGTCTCTTCTCATGATGTAGGTCTCCTCCTTTTATTTTCCATCTCCTTGTAGTAAGGAAAATCTGTTTTTGAATGTGCATTGATGCTGAACAATCTTACTGCAATGAATGAAAATGATGATGCTAGAAAAACAAGATACTAGCATAAATATGTTTTTGAATGTGAATTGATGCTGGACAGTCTATTCAAAGAATGAAATTGATGTTTAGTTGCAATAAAATATTGACATGGAGTTAACATTGACCCACCCACTGACATTAATGATTGCCATCATTTACTTCTCTATCTTATGCCATCACCTTAAGTAGTTATAAATATTTTCTCCAAAATTTTTACACTACAAAGCACACCTTTGAAGCATTGAAGTGTATGGGATCTATTGCATATAGGAATTTTCCTATGAGTTTAGTGTTCCTATAAAATGTTCAACTAGCTGTCCACATGGCTCAACTCAAGATGTTTGACTTCACAAAATTGGTTGAGAAACAAAAATTTGTGATTTGAAACAATGGTGAGTGGGAGGCCAAAGTGTATCCATACATCTGAAAAGAATGAATCTATTTTTGAATGTGCATTGATGTTGGACAGTCTTACTGCAAAGAATGCAATTGATGATGTTAGAAAAATGAGATACTAGCATAAATCTATTTTTGAATGTGCATTGATGCTGGACAAACTTAATGAAAAGAATGAAATTGATGTTTAGTTGCAATAAAATATTGACAGGGAGTTAACATTGACCCACCCACTAACATTAATGATTTCCATCATTTACTTCTCTGTCTTATGCCATTACCTTAAGTAGTTATAAATATTTTCTCCAAAATTTTTACACTACAAAGCACACCTTTGTAGCACTGAAGTGTAGGGGATCCAATGCATATAGGAATTTTCCTATGAGTTATGTGTTTCTATAAAATGTTCAACTAGCTACCCACATGGCTCAACTCAAGATGTTTGACTTCGCAAAATTGGTTGAGAAACAAAAATTTGTGATTTGAAACAATGGTGAGTGGGAGGCCAAAGTGTATCCATACATGTGAAAATCATAAATCTGTTTTTGAATGCGCATTGATGTTGGACAATCTTACTACAAAGAATGAAATTGATGATACTAGAAAAATGAGATACTAACATAAAGGTGTAATTATGGTGTGATTGAATGGCTAATTAATTTTCTGGCGAAGTCCATGGAGATAGACTCCTATGGTTGATAGGGAGCAAGTAGTGGCTAATACAAGCCTATTTTCTTGTTATTAGGCTTTTTTGTGCTACAAATGGAACCCTCACGAATGAAGGATTCAATATTATTCCATACTGATGGTTAATAAAAAATTTGTTGGAGATATTGAATTTCCTTATTGACACCAAAATGATGCTTGTAAGAGGGAGAATGAGCCTCTTTCAAAAGAAACTCATGTATTGTGCTTTGTAGATACACAGTTAATAAATTTCTAAAGAAAACTATCCTTGAGAATGTAATCCAAAAATGGAAATTGGTTCATAGTTGTATGAGGTTTGTATGAGGTTAAATTTTAAATTTTACAAAAATATCTATTTGCAAGGATAATAGCATCATTGTTCTGTTGATCATGTGTTCTCTAAGAGGAGGGCTCTTGCTGAATGTTTGGTTCTGATTCCATAGGTAAGAAGCTCGAGATGAATGCTAGATTTTCCCTAGCATTGTCAAGTGTAGGATTGAAGGTAGTTTACCTTTCTTGCAGTCTTGAGTCATCAACATAGGATCAAATGTGCTCTTGTTGAGATTGAACAGTAATCTACACCTTTATGGGATTTCTAGGAGTCTAGCAGGCCTCCTCTTTGATGGGGGCTTTCCTTTGTGGGTTTTTTTGACAAATCTGTGTTCCTACATGCAAATGTTTGTGTGACCCTACTATTTTGAATTCTTTAATGAATGCACAATAGTGTAAATAATCAAAAAACCAATTCCAGCGATAATACACAGTGGTACAATCAATATAAGTGCATACATTCCACATTTAAAATTTAACAGTGTTCGTATTGATAATTAGTGATCGAAAAATTGGTTGAGTGACATATCATATTGGTAAGGCAGGCTGAGTGATGACATATCGTATTGGTAAGGCAATGATGTGAAAAGCTTTCAAGACATATATTGGAGGAGTTACATGCCATTAAGGAACAAATTCAGAAAAAAAACCGTGAGTTGAGAAAGTTGTAGTGGCAGGATCATTGAAGAGAATGAAGAGCAGTAGCCTAAGCTACAAACAACATAAGGCTTCCTCATTTATGTAACGAATAAACTTGCTAAATTGCAAGGAAATTTTACACAACTACACAATCATGCCATGGAGAGAATGGCACAAGTAGAAGAGTTGCACAAGCACATTGCACTGAAGTGTAGGAAGAGTTAGCAGCCTAGGATTTAATGCATCATCTCCAAGATGTTGAGGAGATTAAAAGGATAGAGCTAACGAATGATGTTGTGAAGAGCATGGCACAAGTAGAAGTGTTGCAAAAGCACACTAGTGAAGTTGAAAGAAGAGTTAACAACCAATGATTTAATGCATTGTATCTAAGAAGATGTCAAAGAGATTAAAAAGGTATAGATCTCCATTGCAAAGAAACCAGATGAGCAATGCAAGATAGCAATGAATATTGTACCACAGGACAATTTTCAATACGAATCAACAAAAGGATTCATTGGGAGCTTCGAGAAGCATACAAAAGGAATAGGTTTCATATTGTACATGAAGATGTGCTTTTGTAGGAAAGTACTCGAAAATAATGGCCAAGGGATAAAACAATGGAACAGTCTAACCATCAGATGTTTTTATCGTTTTTATCTTTTTGACTAGAATCCGACGATGAAAATTTTTGTGAGATAGTGAATTTTCACTATTTACAATGTGTTTTCGAATACATAAATGAATTCAACGCCCTCAAAAATCCCCAGCAGCACTTAGATTGTGCAGATTACCGAACTCAGACTTGCCATTCCAAGAAATCCCTGCCAAATTTTAGACAAAATTGATCAGAAAATATCACCTGAGAAGGTCAAAAAGTCTGACAGTTAGGCCATACATAAAACAACTAATGCTTGAATGTTGGTAGCAACATGGAGAACTTGGTTACTTTGGTCGAATAGTGATGCATGATGAATGTTTGAAAACTTCCCAATGTATAGCACCTTTGGGTGCAACTGAAGGAGAAATCATTCCAGCAAGGAAGATTGCATGCATGAAGTCCATTGGGGCTAAGAATGAAACCACATCCAAGAAAAAGCAACCAACCTTGAATAGCGATAGAAGGAAGCTAATTGAAGAAATAAGGAATCCACTACAACAAGTTCAAACAAGTATTGAGAAGTATAAAGAAGTGAATCTTTAAGCATTTGAAAACGTCCAAACAGTTGAAGGGAAAAGTGAATAAAGTAGTGAAATAATGTTGTGCTATAGTTGGTTTACCAATTGGTATTTAGCCATCTTGCAACCATTTCTTCTAATATCCAAATGAATATGAACCAGAATATCATTTAAGAAACTAAAATATATTTAATGTGAGCTATTAGAGGCTCTATTTTAAGCAAGATTACTCAGGACTATGAACTTTGAGAACCACGTTTTCTTTGGCATTGGTGAGAGCTTCTAACATTCTTTATGTTTGGGAAAGAGTAGTACCTAGAGTTTCAGGAATTGGGCTCACACCTTTCCTCCTCAGTTGCATGAGATCCTTGGGCCAATCAGACCTAACCATTCCTCTCTTGAACTTACCTGTCATTTTCCAAAATAGAGAAAATCCAAAAATGTACAAGAAGAAAAATTTTCATGCTTGCATGTCTCCTCAATGTTAAAAGCCTATAAAATTATTGGTACACCCTCTTGTATACTCTACTGCCACACCCTCATCCACAGTCAATAATGCTGCACAAAAATCAATGTTGTACATATCTTTTAAGATTTTTTTGGCTCAAGGGGTCCTGACCTAGGTTCGAAGTTCAAGGTTTGCCAACAAACCCCTATACTACTGGCCCTTTCGACAGTGACCTACTTGTGCAGGTCAAAGTCTCACTCGAAGTAGTATGGGTGGGTGCTGGAACTAGGTTTCCACACCCTGAGAAAGGATAAGTAAGGCAAGCAGAGCTGCGTCCTGCCTTGTGATGTCCAGATTTCCTCTTCCCGAGCAGGATTTATAGGTCTCTTTTCGCATCCACGTGCGCAAAGTCAACTATACTATGGTGCTTGATAATTATATACTTCTACGATAGTAGCTCAGTATTGCATAAAACAGAACAACAGATCTAGATGCAGTAAAAACACTTACGTAGAACTTTCGCAGTTGAATACAGAATACACATAATACAACAATTACCAGTGATTCGCATAAACAGTACACATAGATTCAGTTCTCAAACAACCTTTCTTATTCATCAATTCATCAATTCCCTCTTACAATACCCATCTCGACCTTCGCACACAGCAGCAGGGTCCACACACAGCAGGACTCTGGATCTCCGCGCACGCAGCCAGCAGGAGTCCTTCCCCAAAAACCCAAACAGATCTACTAAACCACAATTTACATCAAGAGCTCTTCATCGTCTTCTTCCTACAATCCAAAATGCCCCTCTATTTATAACAATCTTTCCTAATCTTTCCTAAGGTTTGCAAACTGTGGTTTTCGGACCCCAGGTCTACTCTTTAACCCATTACAATGCTTTTGGGGCTTTTTCCCACCCCAAAACCCCTGCGCTAGACTAATTATAACAAAAAATATACAAAATTGGACCAATTTCACAGCTTGTAGGAGACCTTGTTCCAACAGTCCCCCAACACAATCTTGTGACTCGTCCCGAGTCACTGTGGTGGTGCAGTCTCTATCTACGCACATAAGGTATTGATGGCTATGAGCAGTGGAGGTAATACTTCTTGACTCTGGGAAGCAACACTTTGTGTGATGTCTACAAGCTCCTGGGAGGTCGGTCCTTCAGTTGTCGTAGTAACCTGCTCCAATATCTGGTGGAGTTGTGCGATTGTGTCCTGAGCACCATGTGATATCTGGAAGGCGGCGTCGCCCCATGGCTTCAAGCGCTTTGTAATGGCATGCTTTGCTCGTCAGAGATCCATAATCATGTCTCGGAAGGCGTTGCTATTTTTCAGGAGTGCCAGACGCGCGCAGGGACTAGGGAGGGCAGGGTAGCTTTGACCTGATCAAAGGCGACTTCCTTCTGGCGTAAGTCCTGCTTGATATTCTAAAGAAACGGGTTGAATTGGATCATTGTCCAGAGCTGCATGGCCGCCTCGAACACCTACGTACCCAGAGTAAGCTGTCCCGTAATGACGTCTGTAGCTTCGGTTACCAGCACAGCACGCTGTGCTCGTACCTCCGGAGGTGTGGCCGACTACAATGGGGCTTGTAATGTGGTGAATTTGTGGGCCATTTGGGTCTTGAGAGTCTATATTTCGGTGTGGGATGCCTTTAGTGCGGTGACCAAGCCTTCAATAGTGAGCTCATCCGGGACCTCTGTGCCGAGCTGGTGAATCATCGGTTCGAGTTGCGTTGTTTGTGAGATAGCATAGGAGACATCTTCGGTTGGTCATGTGATGAGAGGCGAGGCTATAGCAAGTTTTTACGGTGCAGTGTGGTCGCAATGATGGCTCTCTTGGATCATAGCAGTGTGTAAACTCTGTAACGCCTCGCGGGGCAGCTGCGCCAAGTCCAATTGTAATCCTGTAGCCATTGGAAGGTGGGTGTTGACCAGGACAGTGCTAGGCAGTGATAAGCATGGCTTCCATTGGTAGTTAGCCCGGTATTGATGGTAGGGTACAGCGCATCCTTGTGCTGCTTCGTACCCCGGGTAGATGTAGTATCCTTGCTTGGCAACCCTGTCATGCGCAGGACTAGCTGTGATTCGACTGTGTCAGCTCGCATAGTGGTCTGCGAAAATTGCGTACTTGCTTGCATGGCTACTTCTGAGGCCATCTGGCTGGATCCTGCGATCATCCCAGGGTTGGACAGGGTATTAACTTCCGACATACAGCTTTGACGCCAGTCTGCACAAGGTGCGAAGTCAATTTTCCCTTTAGGGAGCCAGAGGGTAATGAGCTTATCAATCTCAGCATCCCCAGACCCTCTTAACATAATGTTCACAGGCTCTGGACTGGTAGGCACTGATGCATCCATGGGGTTAGGAGCTTCCATAGCAACGTAAGGAGGGGATCCTGAATTCGAAGACTTGCAGAGAACGGAAGTAGGTTGATTGGGTATGACCCAAATGCTAAAGGTCCAGAAAATTAAGCAGTAGAATAATAGATGTAGATTACAGAGACAATATGGAGCCTTGATCGGAGTTATCCTTTCTTCCTTGTAGTGTCCAAGACTATCCAACAGTAGAATAAATCTAACTTGAAACTTACCATCAAGCAAACGGTAGAATCTCACCATAAATTTCCACATTGATTGCTAGCCGCCTATTTTCCGTAACGGTAAGATTCCCTTTTTACTAGAGTTCAGTGTTCTAACGGTCATCTTTCGCACTTGATGGCTTTCCTACGGATCTACTGACCTTGGATGAAGCATCCGTGCTACTCGCGCATCCCGAATTAAAGCCGACATTGGGTGTGTTGGAATGCGATTCAGGTACAACTCAAGCAACTTGGAAACCATACGCATTCCGTCTAGTGCCACGGTTGGGACAATTCGGGGATCATTCTTTCCTTCCGTCGGGCTAAGGCTCTAGTATTCAACCGTGTGTGGTATTGGTGTTCCCCTTAATCTGGGTGCGATTTACAGGTGTGATCTTCCTTGAGTCAAGGTGTTCGTGTTCTGCAGAGCTGCGTCGAGCGCCCCTGTGCCATCTTCCACCCTAAATGTTCACAAAAACTCATCCCGAAAATTCTCCCAATGGTGCGTGTGCTGATGCAGCTCCGCATCTAAATACCATGTAGCTGGACGCAATCCTAGGGCATGGATAAACTGGTGAACCCTTTCGTTTGGGGTTCTGTCACACCATTGCGTTTCCCACGCAAGAAAATATCTGCGTGGGTCTTCTGACCCAAGGAACTTTTGGATTCGTCTCCCAGCTGGAGCTTCAAATCGCAGGATCATCTTATCCCGACATTCCTCCCAATTTCGGAATACCTTCCCATGTGTATCCCACCAACGCGTAGGTGTTCCGTGCAGGGCTAGCTTAAGGGTCCCTAGCCTGCGTCCCATGGGAACTTCTGCTTCGAATGCATGTAAAAATTCCTTAATGTTACCCGAGTCCCTAAAGTAGGGCAGGTCTCTCACCTCGGCGAAGATGTAGTGGAAGTTACTTGTGACCCAAAGACATCGTAGCACCGAAACCTCATGCAACCAACCCTGCCGATTCTCTAGTTCCCCATCGGAGTCGGAAAATCATTCACTATCCTTTTCCTAGCAGAGTACTCCTTCTGCCGTGGGGTTAATCCAATCTTCATCCTGCGTAGTGAGCTTGTAGATGTGATCCACTTCCTCCGCATCCTGCACTGGCTCTATATACTGTGTGCCTTCCACGGGATCCAACAATACTATTACTCATGTGCCGTTATTTTCAAACACCATGCTGCACTTTTTGAGATTGATAACACCCCCCATATCTATAGCCCAGTCCAGTCCTAGGAGTGCAGGGTAGGGATCCGCCTCTTCCATGATTTCTATTACCTCAAAGTCAGCTTGGACCTTTACTCCTGCGATATCTACCATGATTTTTGGTAGCCTTCTCAGAGGGATGATCTTCTATTGATTTGCCATGCGCAGCTGGATGGTGGACCATTCCAATTTAGGTTCTCCCATTCATTGTCTTGTTTCCTTAGGTAACACGTTCGCATCTGATCTGAGGTCCAAAATAGCTTGATCCATCTCGTAGTCACCAATCTGCGCAGTCAGCGAAATTTCTCTTCTGGTGCATTTTTTATACCTGTATAGTTTGTGTACATCCTCGGTCTCGGGGGTCAGATTGGGCCGCACTGCGCAGCTATTCATTAATGCCTGAAGGTTCTATACAGCCTTTGGGTTATGGAGTAGCTTCGTACATGCCTTCAAAAAAGGCTCAACCCCCTCATCTGTCTTGGGGTGCGTCGGTGCCTGCGCAGTAGCTGCTACTTTCTGAGTGAGGTCCTGGTCAGCTACGACCATTGTCTCTTTTCCCTTCTTTATGTTTGATCCTCCTTGATAGGTCAGAGGATCCCTGGTAGCTTCTTCCTTCGATCCCCAGGTGACCATCCCACTGCGTATTATGACTTTCACACTTGGGTCTATGTTCCTTAGCTCAAATTTAACTCTTTGTGCATTCTGCGTGGGGATGGGATACTTTTCCTGCATTTTGGCTATTAAAATCGGGTAATCTTCAACCACATGTTCCAGCTGTCTACAATATTTGCAATATTTCCTTGTAGGATTTGGGTAGTCCCTTGCAAAGTGTCCTACTTCCCCACAATTATAACAAATTAGCTGCCCATGTCCTCATCTCGTGCTTACTCCCCGACCTCTCCCACCCCTTGCTGGAGACCCACCAAAGCTCGCGGGAGATCTAGGCGACACAGGGTCTGACTGTACCCTATACAAGTTCCCACGATCTATCATTAGGTCGTAAGTGCGATAGTTCTGCTCATCGTGTCCTACCGACCGACAGAACATGCACCACTGTTGCTTCAATTCTAGGACATACGCACCTAGCTGAGGGAAATGGTTCATATCATGCAGCCTTTCTACACGGCAGTCATCGCACCACAGCGCAGGTCCGCTCGAGCCTGGTCGTGATAGGATGTGTTTCCCACTTACTCCTGGGCAGACCGGATTGGGTCCCCCTGCGTGCATGTAATCTGCTAATAGAGGGCACTGATCCTTCGTATGGCCAGATACCTGACATCGCATTCGCCATAGATCTGTGTTGGCTCCTTTTCCTCATTCCTTTCGTAGGTTCTGAATTTCCATGAGCATAGCTCCGAGCTGCACCTGAATTTTCTATACTCCTAACGAAGTATCTTCTCTAGGTGTAGCTTCTACTTTCATAGCGACTTCCACAGCTTTTTCCTATGACTCAAAGGTTTGGTGACTCATTGGCGTATGCAGGTGGGGCAACGAAATAGCGATGAACCATTCTGTATGTTGTCTATCGTCATACTCAAATCCTCCTTCCCTGATTGCTTTCTTCAGTCGTTGATCAACCTCCCATACAGACTCAGATGCACCTTGCTTGAAGTCCTTCACTTCTTCTACCAACTGAGAGTAATTTTTTGGCTTTCGAAATTTTTTCTTTAGAGCGTCCTTAATATCTTGAATAGATGCACTCCTGTTCTGAGAGATGTATCGCATATACCAGTCCAACGCTCTTTCTTCGAACGCCAGGGACAACTGTTCCCTCTTCACTGTATCGTTTGTCACATTTTGCGCAGTCCATACGGAATCTGCAACAAACCAAAATCGGTCCATATCCTCATCCCCTACCCCCTTGAAGGTAGGTAGTTTTAGGTGCACAGCCATATCACTGTCCGGCGGAGGTGGTGGTATGGGCGAACTCTTACCTTTGCGCGGGTTGGACGACAGTGTAGCTGGGGGGCTTTGCGTAGCCGTCTCTCGTAGAGGGTTATAGACAAATCTTCCCCTTTCAAGGTTGGTTCGATAGTATTTATCACTGTGTGTCGTGCTCTCGTCAGGATCTGAGGTCATTCACTCAATATGACTACACAGAATACTCTTCTCGCACAGTAATATCTTAATCAACAAAGGTAATGTCTTCAGAAACTTGCCCTGAAACCCTTTAAATAATCTCTGCTCGGCCTCAGAGTAGGAGACAGACTAATCAATGGAAAATTTCGTCACAAACCCTCCTAGCACACTATCCACCCAGTGATCCACCATGTGAGTGATGGTATTATCAGTCCTTTCCAGCTGCTGGATCAACTTTGGAGTCCACTGAGTGACTCGATCGTGCTTCCAACACTTCTGGAATTATACAAGCCTAGCCAGCCACTCCTGAAGCTCGATTGCAAACATCACAAAGAAAATTTCATATCTTTCTGTAAGAATGTACCTATTTTTCCACTTTTCCGCTGTTAACTTCGTGTTGCGATTTTCTTTTATCGCAAATTCCTAAATCTGCTTTTCGAACCACTCCTCAATTTCCTTCCTTTTAGGCTTCCAGTACTCTCTTTTCATTACCCGATCCCTTCCTCAAAATGCTCCAGGTCCCGACAATGAAACCATTTGTTGGCTCAAGGGGTCCTAACCCAGGTTCAGAGTTCAAGGTTTGCCAACAAACCCCTATACTACTGGCCTTTTCGGCAGTGACCTAGTTGCGCAGGTCAAAGTCTCACCCGAATTAGTATGGGTGGGTGCTGGAACCAGGTTTCCACACCCTAAGAAAGGATAGGTAAGGAAAGAAGAGCTGCGTCCTGCCTCGTGATTTCTAGATCGCCTCTTCCCAAGCAGGATCTATAGGTCTCTTTTTGCATCCACGTGCGCAAGGTCAACTATACTATGGTGCTTGATAATTATATACTTCTAAGACAGTAGCTCAATATTGCATAAAACAGAACAACAGATCTAGATGCAGTAAAAACACTTACGCAGAAATTTTGTAGTTGAATACAGAATACACATAATACAACAATTACCAGTGATTCGCATAAACAATACACATAGATTCAGTTCTCAAACAACCTTTCTTATTCATCAATTCATCAATTCCCTCTTACAATACCCGTCCCGACCTGCGCACACAACAGCGAGGTTCGCACACAGTGGGACTCTGGATCTCCACGCACACAACCAACAGGATTCCTTCCCCAAAAACCAAAACAGATCTACTAAACCACAATTTGCTTCAAGAGCTCTTCATCGTCTTCTTCCTACAATCCAAAATGTCCCTCTATTTATAAAAATCTTTCCTAATCTTTCCTATGGTCCGCAAGCCGTGGTTTTCAGACCCCAGGTCTACCCTTTAACCCATTACAATGCTTTCGGGGCTTTCTCCCACCCCAAAACCCCTGCGCTAGACTAATTATAACCAAAAATATACAAAATCGGACTAGTTTCGCAGCTTGTAGGAGACCTTGTTCCAACAAATTTCCATTTCCACAGCCAAACATGTATGTAAGGATCTATAGTACTACTTTCTATATATTATATTGTAGTATGGACCTATTCCAACACCTCCTTTGCTGAATTTTTCTATCTATACATGTGCCTTATTTTCCCACATGCACACCCAGGACTTGGACACACTTTCCAAGGTACCAAAAACGAATAGGGGTAGGGTGGTTACATCCTCAAAAGGGAGTTATCATACACAAAAATGTGTTGGAAAGCAATGAGGTGGGATACCCAACCTCACATATTTGGGCTCCACCATCCCATCAATTCATACGAAGTATGTTATAGAATAATATAGATTCATAAAATAGACCATACAAACATGTATAAAGGCTTTGTGAAATTTTTTCTCAACGGAATCACTGTCAATGCAACATATTGTGCCCTCCTGGTTGTTGTTAACAATATATAGAATCCAACTCAACCAAATGGATGTTTAATAAAAGATGAAGTAAAGTTCCCTCTTTACCTTCTCAAACAATAAAATCAGATTTTCTCGTGTTGTCAGAAAATGCATCTCAATAACATGAACTAAAAATTTTAAACTTGCTTGATAAAACTAAAACCAACACATGAAAATGCATATGCCCTCATTTACTTAACTAAGAAATAACATGCAAATTGTTGAAGCTAACAATATCCCATCCTAACTACTGTTGGTGCATGCATGCATGTCTCAATGTTAAAACTTGAAGTACAACATTAAGGAATCAAAACCAACAAAACATACAGAAATCTAAACCAAATAACGTAGACTACCAATGGCAAGGTAATACCCTTTTAATTGTTACCAAGAATAAAAAGGTTAAAACACCTTTGAAACATTCTATGGGACGTTAGACAACCTTTTCAACAACTTGGTTTAGGTATGAAATTCTTACTAGTATATAGAAAATATGGATGATAGACTAAGATAGACTATAAAAGTTGAATTTTACAAGCAGTAAATGTCTACTTGCATTTTCAAATAGTACAGAAAATAAATAAATACATGATATAAGTTGTGAATAGGTTATAACACAAAATAAATAATGAATTTCAAAGAAACACAACATGCATACTACAACTCTAAATATTATGTGATTTGTGCTACTTATTTACATGAGAAACAATTGCAGCAAGTAGTGGCCCTACAAGTACTGCACATGCTAAAATATCAATGCACATAGACACATCATAGAAGTGGTAATTTTATGCCACAACTTGTTATGCCCTCCAAAAACTATAATAAAATGAGAGTTCTTCCTTTTCAAGATCATTCTTTCTCCTTTGAAATGAATTCCTAGATACTCTTTGTCCTTAACAATCTCTCCTCTCATCATATAATATGTGTGTGCTTCGTCTTGCATCCCTAGACCTTCTCACCTACTCTCTCCACATTTCCTTCCACACTTCTCTTTCATTAAGCCTGTTATCTATAAACCTTCCCTGATTAGCCTACATAGACTCGACAATTATAGTGCTAGAGCTTGAACTCAACTCCTTTATGTTTTCCTCCTAACCATTTCTTCCTTGTAAAATTTTACTCCTAGAATTCATCCCACAACTATGGTTGTTTATGAAACCATTTTCATACTGTAAAGCACCAAGATTACTGTTTTCAATATTGTCTTTTTTAGAAATTCATTTATCAGCTTCAGTGTTAACCCCATATTTTCCAATGTGACTTGATTGGAAAGGAGATGTCATTGCATTTCGGCCACATCTAAAGCCTACAAAAATAGAAATTTGGTGCTTCCGATTTGGGCATGAACTTATTGGAGAATCTTCCAATGAACTGGGGTAAGTGGGTTCATTTTCTATTTCAAATAAATGTCTTTTCCTTTCATAGGCATCAATTCCTTTACCCAATTTTTCTTCTGTCTTTCCGAGGCTTTCCAAACTGCTAGAAGATTCATCCAATGATATGAGAGAACCAATTTTAATGTTCCTGCTACTATCTCTTAGTCTTGAGCTATCAGTTTTAGCTCCTCTCTTAAAAGGGTGTCTGCTTGCAATATCTAATTTTCCATCGATGTAAATATCATGAAACCTTGGAATTATACGCTTGAATTGATCATGTCTATCTTTCTCATTCTCTCCCAGCAAACAACATCTGTAACCATTACCTGCATTTGCCACATGCAAGCAGTCCCTTTGGATACTACAGCTTTTAGCGTTTTCTAATTTTGAAAGGTGGTTAACAGTCTCAGTTCTTGCAAAGCTATGACCATCGTCCATTGCTTCATAATTGACACAGTCCCATCCTCCAACACTTGCAGTTCTAATTTTAATGCATCTTTTGTCCAACAACTTTTAACACATTGTCAACCCATGCAAACATTTTGAACTGTGTGATATTTTATGAGAATCACTCCTTCGATTTTTAGAGGTGCCACTAGTTTGGAAATAATCCTACTTGGGAATAGATAATGACTCATGGTTACGGCATAACCCATCTAAATCACAAAGGAAAACATCATATTGGCATGGGGGAAACTCAGCCTTTGGATAAACTTTCTCCTTAATGAACTCACTGGTCCTATCATGGTTCCCATAGGAGATCCTTTGAGAGCTTTCATGGCTATATCGTGAACCCACTCCCTCTAATTTTGAGCAATACATGTCATCCTTCTCTACATTAATATGATAACTTTCCTTGGTCATTCTTAAGTTACAGAGCCTTTGAGAGCCTTCATGGCTATATACTGAACCTGCTCCCTCTGATTTTGAGGACGACACATCATCCTGCTCTACATGAATATGATAACCTTCCTTGGTCTTCCCTGAGTTACTGATATTTTCATGTTCAGACTTGACATAAAAGGATTCTATGTTTCCAGTCCCATGATCAGTAATTTTGGGAAGTTCTTCAAGCAAGCCTTTTCCATTTCTGGGCCTCTTCTCCACATTATCTTCGACATATAATTTTTCCCCTAGATCAAGATCTTCAGATATATTATATCTTTCACTTGCATGCAAATTAAATGGGCTTATCCCACAATATAACTCATTCTTTGGGGTAGAACCAGTTTCCCTACTCAAGATGCCTTCATTTTTATCTGACTTGGACATTTATTTATTATCTAAAGAAGACATGAAACCATTCTCTAGAGACTTTGACTTAAGGAACTGTGTCTGTGCATTCTCATGGTTTGTTTCTGAAAATTTACCTGATGGCAATTCACAATTGATATTATTTTCACTAACATCATATTCTCTCTCACACTTGTCGCATTCATGTCTTGCAGATATGAAGAACGTATCTCATCTAGATGATGTTATCTTAAGTGGATCATAACACTCTCTAACGAATCAACCAACATAAACCTATTTTGTTTTGGAAAATTGAAAATGAAAGAAGGAATAACATCCCTAAACTCATTCAGTCCCTAGAGTATCACAAAGTGAATGACTGGAAGCATATGTCTCATGAGATAATTTTTAGCTGCAATTACTTGTCTGAGGCTAAAATCTGACAGGCGTCTGATTCTTAGACAACCTTGAAAGTGAAATCTGTTTTGTAAGAAGAGGCTCCATATAAGTCCAGTATTCATTAAAGCCTGTTGAGATTCTCTGCCTAGTCTACTTTCATTGCAATGGCAAGAATAAATATCTTCTGTTCCATTGGAGTTTCCAGGGGTAGATATTGAAGCATTGGAAATTTCACCCCATTGATCCTCACTCTCCCCTTTTGTTCCATCTGGAAATGCCCTACTCTTTAAAATGGCATTATCAAAATCTGGCCCATATTCTGAACGAGTAAGAGCATTGTCCAATTCAGAAAAATCTCCATATTTAGAAGCCATGAACATGAATTTCTCCACAGAAGCACCAATCTTTGCACAATGCATGTAGCGGGCCAATGAAGCTGGCTCATCCTTGGGTCGTCCCACCCTTACAACAAGTGTTTGAAGCTCTTGAAACTCTTTCACCATTGAGTATATATTTTTCAGTTTCTCTTCATAGCTAGAATAATTATTAGGACAAACTGTAGACAAAGAATATATGCATGTTGCATGTATGAAAAAGCCCCAGGAGACAACCATGCATCGTACTGGAGATTTAAAATCGAATATGTGTAAAATATCATCTGAATAACATCTTCAAGAAGGCGATCAAAAAAATCTAGTTGTGTGTCTTCCATATTCACTGTACTTCTACAAGACAATCAATAAACTGCAAGTGAGATCATCAATCAACTCTTGCAAAAAAACCTTAAAAATATCCATTCTGAATTGTTTAAGTTGAACGTCAAAATACCACTTTAAAGTCTTAGGAAAAGATACACACATACCCGATGTTATACAATATAAATAGGGAAAAAATAGTTAAAGTTTGAAAGCCTATCAAAGTATTGGTGCACCCTCTTGTATACTCTACTGCCACACCCTCATCCACAGACCATCATGCTTCACATAAATCAATGTTGTACAGATCTGTTAATATTGCCACATATATGTAAGGACTCGTAGTACTACTTGTTATACCTTATACTGTACACTTGTTCAAAGAATTTCTATACCAAGGTTATGAATTTTGGATGTCCCAAAACTAATAAAGTTTTGCTATTATGAGTCAACTATTGATCACATCAGGATATGAAAGCAATTCCTATAAACTATTCCCAAACAATCTATGTAAACATTATGATTTCCATCTAACAAACCTAGTAAATTTTCTTGGAGAATGTTCCATTCTTGATGAACTTTCTTCATCCATTTACGCTTATTAATATGTTGTAAAGTTTAAAAACTTCAATAATACACCATAAACATGGAAAATAACATTTCTTTTGGCAACAAAAATCACAAAAAGGGATGAGAAGAGCATGCCCTTTAATAAATGTATACCTGGTTTCTTTCTTGGTGGTAGAAGTGATCCATATGGTCCTTTACACTGTCAAACTGTTTGAAGTGACCTAGGTCATGACAACTACTACTGGGCAAGCTATCCAGTGAAAGTTCCTCCCTTTTTTGTTCCATATGCACTGTATCTTCCTCCATTTTATGTTCCATGTCAATTTTACCGAATATCAACTTAACTAAATCTAAATCAACAACTTTCCAACTTGTAAGACCATCTTAATTGTATTCTTCAACATTATTGCAACCTGATGCATCATCTTCCTCTCTATGAACCACAAATATTTGTTGAGGTCCAACCTGCATAACAAACACAAAAAATTAACCTTTGGCAACAAAAGTAAATTCATGTTGTTTATTCTGTGATATCCTGTTTATACTGTGGCAATGATACCAATGAAGAAATGGTAAGAGGTTACCATGGTTTAATTTAATATTATAATAGTTGGCAGAACTATAGATAGTAAGTTATAATTTAAATAGAATGGTAGGTAAGTATGTTAAAGGTTATAATAAGGGTAAGTGTAACCTTGGGAATAGAATTGAAAGGGAGGGAAATACCAATTATGTATAATAAAGGATGAACTTATTGAAGAGGAAGTTGGTTGTTGGCAAGGTGCTTGGTCTACATAGGCTTCCTAATATCTTAATAGTCCAAAATCTAGTTTGCATTAAAGGATTGTTTTTGAGATCATCTGGAAGGCATGGGACAATGCAAAAGCTTTAGATTTAGATTTGGAAGGCATGGGACATGCCAAGACTAAAATGTTGACTATGGAAGTGAAGCCTATGGCTTCATCCTTAATGAAATTGTTTGGGATGCAGTTGACATTGTGAATCACCCATCACTTGTTCAATATTCTATCACTCATCTCCAAGGTGATGCATTTCCAAGTAAAGCATGAAATGATAAAAAAAATAACGCAATTGCATTAATCGCACCCTTCATGACATTCTCAGACTACCTTTTTAGCATAATTTTGATTCAATAGCATAAATTCTTATGTCAACTATTGAAAGGAATAAAAACATTGGAAGTATGTGCAACAAAAGTCCAACTTGTTGGTAGATTCCTAAATCCACTATACAATTCAACTCACCTAAAAATGTAGACTCTCTGACCCAAAGCCTACACGATCGCCTTGGGGCTCAATTTGCATCATCTCAATATTATCTGTAGCCTGAAAAGTAGAAACCAAAGTTAATAGAAAAGTTTGTGAAAAGAAATATAATAAACATAATAAATATGCTTAACAAAAGTATCGATACCTGTGTCATGAATGGAAATTGAGAAGGAATAATCTCTTCAGGCAGCCCTTGATGTGTAGCACATACCTGAAAATTCAATACTGTTAAGAGCCACACCATATAAAATTATGTTCATCTTAAAGTCACTTGCAATTTAACGTAACAATCTAGATAGATAATACCTGTGAGACCACTGGAACATATGAAGGCATCATGTCTTCAGGAAGCCCTTCATGTGTAGCGCTAACCTGAAAATTCCATAATGTTAAGACTCATACCATATAAAATTATGTGACATAAATTCATTTTCAATTTGACGTACACAAATATAGATAGGTAGTAATTAATGTGGCACATGTACATGATCATGTCCATGTTCTACAGAATGAGGATCAAGGGCAAAGCAATGTTGATCTAAGAATGTTGTAAAATGCATAAGTTAAATAAATATATTGGTGTAATATTTTGGAGCCTAAATGTATATACACCAAAAAAACATGTTACATGCACTCTATCTCATCTTATAAATGGGCATTTTAAAATAGATCAAAACATTTTTGTACATACCTTGCCCATGCTATGCATTTTTTGTCTAATGGCTCACTCATAGTGGTCTCTACAAGTGGATGCATACTCCAGAAGCTCATGTCGCTCCATCTCCCTCGAAAAATCATCTAGAATACTCACAAATGAATGAACTCCTACACTAGATGAAGGTTGGCTTGTCCCTAAGCCGAATTCCACCCCTCCTAAAGCAACTGCAATATGTTGTTGTATCTTCTCCATCATCTGACATGCAGCACTGGAGATAAGGGATAACTCCTCTGGAAGTGTAACTAGCCTAGGTGGTCGAGGTGCTAAATGAGGTGCTGGAGGCCTAAACCCAACATCTCGCATAACATTAGGTCATTCATATGTATGACCTTTTCCAAGTCCATAGGATTTGGACCCCATATCTGTATAGTTAGGGTCCATGTGCTCTCAGAATTGAGCATACAACATCCTAAAAAAATATTGCGGCACCTCATCATTATTTGGGAACTTCCCGTATGCATACGTGAACTTCTCATAAATATTGGGATCATTGAGTCTTGCAATCTTCAGACATTTTTTGTCTTCATGCCACAAGTCAAATAATGACAAGGCCATTTCTTTAGTGACCCTAGTTTTAACTGCATTGTATGAGTGGATACCAATCATTGGTGCTCTCCTCCTACACATCATGTCAAAAAACACTTGGGTTGATGGTCCAACCTGACGATAAGTCTCTATCAAACTCTCCAAATTGTGCAAAAAAAATTGGAGACAATATCGACTAGGGGCAGAGAGATTGCAAGTTTGCAATTCATTGCGCAATCTCGTGGAATGCTCCCTCATCCCATCAACAGTAAGTAAGGAGATGGTGTCTTCCCAAGGCATCTCCTCAGGAATATCATCAGGATGGGCGTAAAGGACCTCATAGCTCGGATTTCGAGCAAACTCATGAACCCTACGATCTCTCCCCCTAGGAGGGCGACGACCACCACTTGTAACATGTTAAATTATTTCACATATTAAAAATTAAATAATTTATAAGGAAATTTTGTATTTAAAAAACTTGTCTGGTCATTTGAAAATACCTCGTGGAAAAACTATCTCATCCTCTTCACTCATAGGACTAGGATTGTTCCCTTCTGAGGAATGAAGGTCGTTACTATCCACTGTACAAAACATTAAATTGTTTTATCACACAAGTACATGAGACACACAATAAATTTCACATTAAACATACATCAAACAATAAATTTTCCTTTAATTTTTACCTAAACGAGATCTATCCAAGTGTGGGATGGATGCCACAGGCTGAGACATTGTTCTCCTTTGTCCCTCATTAGCAATAGGGCCAACCCCAACTCCTACATTTTCACCTATGGAGAATAATGTTTTCACATTAAACACATGTCATTTGAAAAAAAAAATTCACCTGTTCAACATTGAATATAACGTAAACTTGAACATTTTAACTAGCAATCTAATGTGTACCTATACCGTGTATAATATACCCCTCAGAATGGGATCTAAGAAATTGGGGACGAATGGGAATAGGTCTATGGGTATCCTCTTGTTCGATTTGGTGTCTGGTCACATGAGTCATATGAGTGCGTCCACCTGTGCAGGACAAATTTTTTTCACATTAATCAATTTTTCACAACGAACAATAAATATAACCTACTTGAAAACATGACATAACTAAACGTCCAATGTACCTGATAATCCTCCTCTCATGGAGAGGTCTCTGGAGGGCTCGCCTAATGCCATTGTTGCTATGGTATCAAATCAAATTTGTGCCCCTCATAAACAAATTAGAAAACAAATTATCAATCTACAGTCATGTCATCAACCAATGGATAGCAGGTGCTATAGCTCCTTGACATACAAGGGCTCGACAATAGTACATGGCTTAATATCTCATGGCACTAACTAAGGTGGGTCAAACGTTCCTCCAGTTATACAACTTGACTACCTAGGTATTAGTGAGTGGTCTCCTCAAGTGTTGTTCTACGTCTTTTGGAGCAATAGGACGGTTGGTTAGCCTATCAAAAGAGGGCTTCAAGTATACCTAGGGGAATTCCTATATTCCTAAAGGTACATGGAGGTGAGATTTTGTTTACAATTATTGTCTTATGTCGTAGTAGTGCAAGCGATACTAGCAAGGGTTACAAATGTTTCACACAATGTGATTCCACTTTATTTCCTACGTTTATTGTTCCTCTACTGTAGTATTACCTAGTTATGGATAGATCACCGTGTTATTAAAGGGCATTAGAACACAATCCCAAAATAAAGTTTAAATATATATGAGCTTTCTAACCAAAGGAAAGGTCTCCTAAAATAGAAAGAAAAGAACTTGTACAAGGTATGTTTTGAGGCTGAAATTGAAAAATGTTCACAACTTCTGCTATACTTCTTTGATTGGCTATTATGACCCCAATTATGAAATGCTACAAGATCATTAGATCCATTGTCACTGGATTGGCAGAAATTTTTGCAATCTATCAAAACATATCCAATTAGTTGAATTTTCCGCCTTCCAAGAAAAAGTCTAAAAGATGTTGAGTTTACATAAATGGTATCTCCAATTATTGTACTTCGTTTTGGACAATTCTTTTCTTCTAGGATAGGGTATTTTTCAAGAGGAATTTAATTTTGAAATTGCATTCTCCAAGTTCTACATAGAAAATTTCAAACTACTTGAACGTTGATATACTCTCTTTTCCAAAACAAACCAACAAAGATATATTTTTTTTCTTTTTTGATTTTGCGCCCAAATATCTTCTCACTACGTGCCCAAGAAAGAACTTTGACACAAATTTTCTTTTAATCAACTCCAAAACTTTGGAAAATCACTAAATGTAGTGAAAAATATAAGAATACAATAGAAAGAGATAAAAACAATAACAAATATCTCTTTGATTATAAGATATATAGAGCTATGTTAATTTTCATCTTCAAGAGTGTACCTTGCAAGAACTGTGCTCCAAATAAAATCAAGGTTGTTGACAATACATTGCATAACCTTCCACAAAATAGATAACTATCCATAGAGAGCCTAAACTACCCAAGGCCGTACTTATAATGAGAGCATACTAACTAATTTGGACCCTCTTAACAAATTGGGCGCTTTTTGTAATGGGTGACTATTAGCTAGCTATTTAAGGGGACTTCTTGAATGAAGGTTGCCTCATACATTAATAAGTTATATAAATAAGGGGTTTAGGCTATGACCTTCACATGCCCTCTCCATTGGAAAGAAACTTTTTCCTTAAGGGTCAAGGTGAGGAAATAGTTGTATATTCCCATGTGGATCTTCTAGTTGCATATCTTTCCACTAGATCAATACTTCTCTAATTATATGTCTACACAATTGATGCTTTGTGGTATCCAATAGTGCTTGTAGCGTTGGAAGAGTTTGTTATTTATTTCAAAGGGTTTATAGGCTTGCATTCATTTGATTATTTGCATGCACAAATCAAGTGAATTCGGGTACAAGGACTGTCTAGATTGGTAGCCATTGCAAGGCCATTTTATTTGATAGGTGGCACATTTTGTGGGTCCTCTTCGTTGGTGAGATATTAGTTTTTGAATATTGATGCCCCAAATATGGGTTTAGGACCAACACCTCATCTCCATGATCAAATCAATGCAGAGATTGTTTCTGGAACTATTTTGCGAAAACAACATGCTGTGATGTACCTTACATGGACATTCTTTTATCAGCGCTTGGTATGGATCTAATATGAAGTAACCATTATTAATTGTTGATTTCTTTGTGATGATAATATAGAGGGATGATCAAGTTATATTTTGTTAGTAGTTGTGCTATTTTAATTGTTAGTTTGTTAGCCATCTTGGTTCAAACCTTTACATAAGCTTAAAATATATTGTCTTATAGGGGAGTTCATGTTAGTAATTTGAAAAAAATTAATTCTGATCTCATGCATTTTGAATTTCTTTATGAAATCAAGGACCCTGATTCCTAATCAGACAGTGGCTATTAAAAGTAGGACAAGGAAGCAAAGGAGGTGATGGTGTTGGTCACGGCCGCCGAGGTCAACAACTTAGGGTCAATTCCAATGTCCGACCTTCACCCTATTCTATCACCAAAGCAAGCTAACGGATACCCATCTTTGTAATGTTCGAAAATCTCAGGTATTAAATAGTTTGGTTCTTTTCAATGTATAGGAAAAAAAAGAAACAAAGAAATAACGATGGTGAGCTCGAGATCGAGCTTTTCTAGGGAGTGTCTGAATCCTATGTTGCAAGTGTGAATCCACGAGAGTAGAACCTGTGACCACTGGCTTGTTTGGCCTAATTCAGACTTTTCTTAAGGTAAAATTCTAAGATAAATTCGGCCATGGTTAGGGCACAGTTGATGCATTATTTTTAGTTAAATAGAGACTAATATGAAGTTGTGTTTGTGTTGAAGCTGAGGCATAAATCGAATTACCACATAATATAATTTACCCTAAAAAAATCAAATTCGAGACTTACTTGGCAATAGATATCCAATTTATCACTATCAGGGCTGCACACGGTGGTGGACTCGCTCGCTGAGGTGGCTCGAAAACGACTTGTGCTCCAGTGTACAGGTTTGCGCGGGCCAGGGGTTTGTGCTCCAGTGTACAAGTTTGCATGGGCCAGGGGTTTGCAGAATTTCGGGGGAGACAGGATTTTAGATTTTCTATAAGCATAAAACTCTCGGATGAGAGTGCAAGAGAATCTAAACTCTCGGATGAGAGTTAAAACAACTCTAGGCCAAGAGTTTTAAAACTCTTGTCCAAGAGTTTACCCGAGAGTTTATGTCAATAAAACTCTCGGACGAGAAAATACTTAACTCTCGTCCGAGAGTAGTTTAACTCCGGTCAAGCCCAATCCAACTTTCAGGTGAAACATTAAAAATCTCTCAAACGAAAGTTCTAAAAACTCTCGATAGAGAAATTGAGTTGACTATTTTCTCGAACGAGAAATTAAAAATTTCACTCAAATTTTGGCCATCCACCAAAAAGTGTTTCCCAACTTCGGGTTTTCACCCAATATTAATAAAAGTATTTATTCTTATTGTTCATTTTGTGTTATAATTATAAGTGATCTAACTGGTAAAAATAACAATTGGAAAGAAATAATGATTCACCCCCCCTCTTAGTATTTCCAACAATTGGAATCAGAGCTAGTACCTTCACTCAAAGCCTAATAGTTTGAAGGTTGATCCTTAGAAAACAAATGCCAAAACCAAGGAAGAAATTCTACAATCCTCCTAAAGATGTGTCTTCCTTAACCATCGAAATTAAAGTCAATCAATTTGTGAAGGCTCCATTATTCAATGGAAACTTTGATATATGGGAGGCAAGAATGAGAAATTTATTAAAGACTCAAGACATTGAAGATTAGAAATCGGTGATTACTAATAGCATGATGGAAGGTGAATCCAAGGAGTGTAATACAACAACAATGAAAGAAATCTTGAATGGGCTACCTTTTTCTATGAAGGCCAATTTTGAAAAATGTTCGTTAGCAAAAGTAATATGGGACAAACTTCATGATCTTCACTCAAAATGAGCATTGACCATGACCTCTAGCCAAGAAGATGATGGAAAGTAAGAAGGAAATCCATAACCCATCAAGGAAGTTTAACATAAGAATGATGGCGTCAAGAACAAAGAAGACTTTGAAGAAGATCTCCTGACTAAGCTTATAGATGCCAAGGAAGAGATTAACAATTTGAAAAATGAAAATGAGGAGCTTAAGAAGAAAGCGGAAGATGGTGAACAAGACAAGACAAGGAAGGAATTTGACCTTTTCAAGCTTCAAGTACAAGAAAGAAATGAGGAGCTCGCCAAACTTAAGGAGTAATTTCATCAAAACAAAAGAAAGAATCATGAATAATTCATATCTATGAAAAATCAATTGGATAAGGACAAGAAAAAGGAAGAAAATTTGTCAAGCCACCTTGAACAAAGACTTAAGAGCTTTATTAATCTTGAAGCAGAGATTGGCCAATACAAGGAAGATGTCTCCTCTCCTAGATCTCAACTAGAAGAAGCAAGGAAACAAGCACAAGGAGCTGAGAAGGTGATGGAAACTTTCACATTCATATAAGGAAAAGTTGATGAATCAGAAAGGGAGAGAAACACCATGATATTCCAACTAGAAGAAAAGGATGAAGAAATATTCAAACTAAAATTAGACATCAATCTTCTCAAGGTTGAAACGTGTGAAGCTGCAAGAATAAAAGAAGAAATGGGGAGTAGTCTAGCAAAGGCGATTGAATAAATATTCATAATGAAATAAAATAGCATCTCATTTAAAATTGAAGAACATGAAGCAACAAGGATGATGGAAGAAATGAAGAAGCAACTAGTCATGAAAGATGGAGATTTTGAAAATTTGAAAGGATAAATTGTCACTCTTAAAAAGGAAGTTGTATTTTTGAATAATAAATTGAAAAGCTCTCAAACCCTAGATGACATCCTAAATCATCAAAGATCTCCTCTTGATAAATCAGGTCTTGGCTATGCATGTGAACCCTCAAGCACGAATGATAATGCTTCAAACTACAAGGATATGAGGAAGCCAAGAAGAAATGATACTCCTATTTCTAGAAAAGTCAAGATTCAAGATGACATTAGAATAAACCCTACTTTAAGGAGACTTACAAATGATGTCAAGAATACAAAATGAAATGAATATCATTAAAGAATCCCAAGGCAAAAATACTTTAGAAGTACTTCAGGGAACTCTTCATCTCCCAAGTACCAAAGTATATTTTTTGTATATTGCTATTCTTTTACAAATTTGGGCACATGGAAAAATATTATGGGGCATATCACAAAGACAAATATAATGGTCTCTATCAATCTTCTAGGAGCAATTTTACAAGAAGAAGTCACGATTTCTTATTCATGAACAAGATAGAGTGATTCAATTGCCATAACATTGGAAATATGGCACATGATTGTAACTGAACTTGGGTTCCTAAACAATCTAAAACCATGAAAACCAAGCCAGAGAAAGTTACACAAGTATGGAGAAGGATGGAAATTGGATCTAAAAGTATCTTGAAAACTCCAACAACACATGTTGTTGATTTGATGAAGACATCCTTGACACATGATATTTCAAATATTTGATGGTGAGACTTTGCCAAAAGGAGAGAATACAATTAGGGGGAGCTTGTGATTCTTAACCATTCTTGCAGATCCTATCATGAAGAGTTCCTTTATGAGTCACACATGGAAAAATTTGAAAGATCATATCTTGGGAGTAACTCTGTTATGACACATAAATTTTCAATTTTTTGATAGGGTCATTAACCTAGGTTTCATTTTGTCTCATAAAGTTGGTTCATGAAATTGATGAGAAACTCATGAAAGAGTCCTTATCCTAAGTCTAAAATACTCCATTGGTCATGTCATCTCAGTCAAATCCATCAAAATCCACCGTAGGTTCACATGCAAAATTACTTTGTCTTGCATTTACCGTTTGAGTATATGAATTGAAGATTATGTATTGTGACTAAACTTATAAAGAGTGAGTATGTGCTATCATGTATTATGTTATTATTTGAACTTTAGTAAATTACATTAACAATTAATAAATACTAAATTATATTAACAATTAATAAATAGTTGAATTGTTATTATACATAAGTATTAATTATTTTAATTGAAATTTTATTTTTGTTTTAAAAATTAGATTTTAAATAAAATATTTAAATTATTAACTATTAAATTATAATATTTAAATTATTAACTATTCAATTATAATATAATCATAAATTATTTTTAATTTGAAACATTCTATAAATTTCAATTATTAATAATATTTTATTAATCTTGAACATTTTAAAATTTTAAATGTACTTAAATATATATGTGCTATCTGGATTATGTAACAAATTTCAAATTTTATGCAAATTTCCATACACCAAATGCCAAAATGGATAAATTTTTCTACTATGCCCTTTGATACACTTGTGTTTTTATTGGCCATTAGAACCCTTGTACCAACAAGCACCACTAAAAAAAATTGAACTAGCACATGAACGTTTCCAATATTGATCTTTCTAACTCACATGCCACGAAGATGTAATTTTGGATTCACATAATATAGTATTATAATCCTTTTGGTAAAGGAAGAAAAAAATTTCTTCCCTACTTTGCATCAAGGGATAGGTTGACAAGGTTTTAAATCCTTATGGTTGTTGATTGTTGCCATGTCCCAATCATAGAGCTTTTCACAAGAACTTTCACAACATTCATTGATACAACAATTTTATCTGTAATCCGATTTTTTATCATATTCACAACAATTACCAATAGAAGCCATTTCTCCCAAGTGGCAATGATATATTTAGCTGGTAGATACTTCATAATTCCCATGCTTAGAATTAGTTTTATGCCACTTTTAAAAAACCCCAAAAAAAATGAACTCCTCTGCTATGCATCTTGTGCCAGTAGGATTGCCATTGTTCTGGGGCAATGAAATGTGCTTGTTTATTTATTTATTTGTAAAATTTTTGGGTCATGTTGCTATAAAGGAGTAGGCTCTTCTATTTGAGGATTTTTAATCCAAAACTGGCCCCTGTTTTACAAAATATAGAAATACTGGCTTAACAAAATATTTTTCAGATCTAAATGTCTTTTATATATTTACTTTTATTTGTAACTCCACATTTTTTCTTGGCTGAGATGATGCTAAGATCTTGGGGTGCCACATCAGGAATTATTAGGTAGAGCTTGGACTGGGTTCACTAAAAACCAAACCTACTTATTGTGGTAAACTCCCACTAGATCACTGTTGGAGTGGACTTGCATAGATTGTTCAATGAGGCATTGTCCCCGTCAAGCAGAGTAAATGTAATGCAAGCTTAAAAAATAGGTTTATGACACACAAGTTTAAGGAAATGAAAATTTAAAGTAATTGGACCCTTCTATTCTTTGTTGCTACTTGGTTGACTTGAAAGAAGGATTCAACTTGCCCTTGTCGAACTTGAAATTGCTAAATATATTGAAATGGATATTTCCACACTCGACATATTGTTTTGAATTTTTGGGTTTTCATTCCCCATCAAAGGAAATCTTGCAGGTAGTGAAACCAAACACTTAAGACACTTACTTAATATAGAAGAAGTTTTTTCTTCCTTTCTTGAGATGATAAAAGGCCTATGTGCAATATATATTGAAAGAATTAAGTTGTCAAATTAATGAATGATCCATGCATACGACTATAATATCTGCACTTAAATATCCATAATATCCCCAGGGATAGTCATTTAGTACAAAGAGGACAAAAATCTCAACAAGGGATACTATTGTGAAGAGAGAAATGCAATCATCAACCAACTCCAATATAAACCATAACAAGAGTCAATGTGTAGTTAACCATGACAAACTGAAATGGAAAACTAAAAAAATATTACAGTGCGTATCGATTTTTCGGTGTGTATCGGTCTTTCACTGATATATGGATCATCAGTGGGCATTGTAAAGACCATGGATCATGTCATCTTCCTCAACCTAGTGAGCATCGTTCATTGGTTCTTGGTTTTGTTTGCTTGTATCCACTAGAGCTTCTATTATTTATGTCCTAGATACCTTCGATTGAAGGCCTAGATGGTTCTCCTTTTCTTCCTGGGCTTCTGCTCCTCTTTCTCCCAATCAATTTTTACCAAAAAAGTTTACAGTTGGCATGTGTTTTTGGGCTCAAATCCAATGAAACAAGTCACACAACAGGCGTTTATATGAACAATGCATCCAAGCCAGAAATAGAGTGTTACCAGTAATTATCAGGCAAATATTATAATCATGAAGAAAAATACCTCAAATGAGGTTTGTAGAGTTGCAGGTCTTTGTGATGATGATGTTGCAACATCAATTATAGGATGGATTATTGTATTTCATTTAAATTTTGGTCTTTTTTTATACTAATTTTCTTTTATGTAATCGTGATGTCGAATTATGAATAATTTGGAATGTTGAATTTCACTATGTAATCATAATGGAGAATTATGAATACATTTGCCTTTTTTGATCTTTCTAACAATGAATGAAAATTGTAGAGATTGATTTACAGTTGCTCAAATTTTTATTACATTCATGTCTACATGGATGGAGCATTCAAATTTGCCTATATGGCCTCAGGTAGGTGTGTTTTTTGTTACAGATCAAACCATCTTTCTACTTACAGGATATCATCAATTTGTAGTCTTCGACTTTCTAGTGTCCTCTTCCACTTATCCCATGTACACTGCATAAATTTGAGCTTAAATGTGTACTAGATACTTTTAGGCATGTTAAATTCATATTGGATGCATCTTTTCTTCAGTGAACTACACAATTGTGTTTGTCGCTATGGTGGATGATGATGTTTTCGTTTTTACTTTCTTTTAGAAAACTATATGTATATTCTTTGTCACTATACCGATCATTGTTGTTTGATCCCTTATTGTCCTCTTAAATATTTCCCATAGTTAGCTATTTCCAGAAATTATGAAATCCTTCTCAGATTGACTAGCCCCACTTGTATTAATATTGCTTCTTAATTACAAACTACCACAATAATTTCATTCCAATTGAAGGTTCAAGTTCCCCCTTAGGTCCAAAGCTGCTATAATATATAGACTTATGGTAAAGGCCACAAGTTTTATGTTTTCACATTGGAATCATTGAATTTATAAGGGGAAGGAAACACTCTACATCTCGTCTCTCTCTCAAATCTTATCAAGCATATATATTGTTGCAGACCATGGTTGTTCCTAATTTATCTTTTAATATTTAACTGAAAACTGACAAGACCAGAATAATTGGCCAATTAAAACCAACAAGTAGGTCTTCTACCATTTCCTTTGTTGTTATCAATGTTTATTATGATTGCAGATCTACTCTAATGGATGCTTCCAAAAGTCAATTTATAATTGTATTCTGTCAAATGGTAGATGATGAAGAATTTCCCTTACATTTTGGTTAGTCTAGTTAGCTTAGTGATCATTATGGAAGATATCTTGTTGCTATATTAGGGTGTGATGACACCTTATCCTTTTTAATTTTCACTTAGGCATCACCTTCCGATTTATGCCTTGGAGTTTAATGTTTCACTGTTTATTTCTTACCCGCATTATTCACACACAAAAATTGCAAATCTGGATGTTGACTTTGCGATGACTCACTAGGTTGACCTCCTATAAAGTTTTTCTTTCTTTTAAACATATTTGTTGGTATTTTCATTATGGTTTGGACAAATTGGAGGTTTGATGCCTAGAATGGTTATAATGATTTAGAAAATGATTGGGAGACCTGCAATGGAAAATGATTGTTTGGAAGGTCGATCTGGTCAATTATGATATCCTACTCGGCCTCCGAGTCAAGGTAATTCCCAAGCACTAGTTTTTAAGCCTTCTGTTGGTAATGAAAGGCTTTCTCCACAAGCCACTAAGGGGGCTTTTACTGGTAATTCAAATGCATTACTGCAAAAATCAACGCCCAGGCTGTTAACATCCTCAGTGTCTAATATAGTCGAACCGACGAGAAGTATTTTAATGTTCAAAATTGTGAAGAAGCAAATTTGTGTGTTCAAGAGTTAAAGTGGGCAGACTACTATCCTACATTTGTCCAACAAGCAATCTTATTAGATATGGAGAATAATGAATGTCACATTGAACTTGTTGGGAAGATTCTGGAGTTTTTGTATTCTAAAAAGAAATTGTGTGATAAATACAACCCAAAATTTAATGAAATTTGCATTTTAAAAAGACATTATTTGATAAAGAGCTAAATTTTTATCATTGTTTTAAGCCAAGGACCAGGGTTTTCAGTGGCAGATTGTTGACTTTTCAGAAATTCCACAACCTCTCGTGCAAGTTGGGAAAGGTTTTTAACAACAATTTGCACACCAACGGTGCAGGGATCCAAATTTGAATTCTAACCAAATATTTCTTGTAGTGCTTGATCTAGTGCTCAGAGCAAATGATCTTCCTGAATAATGTGAGATTCATGGTAAAAAATACACCAAGTTTGTTTGCACGTCTTTACAAACTAGAGGCAATTCAGCTGTGAGTCGTTGGCTCCAAGGTTTTGATCAAATACTTAACTAATTCACCGTTCCTTGCCTAGTCCACACTAGCTAAATAAATACCATGTTTGAAGAAGTGATTTTCTGGAACAATGCTTTGTTTCTTCCTCCCTGTAGAAATTATACAACAAGCATGTATATCATGGATTCAATCCAATCTAACAATGTACTAAATTTAAATAATGAATCGCCTCTACAAATCAATTTCGGAATTAAAAACACAATCGCCAATCACATGAAGCAAAGAAGAATCAATCAAACCACAACACAGATAATTTCTCGGGGAAAGCTTACTGATCAAAACCCCACTATCTTCTATTGTATATTCAAGATGGATACATGAAACAATTACATACAACTCTTCTCACAAGATCCCTCCTGTACTCAGCTAATTGTCTCACACTGTCTTAGATAAAATTGACCAATACTTAGCCAATTTACTGCCTCTTAACAGCGTGCCTTGCTTGCACAATTTGTGTGGAATTCAATCCCTATTCCATAGGAATTTTGGCCTTCCTAAACTGAATAAGGATCATGGGCAATCCAATGGGTGTTTGTTTGCATGGGTGCGACCCAATAATCCTACAACTAATAGTCAACTTCCCTTTCACCTAGATCTCAACTGGGTCTCCATTGGAACTGACATGCATGCAACTAATAATAGTAAATCCTCAATTGCATGTGATATCATTGATTGTGAATTAATTAATATTTAATTCACTTGATCTCTCACTAGTGTATCTAATAGTTACAACTAGCACAATTGAGTTTAACTCACTTAACTGAGTTAAACTGATTACAACTTGCATTAACTAATGCACCACTGCACTTCGAGCTTTGTTACAACTAGAATTACTCTGAATGCCTCACCAACTACCCTCAACTCTAAATACATGAGCTAACTGAGTTTATCACACTCAGTTAACTATTACAAGTTATTTTCGGGTGTTTCAATGGCGAGTTAATGGGATGGGACGGAGGGGTGGCAAGCCCTGCCGACATCTGCCCACCTGGTATGCGGCGTTAAATGGACAGCTGCACAACGGCATGCTTCATTTATACTCCCCTCCTTCCAACGCCATGGGCTCTGAAAACTTCGACTCTTGCTCAACTTCGACTGTGACGCACCATTCCTCTGCATGCTCCGGCGGGATTCTCACCATGGGTGCAGTTAAGAAAACAGATTGGCTTGGTATGGGAAGGACGGACTTGGCGCATGTCGAGGCCTGTCTCAAGGTGGGTGGGTACCGAACACAACAGGTTAAATATCACCTGCTCTCGGCTTTCCTTCAGAATTGTCTTGGCGTCGTTAGTTGTTGTGTGCATAGTTGGGAGAGGGTCTATCAATGTTTGTTGTGTTCTATGAAGAGGGAGGCTCATCCTCCTGGGAAAGTAAAGCTGATGCTGCGACCTCATCCGAGCTCGGGCCACCCTTCGCTGGATTTCACAGTTGTCTTTGCCACGTTCTGGACCCCGCTCCATCTCACTATGCCGAGGATTCGACACCGTTTGCGGAGCAGAAGTGGTAGCTCTCGGAGCCGTCCCTCTCATGTTCTTTCCAGCCCATTTGCGGACTCTTCCTCCTTTGGCGAAGGCTCGAGCCACTACTCCAGAACTCGTAGCGGTCGGGGGCGCTCTCATGATTTCCGCCTATTCTGGGGTCCCCATTCGCATCGCCCTGCAGCCTCCTCTGCTCCTACTACTGGTACTGCTCGGTTCACCTTCAACAGTACCCTCAACCGCCCTCGGATTACAGCCATTCTCTTGGTGGTTTTTCTTGAATACATCTTGCCAGGGGAGTCCAGCTCACAGCGAGCCATTCCTGAGGCGAATGTTGCTGCTCCTGACACCCAGTTCTCGAATTTCAATCTGGGCGGTGGCAGTTTCCCGACGCAGCCTCCATCTTGCCCTGTAGATTCTGTTCTGGATGAAGACATGCTTTCTGTTGAACCTGGTGCCCCGGCTTCTCACGAAGGGCCTGTTCCTGACATGCACGCCACCGGCTGGTGCAGGATTGTGGAGGAGACTCTGAAAGACTAATGGGTTCGTTGTTTGGTTTTTTTTCTCTGTTTCTGTCACCCAACCTTTTGGGTTTTTTCTGTTCTGGTAGCTATGAAGCTTTCTGGCCCCCTTTTGTTTCTTCTGGGTCAAAGTATCTCTTGGAAAAATATAGCTCTGCACCCCTGCGTGGGTTTCGACAGTCTACTACTCTGTTTTTTCCTGAATTTTCTGCCTACAAGGCAGTAGTCACTGACTTCGGTCTCGATGTAATTTTATCCACTTGTTAATAGATCAGTTTTACGTAGAAAAAAACTATTACAAGTTATTTTGAGATTAGATTACATTTTATTGCCCAATTTAATTAAGGGATAATTAAATTTAACACATATCCAATTGAATTTCACACTAATGTATCGCTAGGACCCATCACTACATGGCCTGTGGTCCCACACTAGTGTAGGTGTTGTCATGTTTCTTTTGGATGCCAATTTTATTGTTTCTTGTTGCAAACTTCAACACTGCCTCTTACCCATTTCACGCATTTGCATTCAGCATTGATCAATTGCTTAAATTAACCAGCCTCGATTGTCACAAATGAAACTTGCAATAAGCCTAATGCGATTTCAAAAGCTTTAGACTATACCAGTGGTCACAAGTAAATTCAAGAGTTTTTTTGAATGCCATGAAAAATTAAATTTGAAATTATTTCCCTCTTTTTCCTTTGCCCCATAAAAATAAATAAAAAGGGAGCTTGATGGTTGGCCATCAATTCGTTCACACTCACAACATCAACTTTGGCAGTAACACTTCTGACAACAACACCACACTCAATTTTGATTTAGACACACTCCATCCTCTTAATAAAATTTATAAAAGGAAGGTCGGCTCCATTTTGTAAAAAGGATAGGATTTATTCTACAAGGTAGAATCAATTTTAATATTATATATAATATACAATTTCATTTCTAATTTTTATATATTTTTAAATTTTGTTTTTTTATATAAACAATTTTATTTTATAGCTTTTAAGGTAACACATTTCACACTAGTGACCTTAATTTTCTTTTATATAGTTTTATTTTATAACCTTCATGTAACATTATAAAACTTATCGGTCTTGTTTATATTTCGTAGAGCATTTACATCTCACATTATAGATACAAATTTTCAATGTCACTCATGAGAAACATTAAAATTGTTGAACCAATTGGCTCCATAAATGACACATTAAATGAAAAATTAAAATTGTTATATAGCATTTGGAAATGAAACAATATGATAACGAAAATACTTTTGACCAATTTTTAGACAAATTACATTTATTACATCATAACGATACAAAGTAAATTAGTAGTTAGATTAAACTACGTGACAGGGAACACTAGCTATGTGGCCTTATTTAATGGAGTAAGGTCTTTTAATTTCCCTTTAAAACTCTTAATTTTCCTTTTCTTCTGCATTCAACATTGTTACACCATTTTTTGGTCATCTAACCTATTATTATTAGATGGACCTAAGTACACCATGTTAGACCAATTTTACCCTAAGTAAAATTGCTTTCACTATGAAAAATAACTTAGTAAAACACCTTTATTAAGTTGTTTATGGTCTAAACAGGAAACCCCATGAGGAAATATTAAATAAATCTACATTTGTTTGATGTTCCTCAAGGAATAATTGGTTAAACAACAGTTTAATTAATATTCCCGGTTATATTTAACCCAAAACAGAAATTAATTAGATAAATCATTATTTGTCTTATTATTTTCTAAGAATAATTATTTAAGCCTATTCAAATAATATTTCTTGTTAAATATGACTAAATCACCCATAAATAATTAAATAAATCATTGTTTATTCGATTATTACTCAACCACATCTCTTAAAATAATAAATAACCATTTATTTATTTATTATTTACAAATAAAGGGATTTGACCCAAGTCACCCTTTTTCCTCCAACAAATATAAGAAAATATTCCATAAAAGTTGGATCTTGATTTCGTTAATTAATTATGCAGCAATATCTAGACTAACTCAATAATTTGTTATAACAGAAAGGTTCTACCATTCATTCACTACCTTTTGTTGCCTAAAGATCACTCTAGATCTATACTTTTGGTCTGACTTTGATCCACCATCATAGTCATATTTTGCTACCATTTTTGTCTGGGTTTTCTACACCATCAAGAGAGAGGGATTTTAGATCTGAAGTGTTGAGGACTTACAAGAACCCATCCCATTGAGGAGAACTAGTAACATCCTTCTATTTTTTCCTCCCAGGTGCCATTAATACAAAATTCATTCAACATATTCTTGTCTTGTCTATTGGATGCATGGAGTAAATCTTGTTTTATTTACTGCTTAATGTCTTTTAATGCATAGATCTAGATTTTTGCAGCATTTATCTTGGTCACCTAATTGCAGATCTAAGGATATTGGCAGCCATCTTTGCTGTTAGGGTTGTTTTTTATGCACAGCTAAAGTGGTCTTTTTTCGTACACTTGCAATTAAGATACATACTAACAACTCGCGACTCCACATGGGTTTACGATTACGACCGCTATTTTTTTTCAGATCCCTGCATATCCAGCTACTTCAAACCCTAGTATTTCTTTTCAGCCCCTTTTTTTTCTTTCTTGATGTTGTTTTTAACCTATAAATCCCTAAAACATTAAAAATTCCAACTTCTGTGTGTTTTCGGACCTATTTTGCAAGTGACAGACATTAGTCGCAGCTGAGACGACACATTCTGCTGAAACCTGCTCCCGAGGGCGCCGAAAGTGCAAGTCACACTTTTCGGCCCTAAACCTGCGACCTGGAGCTTCAAGAAGTGGAAATCTGCCCAAAACCTGCGACCTCAGCAAAAAATAGGTCAGAAATTGCGACGTCACTTTTTTGCGGGAATTTTTCAAAAAGTTTTCTGGGTTTGTCTAAGCCTTGATTCAGGGTTTTCTGACCATTGTCTCCGCCTGTTTTGGACCTGTAATTGTTCTGTTTTACTCAACTAAGAGGGAACCTAGCCCCCTAGGGCTTCAGTACCCTCCACCTTTGGTGGAAGAGTTTTAGCTACTGCAGGTTGTCTGAAATTTTAGTGTGCTTCGGCCATTTTTCAGATCTGATACCTTACCTTCAGATCCACTTCAGATTGGCTATTTATCCATCCACAACACCTCATTTAGTTTTGTTTGGGTTTTCCTCTAGGGTCCCCTCCACTTCCCTCCAGGATATAGCCTTTCACCACCTCATTTACAACAATATAACCTCTGATTATTTGTTGTTTTTCTGCACCAATTTCCAGTAGATCTGACCTTTAGATCCCTGTCCCTCCCGATCTTAGATCTATTGGCAATTTTAGTGTATTTTGACTAGATTTTTTGCCCACCTACAGACTAGTTGTTGAGAGGCCCGCCTCCTTGGGTTTAGATTATTGCATAATTATCTGTTTATTTTATGTTATTTCAGTTTCATATACTGTTATCTGCAGGTTTATTTACAGTTATACAACAAACTTTTTCTTTTTCTCTACAAATGTCTGGGTTTAAAAATTAAAATTTACACACTTTACACACACACCCTATGCGAAAAAGAGCTTGGTTAACACCGCTAAGTAAAGACTCTAAAACATTGAAATCAATTGATCCTACACCTCTATACCCTTGTTCCGACATTGTAATCAGTTGATTGTGCACCTCCTTGCCCTTGTTGGTCTCTTTTTCCTTTGTGCCATGTTTGTGTTGTCATCATTGCGCCACCAAGGTATTTATCCTGGAGACTTCTTGGCCTTCATCCTCAGTTTCCATTAGGAAGACTTACTCATCCACGTAGGAATCAAGTTATTCCTCCACCGATTCTGCACTCCGACTCTTCTTCTAGTTCATTGGGTTCTCCTTCTCATTCCGCCCCCGGTTCTCCCCCTGTCACCTTCACCATGTCTGTTTCAGGACCTAACGTTGGTGGTAACCCCGGCCCTAATGCTCAGAATACTACTAGTGGGACCGCAACAGGAACTATCCCAGCTGCTCCCTTGCTCCCCTATATGGCAGGCCTCAATGTTCCCGATTGTGACCAATTGATAAATGACCGTATACACCATAATGTTGGTAGGCCTGCTATGCCAACCAAGCTTCCTTCCAACATCCCCAAGTTTGAAGGTCTTGCTGGTGAAGATCCTATAAACCATGTTCGATCTTTCCACATGTGGTGTTCGTCTAACTCCATTACCAATGACTCTGTCCGTCTTCAGTTATTCTAACATACGCTTACTGGTGAAGCTTCTAAGTGGTATGTTGATCAGGCCCCTTCCTTTCATACCACCTTTGCGACTCTTGCCCGGGCTTTTCTGTCTTACTTCTAGCTTCCCCTTCGTTATAACACTTGTACCAAAATTTTGACTTCTTTCCGTCAATCATCTGCGACTTGCCTATCCGATCATGTCCAGGAATGGCGGAGAAGAAAGAGTCTATGTCGAGCCCCTACCTTCGAAGACCGTGTCTACATGGATTGGTTCCTTAGATCCCTCTTGCCTGCTATCGGCAAAGATGTCGCATCACATTTCCCTCAAACCGAAGAAGCTGCTCTCCAGATTGCCTTAAAATATGTCCTGATCTATGCTCAGTCGGGTTATGTTTATACTGTTCTACCTGATCTTCCCAGACCCGGTTGTGCTAACGCACTGGGGGCATATCATGCCACCGACGGTATCGTTGGAGCTCTCTCTCATCCATATGCTCAACCTCCTATGGGATATGGTTTTCCTTAAGGAGGGTCCAGCGCCTCCAACACCTTTCCCCCTCCCGGTAGCATGTATCCAGGATACAGCATAACTCCTCCTTTTGCCCAACCTCCTGTCTACCACACTGTTACCCAACCTCATTATTATCCATATTCGTAGCCTGGTGCTCCAGCTCCTCCAGCATTAGCACCTCCGCCTCCCTTGCCTTCTCAACACCCACAACAACAGCCACCGCCCCCTCAATGGCAGGTGTATTCACAACAAGGCGCGATTAATCCTCCTCCTTCAAAAAAGAAGAGGAAAGGCACTCAAAATCAATCTACTCTCGGTAATCCTGGACCTAATCCGCAAAATAATGCTCCTAACACTGCTAACCAGCAACAGGGCACTCAGTCCATGCAAGACATGCCTGTTCACATGAACAAACCTCGTTGTTATTTTGGTGTTTATGGTCATTACATGCACGATTGCCCTCTTTTTCCATAGATGAAGCAGATGTGGGAGTCTCAAGCAGTATTTTAGGGAAAGCAAGCCTCCCCTTCCGTCCCTCCCATTCATGCGCCTAGTCAACCGGATGTGTTTACTAATCCTTTCCCTCAGCAAGGATTTGTGGCTACCCAACCACCTGAAGTTCAGGCGGCCACTCAACCTCCTCCACCTGATACCTTCGATTACCAGATCCTCATGATGAACTCTGACCAACCTGTTATCGTTGACCTCAACCTTCAGACTCGGTCACGTCAGTACAACAAGCCTCCTGCTACGTCTATCCCCAAGCCACCTTCTTTAGGTCCTACAGAGCCTCTTTCAACACCTAATGGTCCCTTTCAGATCCCTCAACCTAAGGAAAAGGTTCATACCAAGATCCCTAAGGGACCACTACGCCGAAATTTTTCTTCTGGAAAAGCTACCCATTCGTATAGTATAGTAGATGATTTGGCACAATCTCCTGCTGCCATCTCAACGCTGGAACTCCTCCAGTCATGCCCTTCACAATGAAAAGCTCTACTATCTGCCAACGGAATTGTAGATCCTGCTGATGATCACTTGATCATCTTTGATGCTGACCGGTCAAAACATCCTCCTCTTCCTGCTTCCGTCGCCTTCCAAATCCCAGTCAAAATCTAGAATGCCAACGTTTCCCGATGTATCATTGATGAGGGGGCATCCACCTGTGTGATGTCTGCTTCGGTTTGGAAGCAACTCGGATCACCTGATTTGGCTCCTTCCATGATCACTCTTCGAGCGTGGGATGGCCACACCTCCCAGCCCATTGCCCTGTTCTGCAATTGTCCTATTACTCTTGTAGGAAAGACTGTTTGCGTTGACATAGAATTCATTGATGCCCCCTTAGATTACAACATTCTATTGGATCATAGCTACACCTATGCGATGTCTTTTGTCCCATCTGCAGTCCACCGCAAGATGTCCTTCCCTCATAACGAAAAGATAGTCACCATTGACCAGTTGAGATATTACGAACCAAAGTCTCAGACCTCCCCTGAGTCCATCATCTCTTCGGTGGCCATTAAACAAACTGTCGATCCTTTGACCAGTGTCTCACCCAGATTCTACAAAGATTCCTCTCTGCTTGGTACATTCCCTAGTCATCCTCCTCCTGTCTCTGATCCCAACTCATCGAATGTTTGCATGATGCAATCATCTCGGGTTGCCCTTAAGCGGCCCGCTTTGACTAGTCAACAGTCTCTTCGCCCTCCGCAGCCGACTCCTGGCCCTTCGATTCAACCCTCTAGACCTCCTCCTCCTGGCCCTTCACCTTCTGCTGGTACTCATGAGCCTCTGTACCCTCCTGGAACAGTTCCTTCAGGCCTTAACCATCTTGGAGCCGTCCCCCCTGGCCATTACCCCTCCGGTCAGATATCGTTCCTAGCTCCCCCTCCTGGAGTGTACTCGGTACCTGTCATCGCTACCCTATCTCTTCCTAACCTGACCCTAGGGATTCTCGTCTGGTACCTTGATCCCCCAGCCACTACCCCGCCTGGTCAATCCAAACCTTATCTTGCTTTGACCCCGATTCAACCGGTCCCCATGTCTTCTCCCGCTGCTACAGTGCCTTAGCCACCTCAACAGGAACCCCCTCCTGTTGCGACCACTTTGGGTAAGAAGGGAAAATCTCACAAGAGGGCACCTAAAGATAAGTCTTCCCAACAAACCATGCTCCTCCTCAGCCTCCAAAGCATACACCTCCATGTGCTTTGTGTGATGTTGTCGGTCATGTCACCCATAATTGTCCTAAATTTCCTCATCTCAAGCCCATGGTTAATGTCGTGTTCCCTGAGTCTACAGTCCCGGAAACCTCTATTCCTTCCTCGACCGCAGTCAAGAACCCCAAGACTATTCACACCAACCACCCCTATTCTTTATGTGATATCCATGGCCATTATACCCACCTCTGTCCCCGCCTCGAGGACTTCTGCACCTCTCTAGCGGTAGTTCGCCAATTCGACGCACAGCGCAACGAGTCCACCACTCCCTTATTTGTGAATTTTGCTTCATCAGAATCATAGGACACATCCACTCCTATTTACTTTCACCCTCTGGATGTCAAAATGACAGAGCCTTCGGCCACTGTCCACTATCTGTCATCACCTATGAGATCCTCGGTGGAAGACCCCCCTGGGACTTCCCCTTCTCTTTCGCCTGACCTCCCTTCAGCGATCACCTTGGGCTCAACATCGGTGGATCCTTCATCTACTTGTTTTTCTATCACCCCTTGTAACGATGCGCATGTGAACCTCTCTTCTCATGATGATGATTCAGGTAGCTTCGCTGCGTCAGGTGGTCTTTCTTCCACCAGTCACCCCATCTTCTATTACGATGACGACATTATGGAAGTATTTACCACCCCTGACTTTATATTTCCCCCCTTACATTGAACTCATGCTTTCAAACCACATACACCTTGTGGCCATTACATTGACACCCAATGTTTGGGTAAGGGGGCACCCATATTTGAGAGACCAGGAGAAGCAATTCTCCACAACTCTCCTAGTGTATCTGGTCGTGTCAACTCTAATACCATTATTCTTCCCCATTCTGAAGAACCTCTAGAGTCCCATATCACTTCAGATCACTCTAGGAATGATGCCCCTCATCATTCCTTCATCTTACATCAGCAACCTAGTCCCCTAGACATTGTTGTTAACCAACCTGTGGGTTTTCTGGGAGAGCACCAATTCATTATCACCAAATCCTCTCTTTGGGATAGTGACACCATGTATGCCAACCCATAAACTTAATTCCATTTGCTTCATATATGCAGTACCAAAAGATATTGGTAATCCTCCATTCCCTTTCTCGAACTACATAACCATACTGAAAACAAATGACGCACCACATCACAAATATGTGTTTAGATTCCCATTTTTCTAAATACATTTTGGCATGACCACAACATGCTTGGGGGCACCCATGCCCCATTGCCCCTCAACCATAAAAATCTCAGATTTCAGCCAAAAAACAGCACTGAAACCCCCTTTCACTGACAGGTCGCACTTTTCAGGTCATTTCCTGGGACAAATTACAGTTTTCTGCCCAGTACCTGCTACCCAGGTTGCAGAACAGACCCCACAAATTGTGACCTGGCCTGTTCATGAGCTCTGGGTACCTAAACTGAAATTTTGATCCCCTTAATTGAAAGAGTATGGTTAGGCATCATACCTGCAACTGACGGATATTGATTCCCACGGTCGGTTTGTCCGCTAAGATCGCAGCAAGATTTAGGGCCTTCTCTCCTCTCTACATTCACCACAGCTACACTTGCAAATGAGTGAATTTGGAGGGAAAACGCCTTATTAAAAGAGAAACCCCAGATTTTTCTTTTGCCTGCTGCGACCAAACCATAGCTTAGTTTGACAAAACGTCTGTACCATTGGAAAGCTCTCACAGAGCCCTCAAATGTGTATATATTATTTTTTCGTGATTTGATACTTCACCATGACACATTTTGTCCAAGAAGCGTCACTTCACCACTCCTCAAAATCGAATTTCTTCACTTGCAACACTTGTACTTGGGGCACCTCTTTGCCTCCATACTTGTCCATGCTCGTGTCGATTTTCGTCGTAACCATCATGTACTCATGTTTTTATGGTCCCCATTTCTTCTTTTTTGTGTGGCATCATCATCGAGTCACCCTTGTTTAGAGCATTCGAGTTGAGTCATCATCGCATTCATGGATTATATCCCGAGTCCCTTTGTATCCCACTATAGTCCTCCATCCTTCATTGCTTTATTCCTCTCTCGTGTCACACATTATGACCGTCAGTTCCATTGTCCCCTATCCCTCATGATATTGTGTCAGTCGCTGCCAGGTCATCCATGCCCTTTATGCTTTAACAAGGGAAATCGTATGTCCGCTACTCAGTACCCCCCATTTCATCATCATCCTTGGTGTCAGTCTATCAGTCGCTCTACTATTTTCTCTCGTGCCTTAGTTGAAGATCCCTTATTACCTCACCTTTGGCAGACCTCCTTTTGTCGACATCATATCATTCATTCCAGAAGATAGGTCTAGAGGGCAGTGTACCTTGGTTCCAGCTCCCACTCTTGTTCGGTACCTCGGATCAAGCAAAGGGATTTCTCATTACCCTTTGAATTGATTTTTTCTCAGCTCCAACTCCTTTCAGCATGATCGAGATCTGTATGCTTGATGGTTCAATGATGTAGTAGCTAATACTGGTGATTCTTGGGTGTGTGTGAGATGTTTCAGCCCTCATGAGGGGTTGGCCCTACAGGTAGCCCCCCACATGCTTGGATGACCTCTTCATTACAACATGTGATGCAGCTCCATATATTTGATGATGTCGGCCTCAGCCGCTTGCAGCACCTTTTTGTTTGCATGTATCAGTCATATTTTTAGAGCCCTTTCCTGTTTACTGGGGCATCTGGGTTGTATTTGTATCTCATGTACTAAGATATTATTGTACAAGTCCTGGCTATTATCCTAGGAATAGTATGTATGTGGGATTCATTATCATGTTTTTATCTGGCTCATGTTTATGCCAGCATGTACTATATTGTTCAGTCCCTTGTTTACTGGACACATTATTCTTTGTACTTTGTCTCAGCGGGCATAGGTATGCCTCCCCCTCCGCCTATAGCACAAGTACTCACTCATAAAAGAGACTTGCCGCACCTGTAAGTCTCGCCTCCTCAGGGTATATTCCTCTCAGTGCTTTGGTCTACCTTATATTTCTCTCTCTCTGACTTCCCCTTCGGTGTCTAGTGATTGAGTTCTTACAACGTACTTCGGTCATACGATTAGCTCCTAACGCTTGCACGCTAGGGGGAAATATGTTACACCATTTTTTGGTCATCTAACCTATTATTATTAGATGGACCTAAGTACACCATGTAAGACCAATTTTACCCTAAGTAAAATTGCTTTCACTATGAAAAATAACTTAGTAAAACACCTTTATTAAGTTGTTTATGGTCTAAACAGGAAACCCCATGAGGAAATATTAAATAAATCTACATTTGTTTGATGTTCCTCAAGGAATAATTGGTTAAACAACAGTTTAATTAATATTCCTAGTTATATTTAACCCAAAACAGGGAAATTAATTAGATAAGTCATTATTTATCTTACTGTTTTTTAGGAATAATTATTTAAGCCTTATTTAAATAATATTCCTTGTTATATATGACTAAATCACCCATAAATAATTAAATAAATCGTTATTTATTCGATTATTACTCAACCACATCCTTAAAATAATAAATAAATAATTTGTTTATTTATTATTTACAAATAAAGGGATTTGACCCAAGTCAAATTCTTTTTCCCTCCAACAAATATAATAAAATATTCCATAAAAGTTGGATCTTGATTTGGTTAATTAATTTTGCACCAATATCTAGACTAACTCAATATTTTGTTATAAATAGAAGGGTTTTTCCATTTATTCACTACCTTTTTTTGCCTAAAGATCACTCTGGATCTAAATTTTAGGTCTGACTTTGATCCACCATCATAGTCACATTTTGCTACCATTTTTGTCTGGATTTTCTACACCATCAAGAGAGAGAGATTTTAGATCTGAAGTGCTGAGGACTTACAAGAACCCATCCCATTGAGGAGAAATGGTAACATCATTCTATGTTTTCCTCCCAAGTGCCATTAATAAAAAATTCATTCAACATATTCTTGTCTTTTCTATTGGATGCATGGAGTAAATCTTGTTTTATTTACTGCTTAATGTCTTTTAATGCATAGATCTAGATTTTTGCAACATATATCTTGGTCACCTAATTGCAGATCTAAGGATATTGGCAGTCATATTTGTCGTTAAGGTTGTTTGTTATGCACAACTAAAGTGGTCTTTTTTCGTACACTTGTAATTAAGATTCATACTAACAAACATTATGGAAATTTAAAAAAAAAAAAAAATTTAGGGAATTAACAACTCTCTAGATATATCCAATTTTTTTAAGGGAATTAGAAAATCTCTAGATATATGTAACAACCCACAAACCATATATATCATGAATTCATAGCTCAGCCTAGAGCCCAGACTTCTAGAGACCACTGAAACTGGAGCCACTCCAATGTGACACATATTCTCGTAGCCTTATTATGACGGGCCATGTCTCTAGAGACTTCAACCCAGATAAATGGGATAACAAACCACCATCCCTACCACTCTAGGTAACCACTCAAGCTAAGCACCCATTGACAACCATTTAATTAGGTATTAATTTCAACCAACTCCAAACAACAATGGATTTTAGATTCAGAGTTTTTGGAACTCGGGTGTCCAGCCTTTACACCCATAAACAATGACTTTATCTCGCATGTGGGTGAGGATTCTTAATTTACCTTGGGCCTTTATCAAAAGGTTGTAGGGAAGTTTCAGTTATGCACTCCTAGCTCTATAACAAACTTAAAATAACCTTCCAACTTTTGGGAACCCGGGTCTCCAAACTTTTGTATGGAGAACTTTAGGGCACTTGAGAAATGAAAGCTTCTTGACCGAGGGAGCTCCATAAATTTTTCTATGAAGAACTCAACAACACATGATATATGAGAACTTTGTAAAGTAGTTTTCAGATTTGTTAAAAAATTTAGATCTATAGTTTCTTGACCTAGATAGAATTTGGGAGTAAAATTTTACCAAACGTGTCTAGGTGTCTTGCAGCAGTATCAACCCAGCAACCAAATTGACAAGAAAGGTGAAAAAAAAGTTACATCACTGACAAATCTAGTGAAAATTTATATTACATTACACATCTCTATATACTAGTTGTATTTAAAAGATTTGATTATGAGTTTCACTTAATTTTTTAGTTTTTAAATAGTGGGAAAACCTAAATTTACTTCAACTGTTATCAATTAGTTATGATTTAAAAAAAAAATGAACATGTGTATGTTTTGAGTATGTTTTTAGTCTCGAGTTGTAGCGTTAGTGATTGGAAACATGGTTTGTAGTTCAATTTCAAGGGACATGTTTCGCCTATTGTAATAAGGCTCAAAGAGAATATACACCCCCACTAACATGATATATTGACTCTTGTTAAAAGAGAGCAGACACCCCCACTAACATGATATCTTGACTCTTGTTAAAAGAGAGTAGAAACCCCCACCAACATGATATCTCGACTCTTGTTAAAAGAGAGTAGACACCCCCACTAACATGATATCTTGACTCTTGCTAAGTCATAAGTTATTCAATATCCAAATTGTTGGATATATTCTTGTTGTTATAATGGCAACAAGAATATATGTTCTTGAGCCTTACCCAAATTTACTCCAACATGTTACAGATTGACCATAATTCAATTTTTTTTATAAAGGTATAATAGCATGTAGGGTTCCACAATTCATAATCATAGTTGTATTTCCCAATGTGTGTGGCATGAGGATTGTGTCTAAGGTTTTGGGTGGACACTCCACACATCCTTCACGGACCAAACAACATAATGATTAGAAAAGAGTGCAAATAAGATTATATAGCTGCTAGGAGAGAATATGAATGTTATAAATTCAAACGTTAAAAAAAAAAATATTGGAAAAAAATTAAATTAAATTAATAATAAATAGACATTATAAATTCATAAGTCCAAAGAAACATTGGAAATGTTTTAAAATTAAATTAAGAGTAAATAATTAAAATTAATCAAATATTAATTATGCAGAGAATCAGTCTCCATAAAAAAATAAAGTTAATAAATAAATAAAATTGAGATAAAATAATCAATCTACCTTTTTTGGATCTGGGGTTTGACAACCGATGTTTTTTTCCCATGATATTTAACCCATGTTTTTTCCCACGGTATTATTTACCACTAAAACTAGCAGGGGTCCTAAAAGGGGAACCTTGAAGGGCAACCACTAGGTCAAGGGAAAAAATGGAGAAATAGCCCATTGTCACCTCGGCTAAGGATCCCTACTCTTTACAGAATTTCATCGATGGGAAGAGACCTGTTATAACAAGGATCACAAAATTGAATGGATCAATGATAGGGTGAGAGGTGATCCTAAAACCCTATTCACAAGAGAGACTCGTATTTATGGCTTGCTTGCTTTGAAAGGAAATTGAAAGGCTCTCTAGGAAGGGCTTAGGGGTATTCTAAGAGTTAGGGTTTGAGTATATGACTTGTCAAGAAGATTCTTAGCTCTTAAAATTCTCGTGGAAACTTGGCATCCAAGTGGTATTTGTAAAATTGGCTTCAATAAGTTGTGGGACCACACGGGACCAAGTGGACCCAAGGTTAGGGAATGGGGTTGAGAAACCATTGATTTGCATGGCCTAATTAGGGAGGAGAAGGGGATCAAGTAAGGAATTTTCAATGAAAGGTAATGCAATGATCCCAGTGAGGTTTATAGCCGAAGGAAACTGAGGCAAGAATCGGTCTTCGAGCCCGGGCTTGTGATATATCAAGATCCCAACATCAAAATCTCATGAAATTTGAAGGGCTTCTTGAGGGGTCATGAGCGCGGTGGTAGAACAAAAATCTAAGTGTTTGGATGGCTAGATTGTGAGATAATTGATGCCATAGGTGACCTATGGGTCTAGACCTAGAAAAGAGAAGGTGAGAGAAGGAAATATGTATAAATGTTTGTATGCATATGAAAACTATAGGACAAAAGTTGAAAAGAAAAAAAATAGATTATACAATAATGTGTGATAGAATTAAGGTGGCAGTTAAAAAGAAATCAATTACACAAAAGTGTTAAATGTAATAAGAATTCTATTAATAATATAAATCCATGTTATTTTGAATGTAGAGTAGCCCTTAATACTAATGTTATTACAAATCAATTATACAAGTGTTAAATGTAATAAGAATTTTATTAACAATATAAATCCATGTTATTTTGAATGTAGAGTAGCCCTTAATACTAATGTTATTACACTATAGAGCTAACCATAAGTTTCACTAGTAGATCTAGAATTAAGATGGATCAAAGCTAGTTTAGAAATGGAAGAGGATGGATACAGTATTGGTTATGACCATATGATTTCATCTTCTAAACCACCTTCACATTGTGGAAGAAAGAGAAATATAGCAATCACACAAAGGAAAGAACTCGTGAACCTTTCAGAAAAAAGACTTGCAAGAATGTTTATATTATGTTGGTGATCCTACCAAAAAGTGTGGACATTTTGTATCTTGTGGCACATAAAGTGAGTTAGTTTTGTTAAAAAAACTCGATGGAAACATTCTTGCAAGTTTTTTTCTAGATGATTCTCGAATGTTCTTTCTTTTGTGTGATTGTGATCCAGGAGGATCTTACATCAGTACAGATCGACAGTGAGGTCCATTCATCTTCAGTTTGTCCAATCAGGGTTACTTCTTCATGGTGATTTCATGATTGTATTGTCATGGTGTAATGATGTGGTTCATGGTTATGTCAGTATGTGGTGCCATGGTCCTAATCTTAAGATAAGATGTAAGTGGCAACATGTATGTAATGGTGAAAGTGGTGGTGTGTGAAAACCTATGGGTTAAACTATGTAATGTTGTGATCCTAAGACCTAGCACTAAGTCCTAAGCCCTAAGTCCTAGTGCATGGTGATGTTTTCAAACTATGCTTATGTTAAAACCCATATGGCACACATAATCTAAGTTCGTACTATGTAAAAACTTTGCAAACAAACCATATAATATAAATCACAGTAAAACCGCACGGAGGGATGGACTTAACCACAACGAGTGCATGTGAACAGTCAGAATAGACCACACAATTGGAAGGTTAACGCATACCTGACCACCGCACAGTTGGGAGACCGCAACAGTTAAGGGTAGTTGTCACATGTAACAACAGAGACCGGAACCGCTAGGCCAAACCATCGAGGTGGCAAAAAACCACTTGACCTTAGCCCGGTCACATGCGGTTGGTTTATCCACTCCACCATTTAGCCAGACCACCGGGTATATTTTTATTATAAAGTTTATATTTGGGTTTTTTTTTTATATGCGCCAAGTTGTATATTGTCCACCTTGTCACCTAATCCATTAGGTGTTGAACCTCTATTGCATTGAGAGCTCAATGCTCTTTAAAACCACTTACCTTTTTTTGGCCCAAGAAGTTCGACCTGAACCTGGCCTGCACCTATAAAACCACCTTTTCATATGGTGGAGATAGAGTAGTTTTTGAAGGCTTATTCAAAATTTTGTAAGAGAGAGACAATTATTGTTTCAAGTGTAACTTGGTCGTCCGGAGGCAGAATTGAGCACGGAGATAGGCGTTGGAAATCTAGGAGAGAGAGCTTTCTGTTGACAGTGAACAGAGGTGCCTACGAGCATGTTCATTCTAGTGTTTTCTGTGTAAATACTTCCTTGGATCAATCCTTAATAAAACAGATGCCCATCTTGAAAGTGGACCCAGAGACGTAGTCCACCAGGGACAAACTCTGTAATCAATGTTTGTTGTCTCTTATCTCTGTTCTTTGCTACAAATTCATGTTTAATTATGCTTCTTAAGTTCTGAAATCATTTTCTTTCCTTCAATCTTCCACACTAAGCGATTGAGTTAACAATCAATTCACTGTTGGAAAATAGTCAGTTTTACTTCAGTATTAGATCAGATCTATTTCAGATTAGATTGCCATATTTCTCTTTCATCCACTATATGGAGGTGGTTTTGAAGAAGAAATTAGATACTCAAAACCAATAATGTGTGATAGAATTAAGGTGGCATTTAAAAATAAATCAATTAGACAAAAGTGTTAAATGTAATAAGAATTATATTGATAACATAAATCCATGTTTCCTCAATGGATGTGTCACATCTGAAGGAAAAATGGGGCTGGCAGCGCGGGTCGGACAGGCCTAACACCATGCACCACTGAAAACCATTAACCTCCCACATTTCTATTTTTATGAGCCCTCGGGAAGTGAAGAGCTACGGAGGGAGATGTGCACATAAAAAGCGCTAGGGCAAGAGATTTGGGATAATGAAGGTGTTGGAAATGGTGGAATTCTGTGAGGAGGTCATTCTTTATGCACTAGTGTTGGCTCTCAATCTTTGGCTTGAGCTTCGACTGGATGAAGCATGGGGGAAGAAGAGGGAGACGGTGAATTGGGGATGGTGGCATCGAGGCCCGTGGGGTCTTGGTAGCCTGGAACGAAGGAGCAGCGGGGTGAAGGGACAACAATTGTGCTTAGATTGTCTGCAAGGAAGGTGTCCACCTGTGCGTGACTTATGTGTCTCTTATGGTCCGCAGAGGGGGCGAGGTTAGCGACAAAAGAGGAGCTAACCTCCGTGCGATGTTGGATTGGGCTCAGAGGCCCACCTGGTATTTTAGTAGTTTGGTACTTCTATAAGTGGAGGTCCCTACTCACCAGCGGCCGTAGTGCTGAAGAAACTGGCAGACAGACATAATTTTTCTATGGAGTGGATACAGATGGCTGAATGGGAGGTGGTGGCTTGTGGGACTGCATTGCTGGTCCAAGGTCTACTCACCGCTCAAGAAATTGGAGACACAACGAGGAAGCAAGTAGGTGCAAGGACGAGAAGCCCATGCCACATGAACGCGGACGTGCACGCAGAGGAGGTCTTGGACATGGGATGAAAGAGTGCAGGTCGAATGGGGACCCAAGCTTGAATTCAGAATCCAATGAGATCCATCATTCGGTGGCAGCCATGGTGGTCTCTCCAATCCAATCACCCGGGCAAGTCGATGTTCCGACCACCCTAGACGTGATCTCAGCTCAACTGCAACAAATCCACCTCAACCTGGACGACATGAATGAGCAGAGATATGAAGAATGTAATGAGTTGATGGGATATATCAATGATATCCAACATATGCAAACTGAAACTTTAGATGATCTGGAGAGTCTGCGTTGTTAGCTGAGGCGCTCCCATGACCACCTCCGAGCACTGGAGATCCAAATCGAGCATATTGACCACCATGTGCACAATCGTGTCGGTTTCTTTGCAGGGCCACCAACAACCCCCTTAATCCTCCTCCATGAAGTTGTGTAACTACTTGTTTTTTGCTAACTTTGTGCTATAAATAACCAATGTCATTGTATGCCTTAGCGTGCACCCGAGTCAATTGAGGTATTTTTTGCCACTCTGGTTGCTTGGATGTATCATAACACTATTGTTTCTAGATGTAAATTTTGATATGATAATAAAAACTTGACTTTGATCGACAAAAAAAACATATAAATCCATGTTATTTTGAATGTAGAGTAGCGCTTAATACTAGTGTTATTACACTATAGAGTTAATCATAAGTTTCACTAGTAGATCCATAATTAAGATGGATCAAAGTTGGTTCAGACAAGGAAGAGGATGGATACAGTATTGGTTATGAGCATATTATTTCATCTTCTAAACCACCTTCACATTGTGGAAGAAAGAGAAATATAGCAATCACAGAAAGGTAAGAACTCGGGAACCTTTCAGAAAAAAAGGACTTGGAAGAATGTTTATATTATGTTGGTGATCCTACCAACAAGTATGGACATTTTATATCTTGTAGTACAAAAAGTGAGTTAGTTTTGTTAAAAAAAATCGATGGAAAGATTCTTGCAAGTTTTTTTTTTCTAGATGATTCTCGACCGTTCTTGCCTTTGTGTGATTGCCATATTTCTCTTTCGTCCACTATGTGGAGGTGGTTGGGAAGAAGAAATTAGATACTCATAACCAATATTGTATCGATCATCTTCGATGTCTATAATGAGCCTAGATCCATATTAATTATGGATCTACCAATGAGACTTATGGTTAGCTCTAACATTATATTATAGAGATGATGTAATAACATTAGTATTAAAGGATACTATGCATTCAAGGAAAACACAGATTTATATTGTTAACAAAATTCGTTTTACATTTAATGTTAGTTGTGTAATCTATCGTTTTCTTATATTTTTCTTAAGCATTAAAACATTTATACATATCCCCTACTTATAAAAAATAAAAAATAGTAATATGTTATACAATATGACAATATGCATTAAATATGACAAGTTGCAACCTATTTGGTTTGGTACACTAGTGAAAGACTAGGAAAGCTACCTAATGCATCTATTTTGAAGAGCCGACTTATTTTGACCAATTCAACTATGGTTATAATAGCACACTTGATTTTACCTTTTGTTTTTGTTGTTGTTCTAATATTGTCCTTCATGGACATCTTTCAATAGCATTCAAATTCTTCTGCAACCCTACAATTATGAAAGCATGAATTTTATTTTGAATTGCATATGCTTGTAATCATTTATTTTTATGTGTTATTTCAAGTCCATGGATTCATTTTATGTTAATTATACATGTTTGTACATATGCAAGCTATGTGTAAATTGAATTCCCTATTAGGTAATCATTTAACATTTGCCTAACATTTGTACTTTGCTTCCAACCCAACCACATCATTTTCTTTGGATACATAATTTTAATTTTAGTATATATATATATAAACATTGGAAATATAAGCCTTTAAATAGACTACATTAAAAATCCACAGGGTCTTGGATAGATAGTGATCGGGTGCTCCATTAAGGCACTCATTGATGTGAAGTCGTCGGTTCAATTCCCTGCAATCATCCAAAAAAATAGAAGGAGCTAGACCTGGAAAATAAAATGCAACACACATACTTGATGAGATTTCAAAAGAAATCATGGCATATCGATAGGGGTTAACAAGACTTTGAATTTTGGTCCTTAGTATTTGCAATTAGCTCCCATCTCAACCAAATCCTTCTATTTGAAAAAAAAACAAAAACAAAAAATCATTGACATTTTTACACTATTTAAATCTTAAAATATTGAAAAAATCGTTAACTTTTTTACATTATTTAAATCTTAAATATTGAAAAGTTTATTTTAATAGGAATTTTTACATGAACAATCTAAACATTTTACTTTTTCCACCAACCATCACAATCTAAAAATTTTACTTTTTCCACCAACCATCACTATGCAAAATATTAACTATTAAAAAATGCAATTCAAAATTTTCCAGGTCAATATTAGATCGCATATTGACTACCATGTGCACAATCGTGTCGGTTTCTTTGCAGGGCCACCAGCAGCCGCCTTAATCCTCCTCCATGAAGTTGTGTAACTACTTGTTTTTTGCTGATTTTGTGCCGGAAATAACCAATGGCACTGTATGCCTTGGGATGCACCCGAGTCAATTAAGGCTTTTTCTGCCACTCGGGTTGCTTGGATGTATCACAACACTAATGTTTCTAGACGTAAATTTTGATATGATAATATAAACTTGAATTTGATCAACAACAAAAATATAAATCCATGTCATTTTGGATGTGGAGTAGCCCTTAATACTAATGTTATTACACTATAGAGTTTATCATAAGTTTCACTAGTAGATCCATAATTAAGATGGATCAGAATTGGTTTAGACAAGGAAGAGGATGGATACAGTATTGGTTATGAGCATCTAATTTCATCTTCTAAACCACCTTCACATTCTGGAAGAAAGAGAAATATAACAATCACACAAAGGCAAGAACTCGGGAACCTTTCAGAAAAAAAAAGACTTGGAAGAATGTTTATATTATGTTGGTGATCCTACCAACAAGTGTGGACATTTTATATCTTGTGGTACAGAAAATGGGTTAGTTTTGTTAAAAAAAACTCGTTGGAAAGATTCTTGCAAGTTTTTTTTCTAGATGATTCTCGAACGTTCTTGCCTTTGTGTGATTGCCATATTTCTCTTTCGTCCACTATGTGGAGGGGCTTTTGAAGAAGAAATTAGATGCCCATAACCAATATTGTATCGATCATCTTCGATGCATATAATGAGCCTAGATCCATCTTAATTATGGATCTACCAATGAGACTTATAGTTAGCTCTAACATTATATTATAGAGATGATGTAATAACATTAGTATTAAAGGAACTATGCATTCAAGGAAAAAACAGATTTATATTGTTAACAAAATTCCTTTTACATTTAATGTGTAATCTATTGTTTTCTTATATTTTTCTTAAGCTTTTAAACATTTATACATATCCCCTACTTATAAAAATGAAAAAATAGTAATATGTTATACAATATGACAATATGCATTAAATATGACAAGTTGCAACTTATTTGGTTTGGTACACGAGTGAAAGACTAGGAAAGCTACCTAAGGCGTTTATTTTGAAGAGCCGACTTATTTTGACCAATTTAACTACGGTTATAATAGCACACTTGATTTTACCTTTTGATTTTTTGTTGTTCTAATATTGTCCTTCATGGACATCTTTCAATAGCATTCAAATTCTTCTGCAACCATACAGTTATGAAAGCGTGACTTTTATTTTGAATTGCATATGCTTGTTATCATTTATTTTTATGTGTTATTTCAAGTCCACGGATTATTGTCCTTCATGGACATCTTTCAGTAGCATTCAAATTCTTCTGCAACCCGAGTTATGAAAGCATGACTTTTATTTTGAATTGCATATGCTTGTAATCATTTATTTTTACGTGTTATTTCAAGTCCATGGATTCATTTTATGTTACTTATACATGTACGTACATATGCAAGCTATGTGTAAATTGAATTCCCTATTAGGTAATCATTTAACTTTTGCCTAACAATTGTACTTTGCTTCCACCCCAACCACATCATTTTCTTTGGCTATATATATATATATATATATATATTAAAAAAAACAGTGAAAATATAAGTCTTTAAATAGACTACATCAGGGGCTCTATTAAGCCACCTATTGATGTGAAGTTACCGGTTCAATTCCCCGCAAATGTTCAAAAAAAATAGGAAGAGCTAAACCTAGAAAATAAAAAGCAACACACATACTTGATAAGATTTCAAAAGAAATCATGGCATATCAATAAAAGTTAACAAGACTTTGAATTTTGGTCCTTAGCATTTGCAATTAGCTCCCATCTCAACCAAATCCTTCTATTTGAAAAAAACAAAAAATCATTGACATTTTTACATTATTTAAATCTTAAATATTGAAAAAATCATTAACTTTTTTACATTATTTAAATCTTAAATATTGAAAAGTTTATTTTAATAAGAATTTTTACATGAACAATCTAAACATTTTAATTTTTCCACCAACCATCACTATGCAAAATATTAACTATTAAAAAATACAATTCAAAAATTTCCAAGTCAATATTAAACAAAACCAAACATTTTACTTTTTCCACCAACCATCACTATGCAAAATATTAAGTATTAAAAAATGAAAATGCAATTCAAAAATTTCTAGGTCAATATTAAATCAATATTAAAACTAAACTAAACATTTTACTTCTTCCACCAACCATCACTATGAAAAATATTAATTATTGAAAAATCCAATTCAAAAAGTGATAAAAAAACATGTCAATAAACCAACAAACATTTTTGTAAAAAAAATATATTTACATTTAAATCACATTTTTAATCTTAACAATTCGTGGTGGTCAGCGAGGGGCTCTTCCAGGTCGCTATCATCGCGGCGAGGACAACAGCCTCGAGTGGATTGAAGGCTCCTCGTCTTACTCCGTGTTAACCATCATTCAGTTCCCGAGCAGTGCACAGACTCCCCCGAAAGCTTTGCGCAAAGGGGAAGAAGTGGCACGAGGAGGTCCACCTCCACCCCCAGAGCTCCCTCTCCTCAGAGTATTCTGGCACCCCCGAACAGTCTTGCGCAAGCTAATGAAGACACAAACATTTGGACCATGGATTCTGATGATGTTTGGATGAAGGTTCCTGAAGGAGTAGATCCAGACTCCCTCATCCTCTGCGCTCCTTCAAATCTCCCCAAATGTATTGCTGCTGAAGTGGAAGCTGCAAGGGAAGCGAATTTCACGCAGGCCCCTGCCTATCCCATATTCGAGGAGACTCCCCACCGTAGTGATGATGACGATGAATAATGTATGCATAGTTGTTCAGTCTTATTTTGTTTTTTGTTATTTGTGCCCGCGGGACTTTACTGTCATGTCCCACTCCTATGCTCCTAAATGTATCAGCGCAACTGCGCATAAAGTAATTCTTGCTCACAAGTTTTGTCTGGGCTGGGGAGGGCAGCCTAGAAATAGTGTAACAAAGGCAGGGATTGGTTAAGTGCAGCTTACCAACCCTGTCTGTAAACTATGTACTTTTATGTTTTTGAAATTAATATATTAGCACAACTTACCAAAAAAAAAAATGTTATACAATATGACAATATGCATTAAATATGACTAGTTGCAACTTATTTGGTTTGATATACGAGTGAAAGACTAGGAAAGCTACCTAAATCATTTATTTTAATCTTAATCTTAATTACCTTGTAAGGCGTTCCTATTTGAAAACAACTCCCCTAGCTGCTACTGTGTCCATGTCTAAGCCATTGGATCAAATGTTAGACGATTGAAATGTTTTAGGCTATTAGATCCACAAGTAAATAGTTTTATATATGATTTTTTATAAAGTTAGTTTTTTTTTCTTTTTAATAAGTTAAATTGAATTTAGGTTTTGGTGACTTTGTCAAATTACACAAAAATAAAAATAAAAGTAAATAAAATAAAAATATTGACATAATGTAATGAACATTTTAACTAGATACAATAAAAAATAAAAATAATAAAATAAAGTAATACTAAACTATAAAAACAACCCATGGTATTCATGTGGAATGTAATTTACTAAAGGGGGAAATTAAGATGGCCTAACTCTGGATCTACCAAGAGCCAAGAGGGATCAAATGTCTTGATATGCAAACCTCATTGATCCCTCTCATCAATAATATAGATTTAAATAATTATTTAATAAAATTATTTTTAAATGTTTATGACCATTATTCTTTTAAAATTTTATTTAATAAAATGTATCTAAGTTTTCAAACAACCCATGGTATTGACCCATGGTATTCATGCGGAATGTAATTTATCTAAAGGGGGGAATTAAGATGGCCTAACTCTGGATCTACCAAGAGCCAAGAGGGATCAAATGTCTTGATATGCAAACCGCATTGATCCCTCTCATCAATAATATAGATTTAAACTAATTATTTAATAAAATTATTTTTAAATGTTTATAACCATTACTCTTTTAAAATTTTATTTAATAAAATGTATCTAAGTTTTCATACATCCAAATATACATATTTTTCTTGTTCTATATTATTTTTGTTACAACTATTTTATTATTCAAAAAATACATGATTTTTTTGTTATATATTATTTATGTTACAACTGTTTTATTATTCATCAGTAGTATTTCTTAATATATAAAAATTTAAACTAATAATGAAATTTTTTAAAATATGTGATCTTTTTTAAATTTCCAAATTATTTCACACCACATGATTATTATCTTGAGGAATAATGATGAATGTTCATAATTCTCATTTCTTAAATAACACTAAATTTACCTTTAATTACTTAATTGTAACAGTTAGTAACTACATAACAGATTGTAAATACATACATACTCGTTGGGATTTTTTTTTGTTAATGAATATAGATTTTCTTCCATTAAAAAAAAAACCATATACATAACTTTAATTACCTAATTGTAGCTAAGAAAATCTTACATGTTTTTTACTTTATAATCATAAACAATTTTCATATTATATGATGTCAAACTTACTCAACTTTTGTATTCTGAAATTTAAAAAAAAAAAATCACTACACAATTTTAGCTTTTATAATTTTTTTATTTTTCAATTCCAAACCAAAACTTACAAAAGAAAAAACCCACTCAGTCCTTACTGTAGATTATAATTTTACAAAATTAACACTATGTGATTAACAATAGAGTAACTTGAGACAACCCTAAGGGGTTTTTTGGTACAAGTTTTATCATAACCTTTCCATCCATCCAATATATAATAATGTAGAGTCTAGAGTATGTTCTAATTTATAACTTGATCCACAATCAAATAAAATGACTAGGAATTTCACAAGTTATTAGTTTATAACATGATCCACAATCAAATAAAATGGCTAGGGATGTCACAAGTTATCATTCACACAGTGATGTATTGACATTCTTAGTTGAAATGGATCCTATTAGATTCATGGTGGCCATAGACACTAAAAAATTCAAAAAATATATCTGTTATGGCATCCATATTGTCTACAAACCATCCAAGTTTCCCATCTTATACAACAATTTCTAACAATAACCACTCAATCTACTCTCCAATTTCTGAAACCCACACTCATGCTGGGGAGATCCCATTATAAAATCAAATGTTCCTCTGGTTTTTTTTAAAGGGTTCATAAACAAAACAGACAACAAGAAAGTCAATATTGTGGTATTATAAAATCAAATGTTCCTCTGGTTTTTTTAAAGGGATCATAAACAAAACAGACAACAAGAAAGTCAATATTGTGGTATAATAACTGATTTTTGAGTCATTGTGACAAACAAAACATCACATTAGCTCAGAGAGTATATCTAATGCTATAAGCATCTAAAATGATAACAAAGTTTTGAATCATGATAACTAGGTGAAAACCAAAACTAAGTAGTAGCCATAAGCAAAAAATCACAACAACTCACAGAATATATCCATGGTTGCAATGAACCCCATACATAGTGATCAACCTCATGGGAATTTTAGTGCACATAGAACACCACCCTAAAAAGTCTATACTCTTGATTAATTTAGAATAACCTAAGATGTGTAAAATATTTTAAGAAGAAACTAGATTTGTAATTATAAAATACAAAACTATAACTTAAATTTGTGAATTTACTTTGTATTTTTTTTCTTATGTAAATAGAGAAAGACTAAACCAAGTTTGGAGTGAAGAAAATAAACCATAACATAACAAACAATATCTCCTTCCAAAAATGTCTCCATATTAAAATGACATTCACTTTCTTGTATAGTAAAATTATTGTTCTTCATATACAATTTTTGATAAGCATGCAATTGGGGCTCGGATATGTAGATGAACTTGGAGTAAACTCTATTTTTGTTAATAAAAATTCTCTTTATTTACATCTATGCTAGATAGATTGTACTTGAATGTATTTAAAATGTCTTATTTGAGTTACATGCTCATTTCATGTTTGTTTCAGAGAATTATTAATTACCAAAAGATTTTCACCCCCAATTTCCTATTTTAATATATATAACAATCAATATATATGTGTGTGTGTGTGTGTGTGTGTGTGAACATATTATGTTGATTTACATTATGTTCTCACCCCCAATTGCTTATTTCAAGATCTATAACAAAATTTTCTGGTTGATAACTCTTATCATCGATATCTTTGAAACCTCCACGACCTGATTCCATGGAAGAAAAATTTTCCTTTCATTACTTCACGACGGTTCTTTCTTGTTGAGATTCAACAAGAAGATCCTAGTGAAAATTAAGCAACTACACTAGGATGGAGCCTCAGGCTATTTTTAGATGGAGGTCTATTTATAGATGCATGAGCAAATTATATTTATAGATGATGTCTATTTATAGATGATGTTCTATTTATAGATGTATATGCAAGTTCTATTTATAGATCACATGTCTATTTATATATGCATGTCGACTATTATTATCCCTTAATAATAGTTGGACAATAAACAATAATTTATTCTCAATGAGTACTTGGAAATAGTTAACTGAAGTGGAAAATAAATTAGATATAGGAAAATTGAGTTCAAAGGTTGGTTGGTGGAACATGCAAGTGGACTTAGTTGTAACTGAGTGATTCGAAGTTGTAACAAAGTTGGATGTGTAGTTATGTGAGTTGTAAAGTAGTTTAACTCAATTAAGTGAGCTAAACTCAGTTGTGCTAGTTGTAACTGAAGATACACTAGTGAGAGATCAGTGAATTAATTATTAATTAATTCACAACTAGTGGTCTCACATGCAATTGAAGAGTTACTACTGTTAACTACATGCATGTCAGATCCAATGGAGACCCAGTTGAGATGTAGGTGAAAGGGACAATTTGACTATCAGTTGTGACAGTAGTGGGTGCACTCATGCAAACACACACACATTTGATGTGCCCATGAGGATTGCGCAATCAAGGCAAGCAAGATTCCATTCATTCAGGGATTTCTATCAGTAGGAATTATGCAGTGGAGGCAGGCTGTCTGGAGGCAGTAAATTGACGCATGTATTTGCCAATTTTTGTAATGACAGTGTGAGATGATTGTATATTGTACTGAGAGCTCTTGGATTAGAGTTTTGTATGAGATTGTTTCATGATCCATGATATATACATAATATATGATAGTGGGTTTTTTAGCTTTATGCTTTCCAGGTAAAAACATTTGTGTTATGTGTGATTGATCTTTCTTCTTGATATTGCAATTGGCGCTCGTGTTTTCAATTCCACAAGAATTTATGTAGAAACAATTCTGTATTTAATAGTGGCATATAATTGTTAGATCAGGAGAATCTAGGCAATACATAATTTGTATTAAAAATTTTACACTTCTCTGCAACATTTTATTTCTTCTAGGCTACTCTTTCCTATGTTATTGCCTTCTTATTTCTTCTAGGCTACTTTTTCCTATGCTATTGCCTTACGATGTTTCTTTTGCAACATGTGGTGCAACTGCTAGTTATGGATCTACCAATGAGATTTATGGTTAGCTCTAATATCATATTATAGAGATGATGTAATAACATTTGTATTAAAATATGCTATACATTGAAGAAAAACACAAATTTAGATTGTTAAAAGAATTCCTCTTACATTGAAAGCTACTTAACACATTTATTTTGAAGACTTATTTTGAAAATTTCAACTACAAGACTAAGAAAGCTACTTAATGCATTTATTTTGAAGACTTATTTTGAACAATTCAACTACAATTACAATATCACACATTTGATTTTACTTTTTCTTTTTTTTGTTGTTCTAATATTGTCCTTTATGGACATCTTTAAAGAGCATTCAAATTCTTCTGCAACCCTACAATTATGAAAGCATGACTTTTATTTAGAATTGCATACGCTTGTAATCATTTATTTTTGTGTTATTTCAAGTCCATGGATTCATTTTATCACAATTATACATGTACATACATATGCAACCTATTTGTAAATTGAATTACCTATCAGGTAATCATTTAAGGTATCTTAAGGATAGCCATGCCTAACATTTACACTTTGCTTCCACCCCAACCACACCCTTTATGAAAGGGTGACTTTTATTTTAAATTGCATATGTTTGTAATCATTTATTTTTATGTGTTATTTCAAGTCCATGGATTCATTTTATGTTAATTATACATGTACTTACATATGCAATCTAATTGTAAATTGAATTACCTGTCAGGTAATCATTTAAGATATCTTAAGTCATGCCTAACATTTGCACTTTGCTTCCACCCCAACCACGTCATTTTCTTTGGATACATAATTTTAATTAGAAAAAAAAAAGTATATGCCTTTAAATAGACTACATTAAAGTCCACGAAGTTTTGGATAGAAGTTGATTGGGTGCTATGTTGTTGATTGGGTGCCCTGTTAAGGCACTCCTTGATGTGAAGTCACTGGTTTCCTATTACATTGAAAGCTACTCAATGCATTTATTTTGAAGACTTATTTTGAGCAATTCAACTACACTTACAATAACACACATTTGATTTTACTTTTTGTTTTTTTTGTTCTAATATTGTCCTTTATGGACATCTTTAAAGAGCATCCAAATTCTTCTGCAACCCTACAATTATGAAAGCATGACTCTTATTTTGAATTTCATATGCTTGTAATCATTTATTTTTATGTGTTATTTTAAAAATATACATATGCAACCTATTTGTAAATTGAATTACCTAGCAGTTAATCATTTAAGGTATCTTAAGGATAGTCATGCCTAACATTTACAGTTTGTTTCCACCCCAACCACACCCTTTATGAAAGGGTGACTTTTATTTTAAATTGAATATTTTTGTAATCATTTATTTTTATGTGTTATTTCGAGTCCATGGATTCATTTTATGTTAATTATACATGTATTTACATTTGCAACCTAATTGTAAATTGAATTACCTATCAAGTAATCATTTAAGGTATCTTAAGTCATGCCTAACATTTGCACTTTGCTTCCACCCGAACCAAATAATTTTCTTTGGATACATAATTTTAATTAAAAAATATTAACTATTAAACTAGCAATTGTCCATAAAGGTGCAAAGGCACCAACATCACTATGCAAAATATTAACTATTAAACTAGCAATTGTCTCTAAAGGTGCAAAGGCACACCAAAGCAATAGAAAATTTGGGAAAATTATCTTGTCACCCACTCCAATGCTTTCATTGTTAATCGTTTCTATGAGTGCAACAAAATAGCTTCTCGATAAGAATATGTGGATGACAGATATCTAAAGTCACTCTAACTATGAGTGCAACAAAATAGCTTCTCGATAAGAATATGTAGATGACATATATCTAAAGTCACTCCAATGCAATCATTATTAATCGTTCCTAGAGTGCAACAAAATAGTTTCTTGAAAAGAATATGTAAATGACAAATATCTAAAGCCACTCAGAGACATTAGAAAGGGGCATACAAATCTCTAAAGAAGACTTCACCGATTAGATTTTAACCACTGATGAGCAAAATTACGCTATTATTAGGATTGAAGAAGGCATTTTCAGTATTTAGAAAGACGTCATTGTCAATGTCTTTGGTTCAATATAGTGTCAGAGCAAGAAAAATGGAAATGACAACGGAGGATGTTGAACTGAGTAGAGTGACGCTAATGGGAGAGCAAGAGGAATGGGAATGACAACGGAGGATGTGGAACTAGAGTTGAATGGGAATGACAACGGAGGATGTTGAACTAGAGTTGAATGGGAATGACAACGGAGGATGTGAAACTTGAGTAGGGGATGTGAAACTTAGTGACGTTCTTTTAGAGGTGGAAAGAAAAACAATCTAATTTCATTATAAATTGAAATACCAAGGACATTTTCTTTCTTTTATTATAAATTGATTTTTATTATTCTAATATTTTTAAAGATTTATTTTTCAAAACCCAATAAAATGAAAACTTGCACTTCTCAATTTTTATTATAAATTGATTTTATTATTCTAATATTTTTTAAAGATTTATTTTTCAAAACCCAATAAAATTTTATTTTATGATAAATTAATTTAAAAACCAATGGAATATCAAAATATCTCAAAATTTAAAGATTAAAATCTTTCTTTTCATTTAGGATAAGATATAAAAAACTTTAAAGGAGAGCACATTTCTAGTCCCATTAGTTGAGTCCCACATTAATTTTTATTTAGAGGAAAGAAGATAAAAATACAAATATCTTATTGGTCAAATCTACCCATCATCATAGGAACCTTCAATGTAAATATGCAATTCAAAATTTTCTAGGTCAATATTAAACAAAACGCTTCATAAAAACACCTTCAATATAATATGCCATTCAAAAATTTCTACATGAATATTAAATAAAACTAATTAAAAACTTTAATGTAAAAATGCAATTCAAAAATCTCTACATCAATATTAAACAAAAACATGTCAATAAACCAACAATATATTGAAAAAAAAAATTTGAGATTTTACATTTAAATCACATTTTTAATCTTAAATAGTGAAAAGTTTGATTTGATAGACTAATGTAATAAACCATCTAAACATTTTACTTTTAAAAAATTGATATTTTACATTTAAATCACATTTTTAATCTTAAATAGTGAAAATTTTGGTTTGATAGAATAATGTAATAAACCATCTAAACATTTTACTTTTTACAACAAAAGTAAAAAATGGAAAATGGAAAAAAACATGCACAAAAGTTAAAAAGATGGAATATTTAGACCACGATCTTCTGTGAAAACCTAAGATGGAATATTTAGACAGCGATCTTCTATGATGAAAACCCCTTTATAGATAAAGACCATGGTATTATATTTTCTCCTCTATTAATTTTCTACTTAATTTTTTTTATTAAAGCAATTTATATATATTTTTAATTAAAAGCAATTTATATTTTCTTTTAATTTTTTATTAGTAAATAAATAATTTATAATTAAAACAGTTTATATTTGACAAGTAATTTATTTATGCTCATTAGAAAAAAATTGCAATAACTTCTAAATCCACTCGAATTTCTTTCTCCCCTTCTAAATCCCCTCGCATTTCTTTCTCCCCTATGATGTAAGAACTTCTCTTTTGTTGTCATGTTAATGCACATTACATAAACATTAATGAGTAGAGGCACTAAATCAAGACTTACAAGCAAAACAAACAAAAGATCAAAAGCATAAAATCCGACTGCTGCTATGGATATGTGGGTGAATTGTTTCTCCCAATTTCTTGCGTCGAAACTCCTCTTTCACCTGTCAATTTGGTTGCTGGATTGATAATTCACTAAAATCGGAACACTCGGAACGCCTACAAACCCTTGCGTCATCGATTAACAGCCCGGTGCTGCAGCGTGCAGCGGCCGAAAACAGAGAAACCCTAAACCAAACCCTTACGCCACCGAATACCTATACTGTTATAAAACCATAAACCATCGATCAATCACACCGCCTCGATAGAACCGCAAACCTATCAATCACCAAGAACCCCAGACACTTCACAGAATAAACCCTCGCTGATAAAATATCAGCAATACTGCTATCGATTACCTATACTGCAGCATCCGAAAACAGAGAAACAAGTACAATACGAATAAATTAACACAAACCCTTACGCCATCGATTAACAGCACGGGTCTGCAGCGGCCGAAAACAGAGAAACCCTAAATCGCCACCGAATACCTATACTGTTATAAAACCATAAACCGTGGATCAAGCACACCGCCTCCATACAACCACAAGCCTATCAATCACCAAGAACCATAGACCCTTCACAGAATAAACCCTCGCTGATAATATATCACAAATATCAGCCGACCCTCTACAGAATAAACCCTCGGTGATAAGATATCACCAATAAGCATAAACCCTTCACGAAATAAACCCTCGCTAATAACATCTTATATCGAGTTGGATTTGAACCCGGGCCTTGTTCAGGCAACTCTCACCAGTTACCGATTGTCCTAGATATTATATTATATTGAAAAAAAAAAAACATCTTATATCGAGTAGGTTCAAAATGTGCTCGGTAGGGTTGTTATTTGCCCTCATGATCAAGTTAGAGGGATAGACATTTTGCCCATCATGATCAAGTTAGAGGGATAGACATTGAGTTGGACGCCTCGGTCTTATGATCAAGTTAGAGAGATAGACATTGAGAATGTTGGACACCTCGGTCCTTGTGAAAGTCATGAATTTATGATATGTGTGACTTACTTGCTACATATACCCAGAGAAATTGCTATTCTCTATCTAAAAAAACATCTTATAGCGAATACTTGCGCATACAAATCTATTTGTAACGGTACATAAATTTGCACAATTTAAATGTCTTTCCAAGTCCACATTGTTGAAAGATTAGGGTTTTCCATAGGAGTTGTCTAACGAGACGAAGGAATTCCCGGATGGTCAAAATTCGTCGGAATCCTGGGCAAAAAAAATTTCAGAAATTTTACAGTAATAGTGTTTGAATCATGATTTTGATTGTGAAAATGGATTCAGCACCATCAAAAACTTCCAAGGCACCCAAAATATTGAAATTTGATAATTATAACATGGATTTACTAAAATCCTTGCCGAATTTTCTTAAAATCTTACCAAAATTCCAATGATTTTCAAGACGAAAAAATAGTCTAGTTAGACTACGGCTTTTCCATAAGATCGTAGATTTATTTTCATGTGTGAATGTGGCATTCATTTATAATAAATATATTTTAATTTAAAAGAGTGAAAAAAACAACTTTAAATTTAAAATGAAATTAAATATTGAATTGGTCCCACCAACTTTTCTTTTGAGTGAGTGTTATAGTTGCATTAAAAGATTTGATTATGGGTTTCACTTGAAAAAAAAAATTAAATAGTGGGAAAATCTAAATTTACTCAAACATGTTATTTATTGTACCTGCTGCTGCAGGTCACTGCGCATCAGTTTTTCCTGATTGTGACATTAATTCACCTTGATTAGACATATGTTTTGGATTGTTGTATAATTTGACTATAGTTAAATTTTAATAATCTATTTATTTATTTTTTTTTTTAAATTTCCTTGCATCTGGTTGGTGGATAATTTGAACATGTTATTGCAAATGTGTACGGTGAAGGTGTAATATCCTCCGGCGTAATGTCCTCTGCATCACCCGTATTTCTATTTTATGTGCAAGACGTCTGCAAGTGGATTTACCGTGTGGCTCGACACTCTGCAAGCGAGCTTTTGCAAGTTAGGCTGGAACTGTGCGCCTCCGGTTGGAAGGTCTGGCGAGGATCATACATATTATATTTAATCAACAATAAGGTTTCCGGCATCAAGTATGGATCTATTATTGGTTTAGTTTATGTGCGAATAAACTCTGCAGTAGAAATGAAGAGAGACTCCTGGCTATTGATGTAATTGACTTCAGTATTGAACCTCTGTTTAGTTGATTGATATCCAGGGAACCCTTTTGAGAACCAATTGGTATTGCTCTTGCGCCCTGCTCCGACAATAGAAATTAATTTAAGATGAGTCCTTCAGATTTGTTGTGATCGACTCATAAAGAATGGCATTGTACGTATGAACCCTGTTAGAATATCGAAGGCATAGCTTGATTGAGAGGAGATCGATGAGAATTAAGCTCGATTCTTGGTAACTATCGCATCAAATTGGAATCGATTTCCAATTCACAGCATTGAACCTGTGTGATAACTGAGTTGATGAATTGAAGAACGAATAGCGTTCCATAGAACCGCACGGAAGAATATTTGAGTTGATTTGTTTCTTGATGGAAGTCAGATTTGAAATTGAGCGTGTTGGATTTGGAACGAATGCAGGAAATTGGAAGTAGAATCGTGGGACAAGGCATAGTGGAACCATAACGGTGAGAGCGCAGAGTTGGACTGAGTTAAGCCTCAACACACAAAGTTAATTGAAAACAATAGTGTGGTGGAACCATGCGATGGAACCTTGAAATATACGGAACCTTGAAATAGTCGAAACCTTGGAGAAATAGTGGAAGCGGTTTTGAAATCGAAAACCAGCAGTATCGCGTGGGTAAGTAGATGGTAAGTGGAAAGTCTGAAAAAAAACGTGATCTAGCTCATCGAGCGACACGTAGCAAAGGGTGGGTTTTAAAAACCACCCACATCGCGTTTTTTTTAGCATTAAAGCTCGGAGATCAAAATTACGCGATATTCAATTACATTCGTCGGATGGGTGTTGAATGGAGGGTTGGAACGCGATAAATGATCCACCGTTGGATCATAAGTGAAGCTGCATGGGGATACAAAGGTGAGTTAATCGGTGGGACTCGAAATATAGATACGGTTCGGCGTTGGGTTTTAAACCAAAGGGTCGAAGATTTATTTAATGAATGCTTGACATCGGATCAACCCAAAGGTATGTTTGATTGATGAAATATTAACCAAGCAAATAAAAAAATTATTGATTCATTTGGGTTCAACGTGATATTGGTTAGGAGTTTGCATAAATGAATGTGAAGTCGCGTGTGGGGCCTGACGGATATTCAATTAAATGTTTGGTTTTGGTACATGTTAGTTGGGTCGGCCTATTTCGTGGTGTGAAGTAATCTGAGTGAATCATATTCAAGATTTAACCTGAGCATTATTGAAGAGAAAGAGACATATAGTCATATGTTAATAAATTATGGATATAATATTTATGTGATTGGGTAATACTATTTGAAGAAAGGCTCTTGCTCGTGAGTAAATCCAATGACCAACCTTGGACATGGGGTTTAGTTGGAATATTAATGCGAAAGCATTTGATATGTGGACTTGTAATATGGTTGAGACCATAGGGAATAAAGGTAAGGTTATAAGGCCGTGGGTCATTATATAAAGACTTTTATCATAAGTCGAGACAAATAAATTAAGTTATGTTTGTACCATATATTGTACAGTCACGAAGGAACCTGACTCCCAAGGAACTTGACATCAGTGGTGAACTTCTTTAGACTGACCCGCAGTGATATATAACATTAGCAAGTACACATCAACCACATGCTAATAAGAACGTCATAAATAAAATTGTGATGCATGAATATTTTATTACTTGTATCATCGTCTCTGTCTATTTGGACGAATAAATTAATTTATATTTTAATGTTATTGATTATACATAGAATCAATATCAACAATAAGGTTTTCGGCATCAAATATGGAATTTATGATATTAATTATGCAAGTACAGAACTAAGTTGGAGGATCTAGTCGATGTGGCAGACACCCCATGTAGATCTCTTGGTATTAACAACCATTAATTCAAATTTAAATGGCATAAACTTATGGGACTTGTACGAGTTTCTACTTTGCAGTTGTTATTTTGCTTGAAACGTTGTCAATTTTATTTCTGCTCTTTAGATTTTCTGTTGTTGACCGTCGAAATTTTTGTTTTCTGCTCAAGACATCTGCAAGTGGATTTACCGTGGGACTCGACACTCTGCAAGCGAGCTTTTGCAAGTCAAGCTGGAACTGTGTGCCTCCGGTTGGAAGGTCTGGCAAGGATAATTTCTCTTATTCTTTCGGGTAATTCCACATATTAAATTCCCTTTCTTGCTTTGATTCTGAGTGCAAAATGGATGATATTCTACTTGCAATTTACATATTATGGACTCTGTTTTTAAATGATAACCGATGAAATATTAATCATGGAACTCATGGGCTCCTGATTTGGGCGATCTCGCCCTTGAATGGGCAATTCCATTTGAATTTGATAAATTTGTTGCGTTCTACAAATCTCGTTTCTTTTTAACAAATTCATGAAGTTTCTAGAAGTACTTCTCAAGAATATATGCTTCAAAGAAAACATAGAAAACAGAATTTTGTTGGGTCCCTAGCATGAGAATACCATTTGTATCAGGCTCGGAGGATTCAAAATCATTTCCCTTGGGACGAATCTTTTTACTAAAGCCCCCGTTCATTGAAAAATGTAGATCATTATCATCATCATTTTCTGAATCAAATCCCACTTCATTTCTAGTTTCGGCGTTACTAGATCAAAAGATATGCTCTTGCTCATAAAACAACATATTAACACCATTATTATCATTTCTATCTGAAAACCCTTCGACCTTCACTTTATGGTGCAAAATTCGAAGGCCTTTATTGCATGGTTGCATGGTTTTTGGATTCCATGGGCAATGACAGAGTTGCTAGACATTAAATAACATCCAAAGGCGTGCAGAGTCGAAACAAATGTTAAATGTAATGACAACGGGAGAGAGAAAGGAAACGAAACTTGCCAAGTAGCAGAACAACATTTCCTCCTGACTGGACTGTCAAAGTACATGAGATGAACTCATTTGTGACTAATTTAATTATGGTGGCCGCTCACAAGACAGGGCCAGAAACAAAACTCTATGAAATAAATTAAAGTTCAGGATGTTTTGTAGTTATCGGTATCCTCCAAGAAATTATTGGGTCGTGTGCATATTATGAAGGCAAGAAAATGCAAGCACCTCAGTTGAAAATTAGTCAGAATTAATCTTTAAATAATTTCTTCCAGAAGACAAGGCACCCAATAAAAGTCATGGGTTTAATTGATCAAGTAAAAACAGCACTAGGAGTAGTCAAAACAGAAGTAGCTAATAGAACATATGCAAAGGCAAGGGTAGTTTATAGCTTATGTAGTTATAGCTTACTGAAAATAGTAGTTCTTACACTATAGCCTAGAGATTTATAGCCGATTAGAGAAACTACCCAAATAGTCACCTTAGTCTTATTGCTATGGACCTATGGTGGTGGTAGTCTTAGTCCCATGCCCTAAGTTATTATTATAGGATCTTAAAACGGAAAATGTAGCATTTGCTATAGTTTACCTATATATTTTTATTTTGATTGAGAAAAAAATAATAATAAATTAGACTTGTTGTTTAGTTTTTTTTTTTTATAAAAAAATAATTGATAATAGATTAATCTTTTTGAGAATAATTATAGGGTGATATAATATAGAATTGCGATATTAAAAAAAACATTTAATTAATTAAAATGGTTATCTAAATACTCATTACTGTAGGGTAAAATAGATAGTAATTGTTGAAAATGCAGCAAGATGTTGTTGAAAATGCAGCAAGATGATGGAGCTTAGTGAAATGAAGTCGCCTTCACTAAGTGGGCCCGCAGGCAAATTCTGGCGCAAAGTCTATTTTTAGACTATGTCTATTTTTAGACATATGGAGCATGGTCCAGGGGTTGCAGTATGTTATTCTTGGAGTATTGGTCATGTTGGTAAAAATAGATGGACCTCTATTTTTTTGACCTATAGGTCGATAGGTCGATGTCTATTTTTAGATTGCCTATCCTAAAAATAGGGAAGTCAAATATTATTTACCCTTAATAATATTTGGACTCTAAACAACAGTTTACTCTCTTGGAGCACTTCAGTTCGAGCCTTCGAAGTGGCTCATGCATCTGACAGAGGAATTACGCTATTCCTAAGGGTTTGGTGAGCACATGCATGGTTGACTTAAGTTAGGACTTCAGTGGCAGAAGTTTGGTGGAGTTAATGAGACAGCTAGTGGAGTTGTGTTCAGTTTAACTTAGTTGAACTAGTTGAGATTAGTTTAACTAGCTAATCAACTAGTAATGAGTGGAGTGAATTAAATATTATTTAATTCATTATTTAGTAACTCATTATTCAACTCAAGAACACATCAGTTCACTACAGTGCATGATCAGTTCAGTGGAGACCAGTGAAAGAGGTAGATGAAAGGGTGGAGTTAGCTATCATTGGCGACATCAGTTGTGCATGAGATTTGCACCACACTTGGAGGAATTTCCCATGATGATTGCGCTGTCAAGCCAAGGAGATTCGAACCTTGGATCTCTATTTAGACATGCCATGATTGCGCAATAGAGGCAAGGCAATTAGTGGTGAGTTTTGAACCAGTAACCTGTTCAAAACCAAGCTAGTTTGTGTGTAACTTTATGAGAAAGTACTGAGTACTTGTGAGGAGTATTGTACTGAGTTTGTTACATGATTTCTACATTATAATATACACAATAGCTGCGGGGTTTTCAGCTATAAGCTTTCCCCATACATACTGTGTTAATGTGTATGATGATTTGATGTGTTATCGCTTGTTTTATTTCCGCATGTGTGATGATCTGAGTGGAAGAGATTATGTGTTGCATATAAAATCGAATTGTATGTGATCAGGATAGTCTCGGTGGATAATTAATCATTATTCAGCAAATTTCTACATGGTATCGGAGCTATTGAAGCAGAGATTGATCATCACAGTGATTACAAACTTATTTCGGTAGACACAGTCTGCATGCGGGCCAGGTAGCCTCCGGATTCATCTTTCTTCGGAAAGTGAAAGGTCTGGTAAATGCCCCTTGTAGTCAATCTCTGTGCTAGAAATAATTTTTTCTCACAGATCTAGAGCGGCTGAGCTTTGAGGTGGAATTCGAAATTTTGCAGCAGTTTTGTTTTCTTGGTGCCGGTGTTGAAAATGTCTTTCAACGGTTTGCGACTCGAATATGCTCTTGAAGGCAATTCGAATTATGTTGCATGGAAGGATCAAATGGAGGCAGTATTAGAAGATAATGGTCTGAAGGAGTTCGTAGATACGGATGTCCAAAAGCCCACTGATCCTGCTGAAGTCGAAGCATGGCAAAAGAAGATGGCGAAATGTCGAAGGATCCTGTTGGAGGGCGTTAAGGATCATATTGTATCCAGCCTGCATGGAAAGGCTTCTCCATATTTAATGTGGAAATCTTTGATGGATCTATTCCAGAGTAAGAGCGACCAAAGGAAGCTGGCGCTCAAAGATAAGCTCAGGAACATCAAGATGGAGAAAGGCAACAGTATCGCCAAATACCTCACGAAGTTCACTCAATGCAGAGATGAGCTGGGAAGTGTGGGGGTGACTGTCGAAGATGAGGACATGGTCGACCTGGCTCTCCTTGGTCTTCCAAAGGCTTGGAACTCATATCAAGATAGTGTCAATGGTCGGGAGAAGCTGCCGGGATGGGAGCGCCTTTGGGCGGATCTCATGCAGGAGGAGATAAGGAGGACTACTCGAGATGGATCTTCATCAAAGGGAGCTGATGAAGAAAATTGTGCTTTGGTTTCCAAAGCAAAGAAGGGGAAGGGTAAGAAAACTTCTCATTCCGGTGCAAAGGGCAAGAAGCAGGATATGGCGAAAGTGAAGTGTTTTCACTGCCATGATCACGGACATTATGCTACCAATTGTCCAAAGAAGAAGAAGAACAAGCAAGCGGGAAGATCTGGAGATGGAGAAGCTTTGGCTTCACAGTTCGAGCTTGACTTTCACCTACCACGTTTAGTCGGCGATGACCGTATGGTTCTTGACGGGGCTGCAAGGCCATTTGCGAAGGACGAGATCTAGATTTGCTCCCTATCCTGAGGACAAAAATTTGGGTGTGCACATCGAGATGGGCAATGATGGTAGATACAATGTGACTGGTATCGGTACCATATCCTTTCAGAGGGAGTCTGGTAAACCCTTTGTATTGAAGGATGTCATGCATGTACCTGGATTGAAGAAGAACTTGATTTCAGTAGCGATGTTGGAGGATAAGGGGTATGATGTGGTCTTCAGCGAAGGAAAAGCCTTCCTGCGCAGTAAGACTACTGGAGAGACCCGGAAGATAGGGGTTCGAAATCAAAACCTTTATCAGTTGCAGGTAGATGACTGCGCAGCTATGGCATGCAAAGCGGGAGAAGTGGTGAGCCGGGATGATGAGGGTGAACTGTGGCACAGGAGATTGGGCCACCTACACCATGGAGCTTTGAATATTTTGCAGCAGATTTCTACTGGACTTCCTAAGGGCACTCTTGCGCAGTCAGATCAGTGCAAGGGGTGTACTTTAGGGAAGTATGTGAAATCCACCTTTCACGAGAAGGATAGTCGCGCCACGACGATCCTTGAGAGAGTTCACACAGACGTGTGTGGTCCTTTCTCTGTTGCTTCGACAGCAAAGCACAGGTATTATGTGATCTTTGTCGATGATTTCTCTCGAAAGTGCTGGATCTTCTTCATGCAGAAGAAGAGCGATACATTCGCGAAGTTCTGTGAGTTTAAAGCACTGGTCGAGAAGGAGTCGGGGAAGAAGGTGATTGCTCTAAGGAGTGATAACGGTGGTGAATTCATCTCGGCTGAATTCAAGGAGTTCGGCAGCGCAGAAGGGATTCGGAGAGAGCTCATCGCACCCCATAACCCACAGCAGAACGGGGTGGCTGAGCGGAAGAATAGAACGATCGTGGGTGCTGCACGGGCGATGTTGCATGATCAGGGCCTACCCCTTCACTTGTGGGCCGAGGCATGCAATACAGCAGTGTATGTGCAAAACCATTGTCCTCACAAGGTTCTTGGCATGAGTACACCAGAGGAGGCTTATTCTGGCAAGAGGCCTGATATTTCCCATTTGCGGATTTTTGGTTCTCCTGTCTACATGCATGTGACGAAGGATGCGAGAAGGAAGCTGGATCCAACTGCTGAGGTTGGAATATTTGTGGGGTACACCGATACACCTCACAACTATCGGGTGTATTTTTCAGACAGTCGAAAGACTGTTGTGCGACGGGATATAAAATTTCAGGAGGAGAAAGCCATGCAGTGTTCGCTTGAGAGGGAGCTACACTTGCATGCAGATGAGGAGCTGTTAGTTCCTAAGGAGGAGCTTCCGGATGTGGATCAGCCACAAGAGGAAGTTCAGGAGGTGGAAGAAACCACCCATGCAGCGCCAACCATCAGAGGGCGTGTTGTTCCTTGAGAAACAATTCTTGGCTGTGTACAAGAATCCGTGCTCAAGACATTAAAGATTATGTCACAAAATGTATATATGTGTCTCTGTTTCTTAACCCTTCAAACATTAGTAATATATTTCCCAAATATCAAATCTTTATTAGCTCTGCAATGCCATATTCCTTATATATTGAAGTGAGTGAATGGAAGACGAAGAAAGAAAAGGATTTTAACTTGTCATGCTGCTTAAAACAGAAACTGCCATCATAAAATCCTGAAGAACTGAAAAAAACATATAAGCTAAAGAAGAGGAGCGCCCATTAAGGATGTTTAATTCTTAGATATATAAATATCAAGAAACCTGCAGCTCTAATCACTCTACTTTATTCACAGACATGGAGATGAAATGAAAACTGAGAAAACTCTTCAACACAGATGGAATATTGGAAACTTGCAAAACTTTTTCATTCATTCAATATTGCTCAGTACAAAATTAGCCTTCAAAGGTTCAAAACTCGGAACCTTCTTTCTTCCATAAGATGTCCTTAAATACAATCTGAACCAAAATGGTTTTCAGTTATAAAACTGATTCTAACTAACTTATAACTGCTTAACTACTCTTTGTGACGGAGGTACATGCCTCGGAAACATTTCATTACATTTACATAACTTCACTTAAAATAAAAGATGATAACTCCTAATCTAACGGAACTGATGTTCCTGGAATAGCAGCTGACTCAATGATTACTTGCGGCTGAACGGCTACTTGTGGCTGCTTAGCTGGAAATCCTTTTTCTGTGTCAATAGAAAATTTCTTACATTCCTTCCAGAGCTTATCTTGAGTTATTGGAGCATTCTTATAACGATGATATTCTACTGTGAAGGCAACAATATGACTGTGAGTGAGGTTACTTGTGAACAATGTTTTCACCATCCACAACAGAAGGAAATGTCTTTGTAAGAAATTGAATACTATTTCTCCCTTCAGTATCTGCGTCTTCTCATGTCGGCCATCTACTCTGCTTTTTGCAAATACCAATTGATCCTCATAAAACTTCCAGGACATAAACTCACCTCCCTCCTTCCAGCATGAGGGCAAACCGGTTCTTATCAACTTATCAAACGAAATATCAAATTTCTTAACCATCTCTTTAATTACCTGTAGCCGCTTCTCTGATGCCTTCAGAAGGTCATTTTTAATGATCATTTTGTTTACTTCTTCAGCATAGAAATACCGATCCTGTATCCCCATATCTTGCAACTCTTCATCTGTTTTGGCATTAATAAAATTCATGAATTTCTTGGCCCAATTTGATCTTTTGATAGCGGCTTGCTTATCCGATAACAACTCTTTTTCGTGATCTGCAACAATGTTCTTCTCCCTGGCAATTACTTTTATGGAGTCCCATTTTGCTTGCATTTCAAAAATGATCTCATTCCAGATGAGGTCCTTGGCTTTGATAAGGGAAATATTTCCCTTCAATTTATCCTTGAGTTCTTTGATTTCTTCCTCGGCTGTTTGTAGCTTCTGCTCGTTTTCATTCGCCTTTCCTTCCCATCCCTGCATCAATCTAAGAGCTGTGTCCAATTCAGACTGGGCCTGTTTGCAATCTCTCTCTGCCATTTTTAATTCTGTGTTCAGCTGAACAACCTGGGCTTGTGGGTCGGCTCCACCTGCAGAAAAATCAAAAGTACAAGTATGGTTCTAGATTTGATTTTGTAAGGTTATAGCAGTTTGCTTTACCTTATCAAGCTCCTCGTCCTTCTTTATCAATTGTTGTCGTAGCTCCTCTTTTTCCTTTTCAACCTCTGCTACTTCGGCTGCCAACGAATGCTCTGCAACTGGCAATTTCAGTTTTTTCCTTAATGAAGATATTTCTGATTCTGCACTCTTCATCAGTTTTTGAATTGCGCTTTTATCATTTGGATCAACCCCGATTTTCATTATGATTTTCTTCAATTCTTCATTTTGAGTAGTCAATGCCCTGGAATTGGCCTTCTCCATCCTACACTGTTTGACAACCTTAGCAAGCATATTTTCTGTCTTAACTGATGTAGCATGAGTTTTGCCCAAATCATTAACAATCAACTGACCTGTCTGCATGTGGAGATTCATTTTGTCCCACAAGGGGATCTTTTTCACATCCATGACTATATTCAACTCCTTAAAACTGCCGGAGGGTCCAAGGGACATTCCCGTTGGATGCGACAGCGCCATTTTGAACTGATCCTTCTCTACATCCATTACAGTCAATAATCTTGTTTGACCAGCAGGTATCTGGTGCTCCACTTGTGTTTCTATATTGGCCTTTATTCTTTTATTCCTTTCTTCAATTTGTGAGAAAACTTGCTTCATGGAAGGAGCCTTTTCCACATGAAGTTCTGGTCTGCTAGGAGATGAAGGACCACCCTGTTCTTCACTGACCTGGAGAGTAAAACCAGGTGAATTGGAGGAGTGGTCTTCTGCTAATTTAGTCCTTTTCTCCTCTCGGGGTTCCTCTTCATCGATCTCAATAACATCGTCTCTCCCTCTCTTGCCCATCTTTTCCAATATTGCCGGTGTTTGAATACTGATCCGTGATGAACTTGGCCCTCCTGGATTAGCCAAATTCTCTAAATCCGGTTTGCTCACATGAGTAAAAGCAGCATACCCATTCTCGACCCTTCTTTGTGAAATAATCCCATGTGGGTCATAGGCCCATTTCTCTCCCAATAGTAACTGTGTTCCTTCCAATATCCTTGATACCTCCTCATAAGCTTGCCTTGTGTTAACAACAAAAGGGCCTACACTCATGGGCAACTTATACATTAATCCCTTCTTCATTGGAATAAAATGAACTTGATCCACATTAAGACTTTGCCTTATAAATTCTAAGGCAAATAGTCTCATGGGAACAAATGTTGGAAGCCTATAAGGCTCAATACTGACTCCATATAGCCTTATTTCAGAATAATCTTCAAAAACAAACCAGTCTCCATATTTACAATTAGGTCCTAATTGCAAGAACTCCTGGGCCTTTGGCAGAAAGCATGGAGGCAGAGTTCCATTAAGAATTTTATAAGCAGTGGTCATGAAATGGTCCACAAATTCAAATAAACCGGCTTCGTTTTCTTCTCTTCTGACCATATCAGTCCAAAGCAAAACTGACTGTTCACTTTTATTACTATCCATTATATTCAAACCAACACTCATGAATTCTTCAACATTATGATATAAAAACAAGTAGACTACCAATGAGGGAAATCTGAAATAACCTGTTAATGGGAAAGCAATCAATTGAGAATTCACCACTTCTTGCCAAAAGGATGGGATATCCAACACCACTCCTGGTTTCATCATGAGAGTGAACATCCCCAGGGCTGCCTTGTCAATTTCGCGATCATCATCTCTCCCCAGAATCTCCATAATACAGCTAAGAACTGACCTGTATTGAACATTAAATACATCCAAACTGAACTTTCCCGATTCAAATTGTGTCTTCTCCGGACTTGATACCAAAAACGACATGCAGCGGTTAAACTCCTCATTTGAGAGCTCCTCGAAATATTGAATCAACGAATCTTCAGAAAATTGCAAAGGAGAATCATTCTCTGGAAAACATAATGCATGGCGCATTAATTGAGTTGAAACCTGCAAAATATTTTCCCCTTGGGAATTCATGACAAAACACTTGCCGGGATACATGGACGAAACTAACCAGGAAATAAATTCGGGAAAGACATGAGTTTTAGGAGTACAGGCGGACAACACTCCCGAACTTTGCATAGCGGAAAACACAGGTGACTTGTCGGTGTTCAAGGTTACTTGATAATGCAAGAGAGGATGGTTTACGGATGACGCAGTATCACGGACATCTTTCTCACTATCTAGGAGAGGGCTCAGATTTGACAAACCGACAATGATGCTCGCTTGGCCATGACTGACAGGAATTTCGAAAACAATTCAGCGCAAAGGTGGCGGGACGGAGTTTGAAACAAGGCAAACAGTCACAATTGAACCACAATAGGACGGAAAACCCCACTTATAGACAACGAGAACCATAATAAATGCAAGAGTGATGTGGAAAGACAACAAATAATGAATGACAGTTGTTTGCCACCTCGGCAGATGACGTAATGCGGGGGGTCTGTGAGTACGACGGAGAACTCCGACCCATACCCCCCGCAATTAATCTAGGCCGTCGATCGTCAATTTTCGGAGATCTGACCAGTCAACTGCGGGGGGTCGGGTTTTGATAACCGACGGGCTAGTTGACCCCCCGCAGTTGCATATCCAAATGCTTCTGCGCACGATTGTGACTTCCGCTCCGGAAGTCGCTCGGACTTTAACTTTAATACAAATATATCAACCTAAAGTCAGTCCGCTCTATGAATCAAAATGAATGGAAATACATTGCATTCTTTCTTCTTCCTTTTTTTTTTATACTAAAGTATAGAACTTTATACTATAGCATATTTTCGGATCCTTATATATATATTTTTTTTAAATTTTCTTTTTCAAAATTTCAAAATTGACATAATAAAAAGGATATGCAGATGGCATAGATGCTAATATTGATATCGTTTTAATGAAGTATAGTCTCTTCAGACTACAACGATTTGCATATACTGCTGGAGATTGTTTGTTCATTGCATTTGAAGTGCTTCTGCACTTTTGCTACTTGTCCATTGAACTACGCAATGGAATAATAGACCATTTTCTCAATTGTCTACAACGCAATGACACAGAGGCAAAAGAATCATACCAATATGAACTAGATCCTGTAATGTTATATCAACTTCATGGAATTCACGATGTTGACACATACCTTCATAAAATGCGTTTTTCTGCTTCTAATAGCAATTTCCAATCTAAAAGAGGCCTATGGGGAGACACATTTTTCATACGATGGCTATCAAAGTGGTTGAACATACCAATTGGAGTCTGGTCACTAACAATGAAAACAAGGTATTTGTTCTTAAACCATGATCTAGATACAATTCCACTAAACATTTTGTTTCATGATATAGATCCTATTAGTGGACATTTTGAACCTCTATTACACAAAAGATTACCTAGATGCAACTTTGTCCCAAATTATTCCTTGTCGCCTCTTTGCAAATATCTTGAAAACCATTATGAATACATTGTTCATGAAATGAAAATTCATGGATTGCACATAGCAAAAACAATATGTCGAAATGTGCCAATAGCATGTTCAGTGCAATTTTTCATTTAATAGCACCTGAATTTGATGAACAGTCTTTCAGACTCTACATTGTCCAATCTTTTTGCAATGCACTGATGGGTAGGAACGAAGACACATTAAATTGTATAGAAAAACACTTAACAAATGAAACTATACAAAGTCAAACAACGGTTGCAGGCTGGCAACAATACCTAATTAATATGGCAATGCCATATGAAAAAGGATGAGTTGAGGGAACATAATTTTTCTTCCAATGGACATCGATCATATTCAATGTAAACATACAAATATGGTCATTTACCAGTAAAGCCATTGTCAATTACTACCCATCAAAAACAAATTTCAATCAAACGTACAACATATTATCATTTGAAACAAGTACATCACACATTCATTATGAACCACTACTATCAAATCAAAATACAAATCAGTGCAATATGCAACATAGAATAGTAAAAATGCATGAAAACACCAAGAATAGAAGGCAGTCTTCCACACATCGGAGGGTTCAATTGGTACTTGGTGATACCCAGACTTCAGGTCGATCTTGCTGAAATATTTTGCACCTTTGAGTTGGTCCAGAAGGTCATCAATCCGTGGGATTGGGTACCTATTCTAGATGCTGATCTTGTTCAAGGCTCCGAAGTTGAAAACAGAGTCTCCACGTCCATCCTTCTTCCGACCAACATGGATATCGAAACAGGCGATGAACTTGTCCGATGCACCTTCGCAAATGCCTCCCTCAATCTACCTCTTGATTTCATCATTCTCCGTGAATCAAGAGCGCCGATAGATCGGTCCATTAGGTAGCGGCGCACCGGGGGTCAGATCAATCGGGTGCTTGACCTGACAGTGTAGAGGAACCCCTGTGGGTGAGGTGAATATGTCCCCGCACTCCTCCACAACCTTATCCATTTGTTTTTGTTGTGCAGAGGAGCCCTGTCTGGAGGTCGTGGCCATAATCTTTTTCTTGCCCTGGGGGCGGATCATCAGGAAAACGAATTTCCTGGTTTGGGAAATAAGCTTACTGCATTGTTTTGCAGTAACCAAAGAGATAGCGGCAGGAGGTGGTACCTCTGGTATCCTGTACAACTTATTTCCCAAAGTAACAATAACAGCACGAGGCCGAGACTCATACACAGCATGACGCTTCCACAAGTATGGTTGTCCTAGTAATACATCAGAAACATCAATAGGAGCAACATCACATAATACCTTATCCGTGAAGGGCTTGATGCTATAGGGAAGGCGACACTGCCGGCTGACGCGGAGATCTCGTCCTTGGTGAAGCCACCCGATGGTGTATGGATGTGGGTGAGCTGTGGTCGGCAAGCCCAACCGCTTCACGGTGTCTGCTGAAATGAGGTTCTTTTGGCTCCCATTGTCGACAATGAACTGTACAGGGGAGCCCTTTACCCACATTTGGGAGTGGAAGAGACGTTCCTCCTCCTCTGGATCTTCCGGTTCCTCCTTCTGGATCTTTGTAGTGGCAACAGTGGCGTTGGGCTCCGCATCAATAATCTGTTTCCCTTTTTCATTCCCCTTTTCAGGTTCTGATTTAGAGTCGGAGCATGCATCTAACTCAAAAGCCCTCATCTCGGCCACTAGCGACTGCTTGGCCCGACACTCACTTGTGTTGTGAGTGGAGCTCTTATGGAACTCACACCACTTTCCCGTGTCCTTCTTTGGCTTTGCGGTGTTGTTCTTTTCTTGTGGCTTCGATGAGTTGTCTTTCGCCGCCATGCCTTGGCTCGGTCCTTTGTTCTGCGGTTTGGAAGCACCTTTCCCTTGCTTTTGATTCGCAGATCCAAAGTCTCGCTTCTTCTGCTTGAATTTCTGCTCAATCTTGGCAGCATACCGGTATGCCGTACCAAGCGAGGAGATGTCGAGGAACTCCATTTCCTCCTGAATGTATCTGTGTAGACAGTTGCGATACTTTAGCACCAAATGTTTCTCTGAATCTTTGATACCCAACTTTGTGCGCAGGGTATGGAACAGATTCGTCAGCTCGTGCACATCTTGATCCCTTTGTTGTCGCAGCGTGGTCCATTATATGTACTTGTCCTCATAGCTCCCCACGGGATAGTACTGTTCCTTGACGGCGTCTCGGAAAGAATTCCAAGTTGGTACGGCCGAGAACAGAGAGGGTTCTGTCTGGTCCTTGTTCTCACGGTAGGTTTCCCACCAGTCCTTAACATGGGGGGTAGCTTTGAGGAGTGCAAAAATAATCTTCTCCCGGTCTGAAAAGTCATGAACAGAGAAATATCCTTCTAATAGATTCAACCATCTATCTACGGCATCTGCGTCTTTTTGACCCTCAAATATGGGAATGTCAAAATTTACTTGTACCTTAAAGGGAGTCGCAACTCCAGAGTGGCTACTGGATGCAGATGCGCCGCCCAGGTCAGATGGCGGATTGAAGGATACGAGAAGGTATCATCCATCCACGTTCCTTTGTCTTTCGAGGGCCTCCTCTCGAGCAATTCCAAGATAGGATCTCCTGCTCCCTCATCTTTCTTTTCATCCCCCATGGGCGTCCGTCGAGGTTTGCGAGGCTGATCTTGCAAAGGTTCCACCAGATCGAGCCCTGGCTCCTTATACCCCGACCTCGTTGGGGACATGCAAAGAAGGATCGAGAAAAAGCAGACCCCTCTGATACCACTGATCCGGATTTATGCAGGAACACAAGAGAATAAACATATAAACATAAATACAGAGGTGTAGCGGAAATAACACTTCATTTCATACACATTAATAAAGAGGCGAAATAATATTACGGACGAGAATGGAAATAAACTAACTGGGCTGATGACTATCTCCCCGAGAAGAGATGTGTGGCGCTCCCGACCTCTAAGGCGAGTTCTGATAAGGGCTGTGGAACTATTATCATTTAGAAACAATGGAAAATCCTAAACATCCAAAACCCTAACCCTAGGAGATGAAGCGCCAAAACTATGGGCCCCGTTTGGGTAAATTGGTGTTTCAACTTCCCAGGGGCGTAACTTTGGCATACGATCTCCGTTTGACGTGTACCATACCTCGTTAGAAAGATCTATCCAAGGACTACAAATTTGGAACGGGCAACATCGGTCCATGGACCCATGTTGCTCTCCGTTTTCCCAAAAAAACGTCGTTTAGGGCCTCAAAACGGCTCCGGAAGTTTAGGACCCGAAAAACTGCTAAAAATAGTAAACTGTGCCGAAACTGAAAAACTGAAATAGACAATGGTGGAGCCCCAAGTGGAATAGGCGGGTGACCACCAATATCCACCTAGATCAGAGGCGCTCCCATGACCACCTCTAAGCACTGGAGATCCAAATCGAGCATATTGACCACCATGTGCACAATCGTGTCGGTTTCTTTGTAGGGCCACCAACAACCCCCTTAATCCTCCTCCATGAAGTTGTGTAACTACTTATTTTTTGCTAACTTTGTGCTATAAATAACCAATGGCACTGTATGCCTTAGCGCGCACCCGAGTCAATTGAGGTATTTTTTGCCACTCTGGTTGCTTGGATGTATCATAACACTGTTGTTTCTAGATGTAAATTTTGATATGATAATAAAAACCTGACTTTGACTGACAAAAAAAACATATAAATCCATGTTATTTTGAATGTAGAGTAGCGCTTAATAGTAGTGTTATTACACTATAGAGTTAATCATAAGTTTCACTAGTAGATCCATAATTAAGATGGATCAAAGTTGGTTTAGACAAGGAAGAGGATGGATACAGTATTGGTTATGAGCATATTATTTCATCTTCTAAACCACCTTCACATTGTGGAAGAAAGAGAAATATAGCAATCACACAAAGGTAAGAACTCGGGAACCTTTCAGAAAAAAAAGAGTTGGAAGAATGTTTATATTATGTTGGTGATCCTACCAACAAGTATGGACATTTTATATCTTGTAGTACAAAAAGTGAGTTAGTTTTGTTAAAAAAAATCGATGGAAAGATTCTTGCAAGTTTTTTTTCTAGATGATTCTCGAACGTTCTTGCCTTTGTGTGATTGCCATATTTCTCTTTCGTCCACTATGTGGAGGTGGTTTGGAAGAAGAAATTAGATACTCATAACCAATATTGTATCGATCATCTTCGATGTCTATAATGAGCCTAGATCCATCTTAATTATGGATCTACCAATGAGACTTAGGGTTAGCTCTAACATTATATTATAGAGATGATGTAATAAAATTAGTATTAAAGGATACTATGCATTCAAGGAAAACACAAATTTATATTGTTAACAAAATTCATTTTACATTTAATGTTAGTTGTGTAATCTATTGTTTTCTTATATTTTTCTTAAGCGTTAAAACATTTATACATATCCCCTACTTATAAAAAATAAAAAATAGTAATATGTTATACAATATATTATATGACAATATGCATTAAATATGACAAGTTGCAACCTATTTGGTTTGGTACACGAGTGAAAGAATAGGAAAAATACCTAAGGCATCTATTTTGAAGAGCCAGCTTATTTTGACCAATTCAACTACGGTTATAATAGCACACTTGATTTTACCTTTTGTTTTTGTTGTTGTTCTAATATTGTCCTTCATGGACATCTTTCAATAGCATTCAAATTCTTCTGCAACCCTACAATTATGAAAGCATGAATTTTATTTCGAATTGCATATGCTTGTAATCATTTATTTTTATGTGTTATTTCAAGTCCATGGATTCATTTTATGTAATTATACATGTTTGTACATATGAAAGCTATGTGTAAATTGAATTCCTTATTAGGTAATCATTTAACATTTGCCTAACATTTGTACTTTTCTTCCAACCCAACCACATCATTTTCTTTGGATACATAATTTTAATATATATATATATATATATTAAAAAAAACATTGGAAATATAAGCCTTTAAATAGACTACATTAAAAATCTACAGGGTCTTGGATAGACAGTGAGCGGGTGCTCCATTAAGGCACTCATTGATGTGAAGTCTTCGGTTCAATTCCTCGCAATCATCCAAAAAACTAGGAGCTAGACCTGGAAAATAAAATGCAACACACATACTTGATGAGATTTCAAAAGAAATCATGGCATATCGATAGGGGTTAACAAGACTTTGAATTTTGGTCCTTAGAATTTGCAATTAGCTCCCATCTCAACCAAATCCTTCTATTTGAAAAAAAACAAGAAAAAAACAAAAAATCATTGACATTTTTACACTATTTAAATCTTAAAATATTGAAAAAATCGTTAACTTTTTTACATTATTTAAATCTTAAATATTGAAAAGTTTATTTTATTAGGAATTTTTACATGAACAATCTAAACATTTTACTTTTTCCACCAACCATCACAATCTAAACATTTTACTTTTTCCACCAACCATCACTATGCAAAATATTAACTATTAAAAAATGCAATTCAAAATTTCCCAGGTCAATATTAGATCGCATATTGACTACCATGTGCACAATCGTGTCGGTTTCTTTGCAGGGCCACCAGCAGCTCCCTTAATCCCCCTCCATGAAGTTGTGTAACTACTTGTTTTTTGTTAATTTTGTGCCAGAAATAACCAATGGCACCATATGCCTTGGGATGCACCCGAGTCAATTAAGCCTTTTTCTGCCACTCGGGTTGCTTGGATGTATCACAACACTAATGTTTCTAGACGTAAATTTTGATATGATAATATAAACTTGAATTTGATCGACAAAAAAAATATAAATCCATGTCATTTTGGATGTGGAGTAGCCCTTAATACTAATGTTATTATAATATAGAGTTTATCATAAGTTTCACTAGTAGATCCATAATTAAGATGGATCAGAATTGGTTTAGACAAGGAAGAGGATGGATACAGTATTGGTTATGAGAATTTGATTTCATCTTCTAAACCACCTTCACATTCTGGAAGAAAGAGAAATATAACAATCACACAAAGGCAAGAACTCGAGAACCTTTCAGAAAAAAAGACTTGGAAGAATGTTTATATTATGTTGGTGATCCTACCAACAAGTGTGGACATTTTATATCTTGTGGCACAGAAAGTGGGTTAGTTTTGTTAAAAAAACTCGTTGGAAAGATTCTTGCAAGTTTTTTTTCTAGATGATTCTCGAACGTTCTTGCCTTTGTGTGATTGCCATATTTCTCTTTCGTCCACTATGTGAAGGGGCTTTTGAAGAAGAAATTAGATACCCATAACCAATATTGTATCGATCATCTTCGATGCATATAATGAGCCTAGATCCATCTTAATTATGGATCTACCAATGAGACTTACAGTTAGCTCTAACATTATATTATAAAGATGATGTAATAACATTAGTATTAAAGGAACTATGCATTCAAGGAAAAAACAGATTTATATTGTTAACAAAATTCCTTTTACATTTAATGTTAGTTGTGTAATCTATTGTTTTCTTATATTTTTCTTAAGCTTTTAAACATTTATACATATCCCTACTTATAAAAATGAAAAAATAGTAATATGTTATACAATATGACAATATGCATTAAATATGACAAGTTGCAACTTATTTGGTTTGGTACACGAGTGAAAGACTAGGAAAGCTACCTAAGGCGTTTATTTTGAAGAGCCGACTTATTTTGACCAATTCAACTACGGTTATAATAGCACACTTGATTTTACCTTTTGTTTTTTTGTTGTTCTAATATTGTCCTTCATGGACATCTTTCAATAGCATTCAAATTCTTCTGCAACCCTACAGTTATGAAAGCGTGACTTTTATTTTGAATTGCATATGCTTGTTATCATTTATTTTTATGTGTTATTTCAAGTCCACGGATTATTGTCCTTCATGGACATCTTTCAGTAGCATTCAAATTCTTCTGCAACCCGAGTTATGAAAGCATGACTTTTATTTTGAATTGCATATGCTTGTAATCATTTATTTTTACGTGTTATTTCAAGTCCATGGATTCATTTTATGTTACTTATACATGTACGTACATATGCAAGCTATGTGTAAATTGAATTCCCTATTAGGTAATCATTTAACTTTTGCCTAACAATTGTACTTTGCTTCCACCCCAACCACATCATTTTCTTTGGCTATATATATATATATATATATATATTAAAAAAAACAGTGAAAATATAAGTCTTTAAATAGACTACATCAGGGGCTCTATTAAGCCACCTATTGATGTGAAGTTACCGGTTCAATTCCCCGCAAATGTTCAAAAAAAATAGGAAGAGCTAAACCTAGAAAATAAAAAGCAACACACATACTTGATAAGATTTCAAAAGAAATCATGGCATATCAATAAAAGTTAACAAGACTTTGAATTTTGGTCCTTAGCATTTGCAATTAGCTCCCATCTCAACCAAATCCTTCTATTTGAAAAAAACAAAAAATCATTGACATTTTTACATTATTTAAATCTTAAATATTGAAAAAATCATTAACTTTTTTACATTATTTAAATCTTAAATATTGAAAAGTTTATTTTAATAAGAATTTTTACATGAACAATCTAAACATTTTACTTTTTCCACCAACCATCACTATGCAAAATATTAACTATTAAAAAATACAATTCAAAAATTTCCAAGTCAATATTAAACAAAACCAAACATTTTACTTTTTCCACCAACCATCACTATGCAAAATATTAAGTATTAAAAAATGCAAATGCAATTCAAAAATTTCCACGTCAATATTAAAACAAAACTAAACATTTTACTTCTTCCACCAACCATCACTATGAAAAATATTAACTATTGAAAAATCCAATTCAAAAACTGATAAAAAAACATGTCAATAAACCAACAAACATTTTTGTAAAAAAAAAGATTTACATTTAAATCACATTTGTAATCTTAACAATTCGTGGTGGTCAGCGAGGGGCTCTTCCGGGTCGCTATCATCGTGGCGAGGACAACCGCCTCGAGTGGATTGAAGGCTCCTCGTCTTACTCCGTGTTAGCCATGATTCAGTGCCCGAGCAGTGCACAGACTCCCCCAAAAGCCTTGCGCAAAGGGGAAGAAGTGGCACGAGGAGGTCCACCTCCACCCCCAGAGCTCCCTCTCCTTAGAGTATTCTGGCACCCCCGAACAGTCCTGCGCAAGCTGACGAAGACACAGACATTTGGATCATGGATTCTGACGATGTTTGGATGAAGGTTCCTGAAGGAGTAGATCCAGACTCCCTCATCCTCTGCGCTCCTTCAAATCTCCCCAAATGTATTGCTGCTGAAGTGGAAGCTGCAAGGGAAGCGAATTTCACGCAGGCCCCTGCCTATCCCATATTCGAGGAGACTCCCCACCGTAGTGATGATGACGATGAATAATGTATGCATAGTTGTTCAGTCTTATTTTGTTTTTTGTTATTTGTGCCCGCGGGACTTTACTGTCATGTCCCACTCCTATGCTCCTAAATGTATCAGCGCAACTGCGCATAAAGTAATTCTTGCTCACAAGTTTTGTCTGGGCTGGGGAGGGCAGCCTAGAAATAGTGTAACAAAGGCAGGGATTGGTTAAGTGCAGCTTACCAACCCTGTCTGTAAACTATGTACTTTTATGTTTTTGAAATTAATATATTAGCACAACTTACCAAAAAAAAAAATGTTATACAATATGACAATATGCATTAAATATGACTAGTTGCAACTTATTTGGTTTGATATACGAGTGAAAGACTAGGAAAGCTACCTAAAGCATTTATTTTAATCTTAATCTTAATTACCTTGTAAGGCGTTCCTATTTGAAAACAACTCCCCTAGCTGCTACTGTGTCCATGTCTAAGCCATTGGATCAAATGTTAGACGATTGAAATGTTTTAGGCTATTAGATCCACAAGTAAATAGTTTTATATATGATTTTTTATAAAGTTAGTTTTTTTTTCTTTTTAATAAGTTAAATTGAATTTAGGTTTTGGTGACTTTGTCAAATTACACAAAAATAAAAATAAAAGTAAATAAAATAAAAATATTGACATAATGTAATGAACATTTTAACTAGATACAATAAAAAATAAAAATAATAAAATAAAGTAATACTAAACTATAAAAACAACCCATGGTATTCATGTGGAATGTAATTTACTAAAGGGGGAAATTAAGATGGCCTAACTCTGGATCTACCAAGAGCCAAGAGGGATCAAATGTCTTGATATGCAAACCTCATTGATCCCTCTCATCAATAATATAGATTTAAATAATTATTTAATAAAATTATTTTTAAATGTTTATGACCATTATTCTTTTAAAATTTTATTTAATAATATAGATTTAAATAATTATTTAATAAAATTATTTTTAAATGTTTATGACCATTATTCTTTTAAAATTTTATTTAATAAAATGTATCTAAGTTTTCAAACAGCCCATGGTATTGACCCATGGTATTCATGCGGAATGTAATTTATCTAAAGGGGGAAATTAAGATGGCCTAACTTTGGATCTACCAAGAGCCAAGAGAGATCAAATGTCTTGATATGCAAACCGCATTGATCCCTCTCATCAATAATATAGATTTAAACTAATTATTTAATAAAATTATTTTTAAATGTTTATAACCATTACTCTTTTAAAATTTTATTTAATAAAATGTATCTAAGTTTTCATACATCCAAATATACATATTTTTCTTGTTCTATATTATTTTTGTTACAACTATTTTATTATTCAAAAAATACATGATTTTTTTGTTATATATTATTTATGTTACAACTGTTTTATTATTCATCAGTAGTATTTCTTAATATATAAAAATTTAAACTAATAATGAAATTTTTTAAAATATGTGATCTTTTTTAAATTTCCAAATTATTTCACACCACATGATTATTATCTTGAGGAATAATGATGAATGTTCATAATTCTCATTTCTTAAATAACACTAAATTTACCTTTAATTACTTAATTGTAACAGTTAGTAACTACATAACAGATTGTAAATACATACATACTCGTTGGGATTTTTTTTTGTTAATGAATATAGATTTTCTTCCATTAAAAAAAAAACCATATACATAACTTTAATTACCTAATTGTAGCTAAGAAAATCTTACATGTTTTTTACTTTATAATCATAAACAATTTTCATATTATATGATGTCAAACTTACTCAACTTTTGTATTCTGAAATTTAAAAAAAAAAAATCACTACACAATTTTAGCTTTTATAATTTTTTTATTTTTCAATTCCAAACCAAAACTTACAAAAGAAAAAACCCACTCAGTCCTTACTGTAGATTATAATTTTACAAAATTAACACTATGTGATTAACAATAGAGTAACTTGAGACAACCCTAAGGGGTTTTTTGGTACAAGTTTTATCATAACCTTTCCATCCATCCAATATATAATAATGTAGAGTCTAGAGTATGTTCTAATTTATAACTTGATCCACAATCAAAGAAAATGACTAGGAATTTCACAAGTTATTAGTTTATAACATGATCCACAATCAAATAAAATGGCCAGGAATGTCACAAGTTATCATTCACACAGTGATGTATTGACATTCTCAGTTGAAATGGATCCTATTAGATTCATGGTGGCCATAGACACTGAAAAAATCAAAAAATATATCTGTTATGACATCCATATTGTCTACAAACCATCCAAGTTTCCCATCTTATACAAAAATTTCTAACAATAACCACTCAATCTACTCTCCAATTTTTGAAACCCGCACTCATGCTGGGGAGATCCCACTATAAAATCAAATGTTCTTCTGGTTTTTTTTAAAGGGTTCATACACAAAACCGACAACAAGAAAGTCAATATTGTAGTATTATAAAATCAAATGTTCCTTTGGTTTTTTTAAAGGATCATAATCAAAACAGACAACAAGAAAGTCAATATTGTGGTATAATAACTGATTTTTGAGTCATTGTGACAAACAAAACATCACATTAGCTCAGAGAGTATATCTAATGCTATAAGCATCTAAAATGATAACAAAGTTTTGAATCATGATAACTAGGTGAAAACCAAAACTAAGTAGTAGCCATAAGCAAAAAATCACAACAACTCACAGAATATATCCATGGTTGCAATGAACCCCATACATAGTGATCAACCTCATGGGAATTTTAGTGCACATAGAACACCACCCTAAAAAGTCTATACTCTTGATTAATTTAGAATAACCTAAGATGTGTAAAATATTTTAAGAAGAAACTAGATTTGTAATTATAAAATACAAAACTATAACTTAAATTTGTGAATTTACTTTGTATTTTTTTTCTTATGTAAATAGAGAAAGACTAAACCAAGTTTGGAGTGAAGAAAATAAACCATAACATAACAAACAATATCTCCTTCCAAAAATGTCTCCATATTAAAATGACATTCACTTTCTTGTATAGTAAAATTATTGTTCTTCATATACAATTTTTGATAAGCATGCAATTGGGGCTCGGATATGTAGATGAACTTGGAGTAAACTCTATTTTTGTTAATAAAAATTCTCTTTATTTACATCTATGCTAGATAGATTGTACTTGAATGTATTTAAAATGTCTTATTTGAGTTACATGCTCATTTCATGCTTGTTCCAGAGGATTATTAATTACCAAAAGATTTTCACCCCCAATTTCCTATTTTAATATATATATGTGTGTGTGTGTGTGTGTGTGTGTGAACATATTATGTTGATTTACATATATGTTCTCACCCCCAATTGCTTATTTCAAGATCTATAACAAAATTTTCTGGTTGATAACTCTTATCATCGATATCTTTGAAACCTCCATGACCTGATTCCATGGAAGAAAAATTTTCCTTTCATTCCTTCACGACGGTTCTTTCTTGTTGAGATTCAACAAGAAGATCCTAGTGAAAATTAAGCAACTACACTAGGATGGAGCCTCAGGCTATTTTTAGATGGAGGTCTATTTATAGATGCATGAGCAAATTATATTTATAGATGATGTCTATTTATAGATGATGTTCTATTTATAGATGTATATGCAAGTTCTATTTATAGATCACATGTCTATTTATATATGCATGTCGACTATTATTATCCCTTAATAATAGTTGGACAATAAACAATAATTTATTCTCAATGAGTACTTGGAAATAGTTAACTGAAGTGGAAAATAAATTAGATATAGGAAAATTGAGTTCAAAGGTTGGTTGGTGGAACATGCAAGTGGACTTAGTTGTAACTGAGTGATTCGAAGTTGTAACAAAGTTGGATGTGTAGTTATGTGAGTTGTAAAGTAGTTTAACTCAATTAAGTGAGCTAAACTCAGTTGTGCTAGTTGTAACTGAAGATACACTAGTGAGAGATCAGTGAATTAATTATTAATTAATTCACAACTAGTGGTCTCACATGCAATTGAAGAGTTACTACTGTTAACTACATGCATGTCAGATCCAATGGAGACCCAGTTGAGATGTAGGTGAAAGGGACAATTTGACTATCAGTTGTGACATTAATGGGTGCACTCATGCAAACACACACACATTTGATGTGCCCATGAGGATTGCGCAATCAAGGCAAGCAAGATTCCATTCATTCAGGGATTTCTATCAGCAGGGATTGCGCAGTGGAGGCAGGCTGTCTGGAGGCAATAAATTGACGCATGTATTTGCCAATTTTTGTAATGACAGTGTGAGATGATTGTATATTGTACTGAGAGCTCTTGGATTAGAGTTTTGTATGAGATTGTTTCATGATCCATGATATATACATAATATATGATAGTGGGTTTTTTAGCTATATGATTTCCCAGTAAAAACATCTGTGTTATGTGTGATTGATCTTTCTTCTTGATATTGCAATTGGCGATCGTGTTTTCAATTCCGCAAGAATTTCTGTAGAAACAATTCTGTATTTAATAGTGGCATATAATTGTTAGATCAGGAGAATCTAGGCAATACATAATTTGTATTAAAAATTTTACACTTCTCTGCAACATTTTATTTCTTCTAGGCTACTCTTTCCTATGTTATTGCCTTCTTATTTCTTCTAGGTTACTCTTTCCTATGCTATTGCCTTACGATGTTTCTTTTGCAACATGTGGTGCAATTGCTAGTTATGGATCTACCAATGAGATTTATGGTTAGCTCTAATATCATATTATAGAGATGATGTAATAACATTTGTATTAAAATATACTATACATTGAAGAAAAACACATATTTATATTGTTAAAAGAATTCCTCTTACATTGAAAGCTACTTAACGCATTTATTTTGAAGACTTATTTTGAAATTTTCAACTACAAGACTAAGAAAGCTACTTAATGCATTTATTTTGAAGACTTATTTTGAACAATTCAACTACAATTACAATAGCACACATTTGATTTTACTTTTCTCTTTTTTGTTGCTCTAATATTGTCCTTTATGGACATCTTTAAAGAGCATTCAAATTCTTCTGCAACCCTACAATTATGAAAGCATGACTTTTATTTAGAATTGTGTACGCTTGTAATCATTTATTTTTGTGTTATTTCAAGTCCATGGATTCATTTTATGACAATTATACATGTACATACATATGCAACCTATTTGTAAATTGAATTACCTATCAGGTAATCATTTAAGGTATCTTAAGGATAGCCATGCCTAACATTTACACTTTGCTTCCACCCCAACCACACCCTTTATGAAAGGGTGACTTTTATTTTAAATTGCATATGTTTGTAATCATTTATTTTTATGTGTTATTTCAAGTCCATGGATTCATTTTATGTTAATTATACATGTACTTACATATGCAATCTAATTGTAAATTGAATTACCTGTCAGGTAATCATTTAAGATATCTTAAGTCATGCCTAACATTTGCACTTTGCTTCCACCCCAACCACGTCATTTTCTTTGGATACATAATTTTAATTAGAAAAAAAAAAGTATATGCCTTTAAATAGACTACATTAAAGTCCACGAAGTTTTGGATAGAAGTTGATTGGGTGCTATGTTGTTGATTGGGTGCCCTGTTAAGGCACTCCTTGATGTGAAGTCACTGGTTTCCTATTACATTGAAAGCTACTCAATGCATTTATTTTGAAGACTTATTTTGAGCAATTCAACTACACTTACAATAACACACATTTGATTTTACTTTTTGTTTTTTTTGTTCTAATATTGTCCTTTATGGACATCTTTAAAGAGCATCCAAATTCTTCTGCAACCCTACAATTATGAAAGCATGACTCTTATTTTGAATTTCATATGCTTGTAATCATTTATTTTTATGTGTTATTTTAAAAATATACATATGCAACCTATTTGTAAATTGAATTACCTAGCAGTTAATCATTTAAGGTATCTTAAGGATAGTCATGCCTAACATTTACAGTTTGTTTCCACCCCAACCACACCCTTTATGAAAGGGTGACTTTTATTTTAAATCGAATATGTTTGTAATCATTTATTTTTATGTGTTATTTCGAGTCCATGGATTCATTTTATGTTAATTATACATGTATATACATTTGCAACCTAATTGTAAATTGAATTACCTATCAAGTAATCATTTAAGGTATCTTAAGTCATGCCTAACATTTGCACTTTTCTTCCACCCCAACCACATAATTTTCTTTGGATACATAATTTTAATTAAAAAATATTAACTATTAAACTAGCAATTGTCCATACAGGTGCAAAGGCACCAACCATCACTATGCAAAATATTAACTATTAAACTAGCAATTGTCTCTAAAGGTGCAAAGGCACACCAAAGGAATAGAAAATTTGGGAAAATTATCTTGTCACCCACTCCAATGTTTGCATTGTTAATCGTTTCTATGAGTGCAACAAAATAGCTTCTCGATAAGAATATGTGGATGATAGATATCTAAAGTCACTCTAACTATGAGTGCAACAAAATAGCTTCTCGATAAGAATATGTAGATGACATATATCTAAAGTCACTCCAATGCAATCATTGTTAATCGTTTCTAGAGTGCAACAAAATAGTTTCTTGAAAAGAATATGTAAATGACAAATATCTAAAGCCACTCAGAGACATTAGAAGGGGCATACAAATCTCTAAAGAAGACTTCACCGATTAGATTTTAACCACTGATGAGCAAAATTACGCTATTATTAGGATTGAAGAAGGCATTTTCAGTATTTAGAAAGACGTCATTGTCAATGCCTTTGGTTCAATATAGTGTCAGAGCAAGAGGAATGGAAATGACAACAGAGGATGTTGAACTAGAGTAGAGTGACGCTAATGGGAGAGCAAGAGGAATGGGAATGACAACGGAGGATGTTGAACTAGAGTTGAATGGGAATGACAACAGAGGATGTGAAACTTGAGTAGGGGATGTGAAACTTAGTGACGTTCTTTTAGAGGTGGAAAGAAAAACAATCTAATTTCATTATAAATTGAAATACCAAGGACATTTTCTTTCTTTTATTATAAATTGATTTTTATTATTCTAATATTTTTAAAGATTTATTTTTCAAAACCCAATAAAATGAAAACTTGCACTTCTCAATTTTTATTATAAATTGATTTTATTATTCTAATATTTTTTAAAGATTTATTTTTCAAAACCCAATAAAATTTTATTTTATGATAAATTAATTTAAAAACCAATGGAATATCAAAATATCTCAAAATTTAAAGATTAAAATCTTTCTTTTCATTTAGGATAAGATATAAAATACTTTAAAGGAAAGCACATTTCTAGTCCCATTAGTTGAGTGCCACATTAATTTTTATTTAGAGGAAAGAAGATAAAAATACAAAGATCTTATTGGTCAAATCTACCCATCATCATAGGAACCTTCAATGTAAATATGCAATTCAAAATTTTCTAGGTCAATATTAAACAAAAAGCTTCATAAAAACACCTTCAATATAATATGCAAAAATTTTCTATATGAATATTAAATAAAACTAATTAAAACCTTTAATGTAAAAATGCAATTCAAAAATTTCTACATCAATATTAAACAAACACATGTCAATAAACCAACAATATATTGAATTTTTTTTTTTGAGATTTTACATTTAAATCACATTTTTAATCTTATCACATTTTTAATCTTAAATAGTGAAAAGTTTGGTTTGATAGAATAATGTAATAAACCATCTAAACATTTAACTTTTAAAAATTTGATGTTTTAAATTTAAATCACATTTTTAATCTTAAATAGTGAAAAGTTTGGTTTGATAGAATAACGTAATAAACCATCTAAACATTTTACTTTTACAACAAAAGTAAAAAATGAAAATGGAAAAAAACATGCACAAAAGTTAAAAAGATGGAATATTTAGACCACTATCTTCCATGAAAACCTAAGATGGAATATTTAGACCGCGATCTTCTATGAAAACCTTTATACATAAACACAGACCATGGTATTTATTTTTTATAAGATAGAATATTTAGACCACTATTTTCACTATTAGACGATCTTCTATGAAAACCCCTTTATAGATAAAGACCATGGTATTATATTTTAATTAGTCACTAATCATCCTCTATTAATTTTCTACTCAATTTTTTTTCATTAAAGAAATTTATATTTTTTTAATTAAAGCAATTTATATTTTCTTTTAATTTTTTATTAGTAAATAAATAATTTATAATTAAAACAGTTTATATTTGACAAGTAATTTATTTATGGTCATTAGAAAAAAATTGCAATTACTTCTAAATCCACTCGAATTTCTTTCTCCCCTTCTAAATCCCCTCGCATTTCTTTCTCCCCTATGATGTAAGAACTTCTCTTTTGTTGTCATGTTAATGCACATTACATAAACATTAATGAGTAGAGGCACTAAATCAAGACTTACCAGCAAAACAAACAAAAGATCAAAAGCATAAAATCCGACTGCTGCTATGGATATGTGGGTGAATTGTTTCTCCCAATTTCTTGCGTCGAAACTCCTCTTTCACCTGTCAATTTGGTTGCTGGATTGATAATTCACTAAAATCGGAACACTCGGAACGCCTACAAACCCTTGCGTCATCGATTAACAGCCCGGTGCTGCAGCGTGCAGCGGCCGAAAACAGAGAAACCCTAAACCAAACCCTTACGCCACCGAATACCTATACTGTTATAAAACCATAAACCATCGATCAATCACACCGCCTCCATAGAACCGCAAACCTATCAATCACCAAGAACCCCAGACACTTCACAGAATAAACCCTCGCTGATAAAATATCAGCAACACTGCTATCGATTACCTATACTGCAGCATCCGAAAACAGATAAACAAGTACAATAGGAATAAATTAATACAAACCCCTACGCCATCGATTAACAGCACGGGTCTGCAGCGTGCAGCGGCTGAAAACAGAGAAACCCTAAATCAAACCCTTACGCCACCGAATACCTATACTGTTATAAAACCATAAACGGTGGATCAAGCACACCGCTTCACAGAATAAACCCTCGCTGATAAAATATCAGCAACACTGCTATCGATTACCTATACTGCAGCATCCGAAAACAGAGAAACAAGTACAATACGAATAAATCAACACAAACCCTTACGCCATCGATTAACAGCACGGGTCTGCAGCGGCCGAAAACAGAGAAACCCTAAATCGCCACCGAATACCTATACTGTTATAAAACCACAAACCGTGGATCAAGCACACCGCCTCCATACAACCACAAGCCTATCAATCACCAAGAACCATAGACCCTTCACAGAATAAACCCTCGCTGATAATATATCACAAATATCAGCCGACCCTCTACAGAATAAACCCTCGGTGATAAGATATCACCAATAAGCATAGACCCTTCACGAAATAAACCCTCGATAATAACATCTTTTATATCGAGTAGTTCGTGAAGTGGGGGCAAATGGTGAAAGCACTTGACTTTCAGCAGATCCACCCAGGTTCAAACCCTCGTGGAGACATACTCCCCTTGTGTCTTGGCTAGAAGAGTAGGCGACCCCATAGTGGACGTCTCGGCTCTTGTTGAGGCATAAGTTCATTACTATTGTGTGCGGCTTGTAGGCTGTTGCACCTAGCCTAGGTTTATAGTGGCAGCCAGTTGGATTTGAACCCGGGCCTTGCTCAGGCAACTCTCACCAGTGACCGATTGTCCTAGATCTAAAAAAAACATCTTATATCAAGTAGGTTCAAAACGTGCTCGATAGGGTTGTTATTTGCCTGTCATGATCAAGTTAGAGGGATAGACATTTTGCCCATCATGATCAAGTTAGAGGGATAGACATTGAGTTGGACGCCTCGGTCTTATGATCAAGTTAGAGAGATAGACATTGAGAATGTTGGACACCTCGGTCCTTGTGAAAGTCATGAATTTATGATATGTGTGACTTACTGGGCTGCGACATATACCCAGAGAAATTGCTATTCTCTATCTAAAAAAACATCTTATAGCAAATACTTGTGCATACAAATCTATTTGTAACAGTACATAAATTTGCACAATTTAAATGTCTTTCCAAGTCCACATTGTTGAAAGATTAGGGTTTTCCATAGGAGTTGTCTAACGAGACGGAGGAATTGCCCGGATGGTCAAAATTCGCCGGAATCCTGGCCAAAAAAAATTTCAGAAATTTTACAGTAATAGTGTTTGAATCATGATTTTGATTGTGAAAATGGATTCAGCACCATCAAAAACTTCCAAGGCACCCAAAATATTGAAATTTGATAATTATAACATGGATTTACTAAAATCCCTGCCGAATTTTCTTAAAATCTTACCAAAATTTCCATGATTTTCAAGACGAAAAAATAGTCTAGTTAGACTATGGCTTTTCCATAAGATCGTAGATTTACTTTCATGTGTGAATGTGGCATTCATTTATAATAAATATATTTTAATTTAAAAGAGTGAAAAAAACAACTTTAAATTTAAAATGAAATTAAATATTGAATTGGTCCCACGAACTTTTCTTTTGAGTGAGTGTTATAGTTGCATTAAAAGATTTGATTATGGGTTTCACTTGAAAAAAAAAATTAAATAGTGGGAAAATCTAAATTTACTCAAACATGTTATTTATTGTACCTACCGCTGCAGGTCACTACGCATCAGGTTTTTCCTAATTGTGACATTAATTCACCTTGATTAGACATATGTTTTGGATTGTTGTATAATTTGACTATAGTTAAATTTTAATAATCTATTTATTTATTTATTTATTTTAATTTCCTTGCATCTGGTTGGTGGATAATTTGAACATGTTATTGCAAATGTGTACGGTGAAGGTGTAATATCCTTCGGCGTAATGTCCTCTGCATCACCCGTATTTCTATTTTCTGCGCAAGACGTTTGCAAGTGGATTTACCGTGCGGCTCGACACTCTACAAGCGAGCTTTTGCAAGTTAGGCTGGAACTGTGCGCCTCCGGTTGGAAGGTCTGGCGAGGATCATACATATTATATTTAATCAACAATAAGTTTTTCGGCATCAAGTATGGATCTATTATTGGTTTAGTTTATGTGCGAATAAACTCTACAGTAGAAATGAAGAGAGACTCCTGGCTATTGATGTAATTGACTTCAGTATTGAACCTCTGTTTAGTTGATTGATATCCAGGGTTGAGGAACCCTTTTGAGAACCAATTGGTATTGCTCTTGCGCCCTGCTCCGGCAATAGAAATTAATTTAAGATGAGTCCTTCAGATTTGTTGTGATCGACTTATAAAGAATGGCATTGTGCGTATGAGCCCTGTTAGAATATCGAAAGCATAGCTTGATTGAGAGGAGATCGCTAAGAATTAAGCTCGATTCTTGGTAACTATCGCATCAAATTGGAATCGATTTCCAATTCACAGCATTGAACCTGTGTGATAACTGAGTTGATGAATTGAAGAAGGAACAACGTTCCATAGAACCGCACGGAAGAATATTTGAGTTGATTTGTTTCTTGATGGAAGTCAGATTTGAAATTGAGCGTGTTGGATTTGGAATGAATGCAGGAAATTGGAAGTAGAATCGTGGGACAAGGCATAGTGGAACCGTAATGGTGACAGCGCAGAGTTGGACTGAGTTAAGCCTCAACACACAGAGTTAATTGAAAACAATAGTGTGGTGGAACCATGCGACGAAACCTTGAAATAGACGGAACCTTGAAATAGTCGAAACCTTGGAGAAATAGTGGAAGCGGTTTTGAAATCGAAAACCAGCAGTATCGCGTGGGTAAGTAGATGGTAAGTGGAAAGTTTGAAAAAAACGTGATCTAGCTCATCGAGCGACACGTAGCAAAGGGTGGGTTTTAAAAACCACCCACGTCGCGTTTTTTTTAGCATTAAAGCTCGGAGATTAAAATTACGCGATATTCAATTACATCCGTCGGATGGGTGTTGAATGGAGGGTTGGAACGCGATAAATGATCCACCGTTGGATCATAAGTGAAGCTGCATGGTCGGGGATACAAAGGTGAGTTAATCGGTGGGACCCGGAATATAGATACAGTTCGGCGTTGGGTTTTAAACCAAAGGGTCGAAGATTTATTTAATGAATGCTTGACATCGGATCAACCCAAAGGTATGTTTGATTGATGAAATATTAACCAAGCAAATAAAAAAATTATTGATTCATTTGGGTTCAACGTGATATTGGTTAGGAGTTCGCATAAATGAATGTGAAGCCGCGTGTGGGGCCTGACGGATATTCAATTAAATGTTTGGTTTTGGTACATGTTAGTTGGGTCGGCCTATTTCATGGTGTGAAGTAATCTGAGTGAATCATATTCAAGATTTAACCTGAGCATTATTGAAGAGAAAGCGACATATAGTCATATGTTAATAAATTATGGATATAATATTTATGTGATTGGGTAATACTATTTGAAGAAGGGCTCTTGCTCGTGAGTAAATCCAATGACCAACCTTGGACATGGGGTTTAGTTGGAATATTAATGTGAAAGAATTTGATATGTGGACTTGTAATATGGTTGAGACCATAGGGAATAAATGTAAGGTTATAAGGCCGTGGGTCATTATATAAAGACTTTTATCGTAAGTCGAGACGAATAAATTAAGTTATGTTTGTACCATATATTGTACAGTCACGAAGGAACCTGACTCCCAAGGAACTTGACATCAGTGGTGAACTTCTTTAGACTGACCCGCAGTGATATATAACATTAGCAAGTACACATCAACCACATGCTAATAAGAACGTCATAAATAAAATTGTGATGCATGAATATTTTATTACTTGTATCATCGTCTCTGTCTATTTGGACGAATAAATTAATTTATATTTTAATGTTATTGATTATACATAGAATCAATATCAACAATAAGGTTTTCGGCATCAAATATGGAATTTATGATATTAATTATGCAAGTACAGAACTAAGTTGGAGGATCTAGTCGATGTGGCAGACACCCCATGTAGATCTCTTGGTATTAACAACCATTAATTCAAATTTAAATGGCATAAAATTATGGGACTTGTGCGAGTTTCTACTTTGCAGTTGTTATTTTGCTTGAACCCTTGTCAATTTTATTTCTGCTCTTTAGATTTTCTGTTGTTGACTGTCGAAATTTTTGTTTTCTACTCAAGACATCTGCAAGTGGATTTACCGTGGGACTCGACACTCTGCAAGCGAGCTTTTGCAAGTCAAGCTGGAACTGTGTGCCTCCGGTTGGAAGGTCTGGCAAGGATAATTTCTCTTATTCTTTCGGGTAATTCCACATATTAAATTCCCTTTCTTGCTTTGATTCTGAGTGCAAAATGGATGACATTCTACTTGCAATTTACATATTATGGACTCTGTTTTTAAATGATAACCGATGAAATATTAATCATGGAACTCATGGGCTCCTGATTTGGGCGATCTCGCCCTTGAATGGGCAATTCCATTTGAATTTGATACTACAAATCTCGTTTCTTTTTAACAAATTCATGAAGTTTCTAGAAGTACTTCTCAAGAATATATGCTTCAAAGAAAACATAGAAAGCAGAATTTTGTTGGGTCCCTAGCATGAGAATACCATTTGTATCAGGCTCAGAGGATTCAAAATCATTTCCCTTGGGACGACTCTCTTTACTAAAGCCCCCGTTCATTGAAAAATGTAGATCATTATCATCATCATTTTCTGAATCAAATCCCACTTCATTTCTAGTTTTGGCGTTACTAGATCAAAAGCTATGCTCTTGCTCATAAAACAACATATTAACACCATTATTATCATCTCTATCTGAAAACCCTTCGACCTTCACTTTATGGTGCAAAATTCGAAGGCCTTTATTGCATGGTTGCATGGTTTTTGGATTCCATGGGCAATGACAGAGTTGCTAGACATTAAATAACATCCAAAGGCGTGTAGAGTCGAAACAAATGTTAAATGTAATGACAACAGGAGAGAGAAAGGAAATGAAACTTGCCAAGTAGCAGAACAACATTTCCTCCTGACTGGACTGTCAAAGTACATGAGATGAACTCATTTGTGACTAATTTAATTACGGTGGCCGCTCACAAGATAGGGCCAGAAACAAAACTCTATGAAATAAATTAAAGTTCAGGCTGTTTTGTAGTTATCGGTATCCTCCAAGAAATTATTGGGTCGTGTGCATATTATGAAGGCAAGAAAATGCAAGCACCTCAGTTGAAAGTTAGTCAGAATTAATCTTTAAATAATTGCTTCCAGAAGACAAGGCACCCAATAAAAGTCATGGGTTTAATTGATCAAGTAAAAGCAGCACTAGGAGCAGTCAAAACAGAAGTAGCTAATAGAACATATGCAAAGGCAAGGGTAGTTTATAGCTTATGTAGTTATAGCTTACTGAAAATAGTAGTTATTACACTATAGCCTAGAGATTTATAGCAAATTAGAGAAACTACCCAAATAGTCACCTTAGTCTTATTGCTATGGACCTGTGGTGGTGGTAGTCTTAGTCCCATGCCTTAAGTTATTATTATAGGATCTTAAAACGGAAAATGTAGCATTTGCTATAGTTTACCTATATATTTTGATTTTGATTGAGAAAAAAATAATAATAAATTAGACTTGTTGTTTAGTTTTTGTTTTTTATAAAAAAATAATTGATAATAGATCAATCTTTTTGAGAATAATTATAGGGTGATATAATATAGAATTGCGATATTAAAAAAAACATTTAATTAATTAAAATGGTTATCTAAATACTCATTACTGTAGGGTAAAATAGATAGTAATAAGTATTTCATTAAGATACTTAATGGTGAGAAAGTTGTTTCTTTGAAATCTTTTGTGAGTAAAAATCTAGTCATATTAAGAATAGGATTTCGTGAATTGAAATCCCATTCACTCTGATACTTCCTATTTTACCCATGAGTTCGATATTCAGAAAATTGAATATAGGCACGTGAATATCTCAATTCTTTCAAATTTTAGATATGAAAAAGGAAGTTTACGAAGTAGTGGCAAAATACCTGCTACAGAATACAAAGGGAAACTCCCATGTGGAAACAGAAGCGAAATTTGTTTTTTACAAGTCATATAGTCTATTTCAAGATTGTTCTATGCCATCTATTATTCACATTATCTTCCACCGGTTACCAAAATTTGTTTATTCAAATCATTTCTCTCAACTACCCAATTGGATGGTTAAAATATTGATTTTCTTGATGTCTACGTTTCAACTTCTGGTATTGCTCTTATTCTTCAGACAGTTGATTTCTTTGGATATTTAAATTGTTGTTTTTTCTTGATGTTTTAACAAAGTTAGGCGCCACTTGCTGCATTGAGTGGAATCTATCAATTTGGAACGATGGAATGTAGTTCCATGCAACTTTCAAAGACGCTACAACAACTGATAGAAGAAGAAGAGGCCGCTAATACCAAAGTAGATTGTAGAAACAAAGCAATGGAGAAAACAAGTGGTGGATACTTCACATGTAGACCTTGTAAGAAGTGGTTTAGCTGCAGCTTCAAATGGTGCAAATGTTGTTGTTGTATGCAGCACATTTGTTAATATGCAGAAAATAATAAGTGGTTGTCAAAGATCAACATGAAGGAAAGTAAAGAAGAAAACAAATGGTGAATACTTTAAATGTAGACGTTGTACCAGGTCGTATAGATACAACTTCAAATGGTCCAAATGTTGTTGTTGTATACACCATCTTTGTTAATGTACATAGAACAATGACTGGTTGTTAGCAATCATCATTCAACACATTTATTCGTCATTCAAATGAATATTTTGTCTTATCACGAAAGGTGGTGTAACCAGCAAATTTTCAAAATATAATGCTAAAATTAGTACATATTATGTTGACCTATCTTTCCCAATGCTTGCCACATTGACTTGCAAGTACATGCTTTGGTGCAGTAAAGTTGGGGCTTGCATAAGGGATGAATGCTTTGTTATAATTAAGTCGATTCTCACATTTATGTTGAGTACTACATTCGATCAGTCAATTAAAGTTATTGTCATCTTATACATGAAAAAAAAAGATATTTCATGTTATTAAAAACAAAACAATTCCATAAATCGAAGCTTTTTGTGTGAAGCATGTTGTTGCCTTGCAGATGCTATTATGCTACAGTCCATATGTGACTGTACATACATATTCGTAATTGCAAGTGTGTTGTTCAGAACTAACAAGATTAATCTTACTAATCAAGACACATACGATCTGCATTTCATGCTTTCTATTGTATACAAAAGTCAATCATTTCTAGAATACACAACTTCTATGTGAGATTCATGTCTTCAGAGACAATAATCAATGTTGCATGTTGTTTGTTTTTCAGTGATACTTTTAAAATATAGAGAGGTGCAAAATAGGAGCTAGTTACTTGCAACTTTGCTTCCCTTATTTTACTGTTTGAAATCAAACATACAATATAAAAGTAAAATTAGTGTTTTGTGCTAGTAAACATTATCATAGACATATATTCAATAAAGAAAAAAATATTGTAGAACCTTCTCTCATCTTTGAGAAAAAAAAAAATCTAACATACATAGTAGTTAGTAAACAAATCACCATACGAATATGAAGAATAAATACATACAAAAAATGGTTGAAATCATAGACATTGAAAACTACCATTCAGCAAAAAAAAATGGCATAGATGCTAATATTGATATCGTTTTAATGAAATATAGTCTCTTCAGACTACAACGATTTTCATATACTGCTGGAGATTGTTTGTTCATTGCATTTGAAGTGCTTCTGCACTTTTGTTACTCGTCCATTGAACTACGCAATGGAATAATAGACCATTTTCTCAATTGTCTACAACACAATGACACAGAGGCAAAAGAATCATACCAATATGAACTAGATCCTGTCATGTTATATCAACTTCATGGAATTCACGATGTTGACACATACCTTCATAAAATGTGTTTTTCTGCTTCTACTAGCGATTTCCAATCTAAAAGAGGCCTATGGGGAGACACATTTTTCATACGATGGCTATCAAAGTGGTTGAACATACCAATTGGAGTCTGGTCACTAACAATGAAAACAAGGTATTTGTTCTTCAACCATGATCTAGATACAATTCCACTAAACATTTTGTTTCATGATATAGATCCTATTAGTGGACATTTTGAACCTCTATTACACAAAAGATTACCTAGATGCAACTTTGTGCCAAATTATTCCTTGTCGCCTCTTTGCAAATGTCTTGAAAACCATTACGAATACATTGTTCATGAAATGCAAATTCATGGATTTCACATAGCAAAAACAACTATGTCGAAATGTGCCAATAGCATGTTCAGTGCAATTTGTCATTTAATAGCACCTGAATTTGATGAACAGTCTTTCAGACTCTACATTGTCCAATATTTTTGCAATGCACTGATGGGTAGGAACGAAGACGCATTAAATTGTATAGAAAAACACTTAACAAATGAAACTATACCAAGTCAAACAATGGTTGCAGGCTGGCAACAATACCTAATTAATATGGCAATGCCATATGAAAAAGGAGGAGTTGAGGGAACATCATTTTGCTTCCAATGGACATCGATCATATTCAATGTAAACATACAAATATGGTCATTTACCAGTAAAACCATTGTCAATTACTGCCCATCAAAAACAAATTTCAATCAAACGTACAACATATTATCATTTGAAACAAGTACATCACACATTCATTATGAACCACTACTATCAAATCAAAATACAAATCAGTGCAATCTGCAACATAGAATAGTACAAATGCATGAAAACACCAAGAATAGAATAAACTTACGCAAATTGAAACAAATTATATGTACAAATAACCCAAATAAAATTGGAGAAAATAGAAATAAAATAACGAATAAAAATTGTTCGTCACGAAAGAGTACTCCCATAGAAATTTACAAACAACAAATTGAAGACACACCGAAAACCAAATGTCCAATATTTAAGAGGTTGCAATTTCGAAAGAACATCTCAAGCATTGGACTTGAGTTAGAAAAAATGTACATAAACATATCTGGAAAACATAAGACATTGTGTTTAAATATCATCTGTAGATCTTGCAAAACAACACTTGCCAATGCAAAGTTGCCTCGCTTTGCAACACCTGAACAAATAAGACGTAATAAGCCATTGTGAACTGTAACAACACTTTCAGAGCTTGAGGAAAGACTTGTTGCATTAAGAATTCCTTTTGCACAAATAAGACAATGTGGCAACAAGCGATCACAAATGGGCTTAACTGGTTCAATAATCAATGTACCTGTCCAGATGGACAATGTCCAAAAAGCATTGCCACAATTCATAAACAATACAATGACAATTTCTATTACATTAAAACGATGACTAGAATACAAGACTGCATATCAAACAGGAAAAGTGCATGTGCATACTGTCATGAGAGCACTTAAAGAACTATGTTCTCGAAATTTATATAAAACTGAAAACATTTCCATTAATAGCAATCGGAATCATATACTTGAATTGGACAATAAAGATAATAAATCTGAGGATGACAACATTGATAGCAAAAGTGAAACCGATAGCATTTCAGAAAGTGAAAGACCAACTGAAACCTTAGTACATGGATTCATAGCTTCACAACGAATTCATGATTTACAAGACAAGATTATTGAAATAGCACCAGCTGAGGGACAGCGACCACTTGGGATATTCAAAGACAAACATGCAGAAGAAATGAGTTTCCCAACACTATTCTTTGGAAATCCACGTGACGATGATATAGTACAAATATTTCGTTACCAAAAAATAGTAAAATGGGAACTAATGCATTGCAGTGGTCACTTTTCCTATCATATCACAAATTTGTTCTTCAAGACAATGTGAATAATCATTGAAAAGGTCATGTCATGCATTTCAGTACGAATAAGGAAAGGAAAATTACAAGGAAGAAAGTTGTTAGCAAAAGATGTTAAGTACAAGCCCAACTTAGAAAAGTTACTAAAAAGTCACATTGGATACATAGATTTCAAACACATAAGAATTTCTCCTGATTACCACCAACAAATGCAAAAACATATATTTGCAATGATACAACAATTAGGTCCTCCAACTTTCTTTGTTACATTTACAAGTGCAGAGCATCGTTGGACACCACTAGTAGAAACTCTTACTAAATTGCATAGCAATAGAAATAAAAAGAAACACATTGAAACAATTGAGGAATACAACATTGATTATCTTGTCAGAAAGGACCCAGTAACATGTACACGTTACTATAGACATAAGACAGATGCACTGAAGCAATTGATCTGTCAAGATAATACATTTTTTGGCAAAATATTAGATTACTACTTTGTAACTGAGTTCCAAAATAGAGGTAGTGCACATGAACATGCTCTTATATGGATAGAAAATTCTCTAGTATATGGAATTAATAGTAACTTAGAAATTGAAAACTTCTTGGACAACTATATAACTTGTAGCACAGATCACCTTGATCCAGAACTCGCAAAGATACATGAACATCATCATACCAAAAGCTGTAAAAAAAGAAAAGCATCGCATTGTAGATACAAATTTCCAATGCCACCAATGAAAAGAACAAGGATTCTTGAACCAATTACTTCGCTAGATGACTCAATAAATGAAAAAGTTTTGTCCTTGCAAAGCACCTTAGAACAAAAACACTATGACAAATCAACTAGTCATGAAAATTTCTTAGATGAATTGCACTTAACAGAAACTGATTACATCGAATTAATACAAAGTACATTAACACAACCAATGGTATTCTTGCAACGAAAACCATCAGAAATATGGAATAATAGCTTTGCATTCAATATGCCACACCTATGGAATGCAAATACAGATGCTCAATATGTTCTAAATGCATATGTTGCAGCTTCATATTGCAGTTCATATATTACCAAAGTTGACAGATCTATGACAAATGCATTCAAAAGGATACGACAAGAACATGAAAAGAGCAAAATCGATGCTATTCAAATGATACGATCTCTAGGGAATGCCTTGCTTAACATTCAACAAATTTCAGCTCAATAAGTAGTCCACATAGCTCTCTCCCTACTATTGAATCATAGTTCAAGAGAATGCAACTTTATAAACACAGCACCAACATATGAATGCACATTTATAGTTAAACCAACCATTCTTCTGAAACAAATTCCTGACAACTCCGAAGATGTTATGCGAAGTTCTATAATTGATTACTATATCAATAGGCCTAATGCTATTAAGCATGTATGTTTAGCTTAATTTGTATCAAAGTATAGGAAAGATGGGACACCAATATCAAAAAGGAAAAAATAAAAGTAATTTGATTCATCAAATACAAAAAACACATTGACTATGAAAACTATTACAGAGAAAAACTTTTGCTATATGTTCCATTCGAAAACAATGAAGATGCGCTAAAGCAAGACTTGCCAACATGGAAGAGTGCATACATGTTGCATAAGAACACAATAAAGAGCAATGAAACTAAGTTCACATACAACATGAACAAGAAATGGGGTGATTTGGAAGAAGCAATTCAAGAAATTGATAACAACATTGCAACTTCTAATCACACAATAAAAAAACCTCAAATATCCAATGATGTCACTGAGAAGTACGACTTGGCTAAAGATTTGCAATTTCTCCAATGCCATGACAAAAAAAAGACATCTTAACATTGGTTTTCAATTTATAGAACATCCATTTATGCTTAGCAACGAAGAATACTACAAGATTAGGAGAATGCTTAATAGAGAACAACAAGCAATTCTCAAAGACATTGCAATGAAAAAACGAAAGAACATTGACAAACCACTCTACTTATTTTTTACTGGAGGAGATGGCACTGGAAAAACATTCACAGCAAAAGCAATATTTCAAATGCTCATGCGCATTTACAATGAACATTACAATACAAACCCTTTGAAACCAAAGGGTTTGATATTAGCATATACAGGTAAATTTGCATATAATGCAGGTGGAGTGACAATTCATTCTGCATTGCTAATTCCTTTCAACAAATCTAGTTTTATTCCACTTAGCAATGATGTATTAGACAACTTAACACAACTGTACGAAGAATTAAGGGTCGTTCTCATTGATGAAGTATCTTTGATTGGAAGTTGTTTTCTATATCAAATTGATGATCGACTAAGAAACATTAAGCATAATCAAACAAAATACTTTGGAAACATTGATATCATATTTTGTGGTGACCTGTACCAAGCACAACCTATACAAGATTCACTAATATTTGAACAACCTACAATAAGAAGGCAACCAATAACATATGACTTTTGGCAAGAACATGTAAAGTACTATGAATTGCACATTGCAATGCGTCAAACAAATGAAATATTCATTACCATTTTGAATAGGATGCGTATAAATAATCAAACAGAAGATGATTTGAATTACCTGAATGGAAATTGTATTCGAAATTCTCCTAATGATCCTACTTTCCCTTATCTATTTTTTAGGAATAGAGATGTAACATTACATAACAAGAAAATGTTGTCTGTTGTTCCTGGTGATGAAATTGTAATTGATGCAATTGATTATGAAGAAGAAAACCATGGAAACATACCATCTCATGCACACATAGCAACATTGCCTTCACAAATTGTCCTAAAACTTAACATGCTAGTTGAAATATATGCAGGAAACTATGACTTACAAGATGGTCTAGTCAATGGTACAGATGGTATCATTAAAGCATATGTAAAATTATACAACTTTGATGTAATATGGATCAAATTCTATGATGAACGTGTTGGCCGTCGACAAGCACATAAATTTGCTTTTCTATATAGCCAACAAATTTGTAGCGATTGGACTCCCATATTGCGCACAACAAAGCTAGTTTCTGTATTAGCAAAAATAGGCAACTTGAAAATCAGAAAACAATTTCCAGTCCAACTAGCATGTGCACGTACAATACACAGATCACAAGGCTTAACACTAGACAATATTGCATTTGATCCTTTAGGAATACGACGCCATGGATTAGTATATACAGCTCTCTCTCGTGTGATAAACATAGAATCATTGTATTTTCTTAGTCCACATAAGAAACAAAACTTCCGAATTCAACACAAAATCTCTCTTGAAATGGAACGTTTTCAAAGAAACACGAAGTGGCAACTAGACTACAATTATTCGTTATTAGAAACAAAAGCATACATTTCAATTCTTTCTCTAAACACCCGCAGTTTACAAATACATATTGATGATTTTTTAAATGACTATGATCTAATGCAATCTGACATCCTATGTTTACAAGAAACACATTTGAAAGATCCAATGCTACTAAAAAGACTTGAAACATTCGATTGCATATCAAATTATAGTAAACATGGTTTGCTAATTTGTATGAAAAAGCATATAAATATTTTGAAACATATTCACTTTGAAGAAAAAAACGTTGAAGCTACACTAGCAAATATGCTTCTTCATGACATGGATATTATAGTTCTCAATGTCTATGTTGCACCATATGCAGCATTGACTGATACATTGCACCTTCTTTCAAAAGCATTATGCAACATACATTCAAATCAAACAATAGCAATTGTCGGCCATTTCAACATCAATATGCTTGGAAGCAACAAAAAAACAAACAAACTAAGATCGTATATGTACAATTACAACCTTCATTTTCTTTTAGAGACAAATAACAATCAACAAATATCAATCATTGATCACATATGGTCAAACATAACTTGTAGCTATAAGACTTTCAGGTTAGATACATATTGGACTGACCATGATACTATTTGTCTCATCATCGAAGACAAAAATGCAACAGAAACATAGTGCAAATGAAACTAGTCTAATGCCTTTTCTAGTCAATATTGTCACACTTGCCTACTCATGTCCTTATTATACAAATGAAATCAATAGTGAGTATTATTACCAATGATACTTTTAATTTGTTTCTGAATAAGTTTTTGAAAGTTGCATTATAGCTTTTTAACAATGTCACAAATAACAAATAAGCTTCAACAAAAATAAAACATTTACTTCTTCCAACACAGTTCAATAAATATTACTAAAAAAAATTTACTTCTTCTAACACATGGAATTGCTTATTTTTACATAACACTACTATCACTTTGACTTCTAATTGTATGTCTTGAAAATTTCTATTGCTTTATACAGTGAGTCAAACATGCAAAGAAAATTCACAAAAACAAACAAACACATCCAGGTTTGCTTATGACGCCCAACTTACTTACTCTTCGATGCATATGTATAGACATATCTCTATGTTTAACTGTTTATTTCTTTCTATGAAACTATTGCGAGACCCATTCTTATATTTCTGGCACTGACTTCCATAGGACTGTTGTTCATATAGAATTATATTATGCATCCATGATTTAACTCTCAAGCATCACATAATTCATTTTAATCCTTGAATTTGTCTTTCAATCCATTGGAATATTTTCATGTACACATGACACACCCTCCATCACAAATTGCAGACTATATATAACCATTTTGGAGTTATCTAACAATAGACACTACAGAGTGATGAACCTTATTCTCTACAATATTTTAGGACTACCATATACTTTGTTTCCCTTTTCATCATCTCAATAATGTTCCATGCTTAAAGTTGACAATCATCATCAACTGCTTATTTGCATGAGAACTGTTACATGCATAGTTCTATCAACCCCAACCTTCTTCTTCTTCTTTTTCTCTCAACCTTTATTTCCTTTTCCTCATCCTTTCTCTAGAAACTTCTCGAGCTTCCTCTTAATTTGACATTTGAGCCCTTTTTCACTAACATCTCCTCCAATTTCCCATGTTGCTTGATGTCAATCTCTAAATTGTAATAGAGATAATATCAAATAGAAATTAAATTATTTCCAAAATTATAACTCTATTTCAATTACATCAAACTCAATTATTTTATAATCCATATGCATTTTAATTCTCATTGTACAGTTTAAGAAGAATGTTTCCAATCTTATTGTTATTTCCCTTAATATTCCTTGTTGTCTCTGTAATTTTATCTATATGATTTTTTTTGGTTTCTTTTGTGTTATGGTGTTTCTATTTTATTTTTGGTTGAGTGGTAGAAGGAGCTCAATCGAGATATATCTTGATTGAAATATTTATTATGTAAATTCCCAACCACCCATATTAATTAACACCATTGGAAAGGGAGCTTGATCAAATTCCTAGCTATGAAAACAAAAACTAAGGCACCATGTTACGCAAACAACATCATTGAACACTTTTTGCTGGAAATGTTTTACTAACAATGATCGATCGAGCTCCTACTTAAACTGGAAAAAAAATCCAACACTTTGGTATAATAACAATGTAAATTAATACATGGTTGGTGGGAATTCTTGATCAAACTAGATCCATTCAACTATATCACAATTGACGTATACCTCAATTAAGCTCCTAATTCCCCTGATTGAATTCCTCTTATTTTGATTTCTAATTGAATTCATGTGTATATTACTAATTACTGATTGAATTCCTGATTGCTTGTTGAATTGAATTCCTGATTAGTATTACTGAGTGAATTTTTATCAATGTTTTGATTCCAATTAGTAGTTCCTGAACTTTCATGCATCTGTATCACATGCATTTACACGTTTCTATAGTACTAGACTTGATGAGTCTTATAACCTTATCCACTGCCTAGAATTTACAAATTATCAACTTTCTTTTTTATTGCTATATAATGTTCATAGGTATCGAATAATTCATAATATGCAATTCACATGTTTTCATCCACCCTGTGACTAGACCGCACATTTAACCATGTGATATGCTGCTACGGGTCGGTTTTCTTCTCCTATCAAGGAAACTTTTCAAAAGTCAACTCTATTGGAAATCACTGTTAATTTGTATATTACAGTCAAGATGGTTATTGTTGGAAGCCCATCACTGTATTTAAGAATCATTTTCTCTCTCAGACACAAAAATTTTAATATTTGCAACTCAGATCAGTGTATATCTCTGTTGCACTAATAGAGCTTTCTGAGTTTAATATTGTATAATTTATAAGTTTTCCATTATCGAAGTTTTTAAATGCAATTAATCTTTCTTTGAGTAACTAATACTCGGTTTCCACTACGATATAGAATAAGATTATACTTTTATTTTTATTTTTAGTTGTTAAAATTTAGCAGACGCTTCATCGTCATGTTCAAGTACACCATTCAATGATGTTGCATCTTTTTCATCTTGCAGCTCTGGAGAACAAGCTACAATAGACAAACAACAACAAACATCGGTTGCAACTGAATCAAACAAGTAAGTAAGTTTGAAACAAATTTTTATAAGTGCCATTGACATAGCATTTATATTTATCAATAATGTATTTTACTTCTAATTGTCTCTTTTGCCACATCAACATCATCAATACACAGATCAAAAGCATCATATTTAGTCCCAGTTACAATTGAAGTACTAAACATTCGTAAAACTGGAAAAATGTTCAATGGAGATGTTATGGTCATTTATAGCACATACCTTGATAAAGTCCACAAAGCATGACAAATACTACGTGCAGATTTGACAGATGCTGAAGGAATCATGACAATCACATTGTCCATACCAATTGATCTCATTGAAGAACATGAACAAAAAATATCACCAGGAGAAGCAATATCTATTACAAATTTTAAAGTTCTTCCTAAAACAAATTATGACCGCGGTGATTGTGATTGGATTTTGCTGCTAACCGAACTAATCACCGTACAGAACATACCACCAATTTGCAAAGATTACAAATTCATTCTAGATACAACAGTAAAACACCTTACAACAAATACATAAACATATCCAATTGGAACAATTGCTGCAGTTGTGACAACTGCACGGAAAATTGGTTTGCAATATACATTGCAAATGAAAGATGGAAATTTCGATGACAATAGAGCAACGGTAACATAAATTACTTTGCATTGTTTTTATATTGCTAGTTCCATCCTACATTTCAATTCCCTTTGAAACAAAATAACATTTTGTCTTCTATTGCAGTTGCAGTTATTTGAAACATTTGCACCACTCTACAGTGAAATTGAACAAGAATTGCAAAAAGGCCATTTTCCAATTATGCTATTAAAAAACATAACAAACAGGAAAGAACTCAAGGAGAGAACACTTTGAACAACACAAGCTACATTCATCAAAAAATTGAATGCAGAAGCAACAGAAGAACTTAGAAAATTGAACCCTCCAACATTCTCTGTAAGTACAAATGAAACAGTACCTGTACTTCTCAATATGAAATTTTTTGTTCATCTCTTTCCATTTTGACATATACTACTTGTCCTCCTCTATGAACAGATAAAAGGAACATTGACAACTGCAAGCATTTATTCTACGCCATTTGAACCAATTTGTCTTGGATGCAATTCACCAATACCAACCTCTACAATGATAGAGGAGACAACAGTTAATTGCCTTAAGTGCAATAAAAATTCGTTCTTTTCCTATTCACAGTGTCTTAATTGCATAATCAAGTCTAAAAACACCAGCTTGCAATGTTGCATCAGAAACAAATTGCTCTTGAAACAGTTACTTCCCAACCTAGCACGAATGTCTTTTCAAGACTATGTTCAAAAGAAACAAGCAACCATGTATATGCTACGTGATTTCAAAATAAATGGTACATTTACAATCAATGAAGACAACGAGATCCAATCTGTTGACAGCAACGAAAGCCCTACCAAAGCTAGGTATTCTTGTAATTATTCTTCATCTAAATCAGATATATGCACTTTAAATTATGCTATCCAAAATAGCAAGATTTGTACTAAATTTTCCCTCTTCTTTGCAGCCCCAGCACTTCTACAAACATTTGCTACAACAAGAACACATAGTAATCCAGAAATCGGTCCAAAGCTCTTCTCAATTTTTTTACTAGATTTTACTGCTCAGATCCTCCTCTCTCAAAGTGCAGCATGTCTGCAACATTTTGCTAGAACAAGAAAGCATACAAATGCACATATGACAGAAAAGTTTTCACAGAGCAATTAGGAACAAAAATCACTAGTTATATTTATAGTCTTTCTTCTAGCTATTTGCAGATACTTTCAGACTTAATATATGTATATTTAAGGAATATAGCTTTTCCATTAGGCCTTTACAAATATTTTCAGACTTTATACATATATGTTTAATGAATAGAACCTGTCTTTACAATCTGACATTATATATATAAATATTATAAATCTATTTAAAGATCTCCTGAATGTATTTATAATGCCAATAGCAACGATTTTCTTCTGTAGGAATTGATTTAACTTTTGTCGAATTAGATCTAACTTGCCTTGGTTGTGATGTTATTTTACAATTATTTATTTATTTATTGTTTTAACATTATCTCTTCAACACACTTGAAATTCATTGTGGAATTAGGCATGCAGTTTAGTTAAAATCTCTCTTCAATCTTAAGTCGTAGATTACTGTGTAGCTTACTGGCGTCAACTACTATCTACCCTGTCTAGCATCTATGCTTCTATTTAATTGATAGCTGGGTTGCATATCAGGTCAAAATTTGTTAAATAAAATTTGTTAATTATATGTTGATTGAAGTTTACTAAGTTGATGTCCAGTACTTGCATTGTATAAATTGGTTCGTTCACTCTTCACAGTACTTGCATTGTATAAACTTATCATTTTACCAAAGGGAAACTTATTATGCCTTTTGTGAGCTCAAAAATTTCTTTTTTTGATTGGTTCACCTCTCTTAGCACCAACGTTAAATAAATTCTTCCTTTCTAATAGGAGAAACTTCTGATGCTTAAGTTCTTGTTGTTTTCACTTGATAAAATTTTACAACATTAATAATGTTTATAGTTCCATTATTAACATTTAATTATGTGTATGGCGTCTTGTTCAGGCAAGTCTGTAATAAGGACAAGAGTTATTGATTTTTTTTGTTTAGATTCACATCTTCCAAGGTTTATTTCTTTTACAGAATATCTGCAATTATGGGACTTGTGCGAGTTTCTACTTTGCAGTTGTTATTTTTCTTGAACCACTGTCATTTTTATTTCTTCTCTTTAGATTTTCTGTTGTCGATCCTGGAAATTGTTATTTTCTGCCCAAGACATCTGCAAGTGGATTTACCCTGGGACTCGACACTCTGCAAGTGCGCTTTTGCAAGTCAGGTCTAGCGAGGATAATTTCTCTTACTCTTTCGGGTCATTCCACATATTAAATTCCCTTTGTTGCTTTGATTCTGAATGCAAAATGGATGAAATTCTACTTGCAATTCAGTTTATTTCTTGAAATATCATACATATTATAATCAAAGTCACAGAGCTTGGCCTTGTCAACAACTTAGCGAAAGCGAAACTTGTATTTTCGCATAATATATCCAAAATTTCACAGGAAAAAGTATAGGATTTCCCATTTCAAGACAAAACCATCCAAAATTATATACTGCAACATAGACAAGCTCAATCAAGTATTAAATATGAACTTATATCTTCAAAATAGACATATGCAATGTAGAATCAGCTTCAACATTGCATGCAGTTTAAATGCTTTATTGTTTAAAGTTTTAAACTATATACTACGAATAGTTTAAAAATCAAGTATAGAAAGTCCAATTCCCTTGGATGATGGACTCTGTTTTTAAATATTAGCCACTGAAATATTAATCATGGAAACCTTGTCCTCCTGATTTGGAAGACCTCACCCTTGAATGGAAAATTCCATGGGAATTTTATAAAGTTGACACTCTGCCAGCGAGCTTTTGCAAGCTAGGTTGGAACTGTGCGCTTCCATTTCGCAGTTCTGGCAAGCAGAATTTCTCTTCCTCTTTCGGCTAATTCCACATATTAAATTCCGTTTCTTGCATTGACTATGAATGCAAAATGGATCACATTCTACTTGAAATTTAGCAGCATTAGGGAATGTTATATTCATCTTTTAGGGAAAACCACCTAACGATGTTATATTGAGGATTAGAAACCTACAGAACACATGCATATTCATAAATTAGGCTACGTAAACTTCATAACAGAAATATAATTCAATGTAAAGAGTTCCTAAGACAATATCAAATACGCAGAACCTAATGTAGTGAAAATGTTAAGAATACAATTAAGTCAATGATAGATGAATATCATGTAGAAATTTTGAATAACTGAGATATTATTCACCGAGATTCTCCTGATCACACACTATTTTAGCTTCATGCATAATAAAGAATCTCTTCTACCATTGATCATCACATGCAGAAATAAAATCAATTGCATGCATACATTAAAACCACAAACAATCACACATATGAACACAATATTTAATGGGAAAGCTTAAAGCTGAAAACCCCAAATATCTGTATATTATATGTCATGGATATCATGTAACAATCATAGTACAAAAGCTCCTCACAAGCTCTCATGCACACCCTCAATTGCTACACACTATCAAGCTAGATCTAGCAAAACACATGCTCCAATCTTTTGCCACTTGATAGCTAGCCTCTATTGCGTAATTAATGCTATGGGATGGCTTCATTAAATAGATAAACCACCTGGCTTGAACTGCGCAATCCTCATGGGCTACTCCACCTATATGTGTGTTGCAAATAGCAACAGTATAGTCACAACTGATAGTTAACCTGCTCTTTCACCTATTTCTGCACTGGTCTCCACTGAAACTGTCCATGCACTGAAGTTAACTGATGCATTCTTTAGTTGATTAATGAGTTTATAATTAGTGAATTAATTAGTAATTAATTCACACCACTCTCACTAATTGTATCAATCAGTTAAACTAGATACAAATAGCTCAACTATGTTTAGATTAGTTAAACTGAACACAACTCCATTAACTTCCTCAATCGACTCCACCAAACTCTGTCACATGAGTTCTAACTGAAGTATCCATGCAATAGCTCCACATAACCCTCAGGAATAGCGTAATTCCTTCTGTCAGCTCCTGTGTCACATCTATGCACTTAACTGAAGTGCTCCAAGAGAATAAGATAATGTTTAGAATCTAAATATTATTAAGAGCTAATAATATTTGACATATCTATTTTAGGCGGGAAAAAAATAGAAGTCCATCTATTTTCAGACTTGTTCAACCACGTCACAAATAGCATCCTGTGACTCATAGAACATGATCCATATGTCTAAAAATAGACATAGTCTAAAAATGAACTTTAGCCAAAAATAGCACAACGGGCCCACTTAGTGAGCGGCTCCTCCTTTAAGCTCATCATCTTGTTGCAATCTCAACAGTTCAACAACATCAATCACTAAAGATTGATTTCTTGAAATATCATACATCGTATAATCAAAGTCACAGCGCTTGGCCTTGTCAACAACTTAGCGAAACCACCACAAAAAGTCAACTCAGTGACTCAACGAAACTTGGATTTTCACATAATATATCCAAAAATTCACAGGAAAAAGTATAGGATTTCTCATTTAAGGACAAATCTATCAAAATTATATTCTGTAGCATAGACAAGCTCAATCAAGTATTAAATATGAATTTCTATCTTCAAAATAGACATAAGCAATGCACAATGAACTTCAACATCGCATATAGTTTAAATGCTTCATTGTTTAAAGTTTTAAACTATATAGTGCAAATAGAAAGTCCAATTCTCTTCGATGATGCACTCTATTTTTAAATCATAACCGATGAAATATTAATCATGGAACCCATGGACTCCTGATTTGGGCGATCTCGCCCTTGAATGGGCAATACCATTCGAATTTGATAAAGTTGTTAGGTTCTACAAATCTCGTTACTTTTTAACAAATTCATGAAGTTTCTATGCATCAAGATCACATTGCAACATTACTATATTTAAACTAAGAGGCAGGTAGTAGCTACCTTGTAGCCTTGTTTATTATGATTTGAAAAAATGGATATGTGTATATTTAAGAATATTGAGTTATTGAAAACATAGTTTATTTTTTCATCTATTCTAGTTTAACGTCAAGGGATATGTTAATGGATATGTGTATATTTAAGAATATTGAGTTATTGAAAACATAGTTTATTTTTTCATCTATTCCAGTTTAACTTCAAGGGATATGTTTTTTTTGACTTTGCTATTGTTAAAAAAAAAATTAAAATTAAAAATGTTATAATAAAATAATAGAAAATTAAAAATAATAGTTATGTGAGAAGTGTTTTTCAGTCTTATGGAAAAAATGTTGTAATATCAAGGTTATGTAAATATTTACAACATTTTTACTTGGTTAAATTACATAAAGTTAAAATTAAAAATTAAATTAAATTAATATCTAAAATTAAATTGAAGGGTTTTTTGTTAAGGCACTCTTTAATGTGAAGTCATCGGTTAAATTCCCCACCTTTATGGGGGTGACATTTTGGACATGATGATGAAGTAGTCCCACCCAAACTTACAAATTTTTTTTGAAGTAAAATAGTTAATTTACCTTTATGGGCTTTGGGTTTTGATAGCCTATGTTTTTTTCCATAGGATTCTTCTCTAATTTAACTTATTTAAAGGCACTCTCAATCTAAATTACTAATTATTACAAAACTACATATGAGAATATGTTCCACATCTTAAATCAATAAAAAAGATTTAAAACATTATTGAATATATAAATATATATTTTAAATAATATTTCATAATATATAGAGAGAGAAATTTATGCACACATATGATACCAATGTTCAAAGTTTCAGGTGGACAGTCCATCCATCCTCATAGACCAAATTACGTAGGATGATTAGAAAATAATTCAAAAAGGATTATAAAGGTATAGGGGAGAGGCTTCTATTGGTGTGCAAGGACTAGTAGTAGTTATAGTACTGGTCCCACACATCCATCAAACAAAAATCATAAACTCACTAAAATATGCATAGAAATACTTTATATTAAGTTATATAAGTTATATAAATATGTCCAAAATGGGCCCAGTTTTTTATTAGACCAACAACTGTCATACACCAAGTCTTAACATCACAAGTTGACAAGACCTATTGTCTCAAGTACCTCCAGTTTTGAATTACCAACTAAGTCAAAATGCACTACACAACATTACAATTCTTTCCATCCAAAAGTACAGTTATCCCATCAAACAGTCACCCATTGATTTTGCATTGGGGAAATAGATCCCATTGTTGGGTAACACCTGCACAAAAATAGGTGAAATGTATGTCATCCATATGTACATGTATGTTTAACCATTCAGCCTATTAAAGACATTAAATGACACCATTCAAATCAGGAAATAGCTCACCCAACCTTTCAATTCAAGAATTAAACACAACAACCCTTTCAGTTCAGGAATTAAATTCAAGAAAGCCCTTTCAATTTAGGAATTAAATTTAGGAACGCATTTCAATTCATGAATTAAATTCAGGAAAGCATTTCAATTCATGATTTAAATTTAGGAAAGCACAAGGATCAACCATGAAAGCTTATCAACCATTGGATCATGTACAAATCAATCCACAACACAAAATTGAATTTGGGAGATGGTAATCCATGCCAATCTTCCCTACTAATTAAATTCTATATCATAAAACTATAAAACATCAACCCTTACTGCATTTGAAGCATTCATTATACTATGAAGTTGTTGTTGACATACATTCAGAGTTTCACATACAATCAGAGTTTTTAGACAGTGTTCCATTCATTTTGCGGACATACAATCGTTTTCAGACAGTGAGTTTTCATGTTACAAACATACAATCATTTTCAGACAGTGTTCCAGACATACAGACAAAGTGCTCAGTGTTACATTCCAGACAGAGTGTGTGCACAGTGTTACATTCATTATCTTCATCCAGATAGAGTGTGATCAATGTTACATTCCAGACAGAGTGTGTGCACAGTGTTACATTCATTCTCTTCATCCAGAAAGAGTGTGCTAAGTGTTACATTCTAGATAGAGTGTGTGCACAGTGTTACATTCATTCTCTTCATCGGTTGCTGGAGACATATAGGTTTTTGGTTGTTCTTGAATAATGTTATTATATTGAGTACTTTATCATTATTTTAGTTGAGAAACCATGTTAAGCTTATAAGTAATGAGAGTTATGTTTATAAGAAAATCACATAGATTAAATAAGCTATGAGTATTCAAACTAGCTTACTACGACACGACCTGGAAATCTTAATACTTTGTTCATTAGCTTAGATTAACTAAGTAACATCCTTATAAGGTCTCACTATTATGGAGAGACCCATTATACATCCTTATACTAACTAGTAGTTCTTAGAGCTAATAGTCTAATATTCTAAGTTACAGACTAAAGCTAGTAGTTCTACTCGGAAGCTAATAGTACTTATCATTGTCGTAGTTCTTTCTGAACTAAAGCTTGAACTCTAAGACAACAAGTGACTTACCCTAAGGCATGGGACTAGAGTTAGTCCAATACAGACTAAAGCTAGTAGTTCTACTTGGAAGCTAATAATAATTATTGTTGTAGTAGTTCTTTCTGAACTAAAGCTTGAACTATAAGACAACAAGTGACTTACTTTAAGGCATGGGACCAAGAATAGAGTTAGTCCATTCTCGGGATTGCCTTTAGTTTGTAAATTAAAATAGAGAGAGTTTTTTAATTAAAGCATACTTTTTGTTATAAGAACATAAAACTACTAACTACATAGGAGTTAGAGAGATTGCAAGAGTGGAAATACAACTAATTAGAAGTCTCATGGAAGTTTCACTACAACTTCCTTCTTAACTACTGCTTCTAAACTTATGCTTAGCTCAAGCTAAGAGCAACAAGTTGAACTACAGCTAGTTGGATCATAGGCCTAGCCAAATAGAATAAATTTTTGTATCTATTTGTTCTAAACAAACAAGAAACATTAACACATATTTGATGAGCATATATGCACTATGTAGATAATTCCATGTCCAAAGTGTATCTAGAGCTTATTGACATGGACTAAGGCTGAGGTCGATAGCCAGTATCATTGACAGGAGGTGGAATTTGCCAACCAGTAATATAGCTAAACATAGGGAGTGTTCATTGTCATAAGCGCATTTGATAACCGATCATTGGAAGCCATAGCTGCCAGACATAGCTCTACCTTTCATTAGTATAACCTAAATCAATAGCAAAGGCTAGAGCAGTGATTCTAGAACTAAGAGTTTAAGCAGTAGCACCAACACTCAATAGGGAATTTCCAGCCATAGGTGAAAACAAGCAACTTTGTGGTAAACTTGTTGAAATTAGCCCTGGAAAAATACTCTACATAGGTACATACTTAAGTACAGAACAAAAACAACAGGTGGTAGAAATTATTCAAAAACATTATGGTGAATTTGCTTGGGACTGCTTGGACATGAAAGTAATTCATCTTGAAACTTGCATACACTTAACCAGAAACTATGAATGTCCTATTTAGTTAGTTTTTCTTGCCAAGTCAATATCTCTATTCAACCCTTGCCCCCAATAGATGAAATTTAACGAAATCACCAAACTTGTCTTAATGAAGCCAAAAAGTATGTTGCTTACAGCCATGTTAATGACCTAAAAAAATAGCAAAGGCAAGAGCAGTGGTTCTAGCACCAATATTTTAAGCATAACCACCAAGAAATTCATCTTCAAACTTGCATACACTTAACAAGAAACTATGAATGTCATGTTAGTCAATACCTCTACACTAGTACAAAAAATATGAATTCATCTTGAAACTTGCATACACTTAACTAGAAACTTGTTGACAACCATGTTAACAACCTAAAAAAATAGCAAAGGCAAGAGCAGTGGTTCTAGCACCAAAAATTTAAGCAGTAGCACCAACAGTCAATAGGGAATTTCCAACCATAGGTGGTGTTAGAGTCGGTGTCTTCATCCCTCCGTCAAAGATCAAATTTATCTTGTTGCATTTCATTTTAGGTGTCTCACTCAGTTAAGTCAGCTGCATTCCATTAGGAGCATGGATCATATGACGGTAGGGGGTCGTCACTCATATCTCTCATGTCTTATACCTGCTGGCCTATTTCTGTTCATTAAAATCATGTACAGTCATGTTATCAATTTTGTGAAATGATTGCTAGGGTCCATTATCATTAGGAGCTGGCTCATTTTTTTGTGTTGCATTTGCATGATGGTCAGGTAACTCTTGCTGGTGTAAAATTCACTTTAACACCGGAAACAATCTCTCAAGCAACCAGAATACCAAATGTTGGAGAAGAATGGAACAAAAGACAGCAGGTGGACAGAGTGCATTATGAACCATATATCAGGCCTAGCTTTGTGAAACAACTCAGCATGGTGTTTCCTTTCCGGTTCCTAAAGGATTCTTATGCGCCTCTGATGAAGCTCATTATCAGATATTTCAGTTGCGAGGGCCGGTTTTCACGTCTCTATGCTTATCATATTAGGTTATTGATGCATTTTACCAGGGTGAGGATGATGAACCTCCCTTATTTCATGTGCCGGAATATTAAGAGAATGACCACTCTCGTGCAAAGGAAAACTCCTGAGCAGCAGTACAACAATATTTATCACTATGCACTCATTAAGATTGTGGTTGTGCATCAACTCGGCTTGCAGGGTATTTCATGGGAGGATTTCATTTCTAATGATTTCTTCACAGCTCCTCAAGTTCCTCCGAAGGTTGTTTATGATGCAGGTGAACCTTCATATTAGCATGGAGGTCATGAGATAGAGACTACTAGTGTGCCAATGTATGTCACTTATCAAAGAGGCACTAGAGGATTATTTGTAGCAGCTCAACGAGTATTATCTCCACCTGGGGTGGAAGGGGTCTCGCTTCCGTCATCAGCAGCACAGGTACAGGTACATGACAGAGGTAAGAGGCCCAGGTAGGAAGAGGGGCCTTCAGGAGGCCAAGATACAGGTTTCATACTCATTGATGAGGATTTGAGCTCTCCAAGCTCAAAGTTGAGAGAGACTATTCAGGAGCAGAAGGCGGAGATAGACACCTTGACCGTCAAGTTGCAAAGAGCCCAATGGATTATCAACTACCTTGAGCAGCGAAATAAACATTTGGAAGATCAACAAACTATCATGGAGTTGCAAAATATCCGTGAGAACTGGCAAGCTGCCCAAAGAAGCCAAACTGAGATGACATCCATTGAGCGAGAGATTGAGGCTGATAGAGAGACTTGGCTTGAGAGGGTCAATATTCATTTGGAGAAGTTGTTGGATAAGGCCAACAAGGAAAATAACATGCTAAGGCACATGAAGAATCATTATTGGGCGAGGAATCATGTTTGCAAGGCGCGAATCAAGATCCTGAAGGCAAAGCTAAAGAGGGCATTAAAACGTCGCAAAAGGCATGATAGACTCCAAATTTTGGCCGAAGCTTCTTTTTCTCAGCATAGCGCTTGATGGTGGAAATTCAGCCCAAATTTCAAGAAATTTGGGAAACATTTTGTCAATTTTGAATTTTTTGGCCTTAACACAGATTTCCCTACTCGACGCGTCGCGCCACTTGGCGCGCGCTTATAATTGGCAGCTCCTCTTGCGTAAAACTTGATATTTCTATATTTTTCATCAAAATTTATGCATTCCTACCCATTACCTAAATATTTTGATAAGTTTTGGGTTGCCTGAAGGGTCAAAAACACCCTAAAAATGACCTTTTCTGCCACTTTTTGGACACACAGGAAGTAGTGTTGGGAAAACTCATTTTTGGAGGGGAAAATGGAAACCAAATTCATAAATTCCACTTGGGTTGGAAATTAGACAGGCATAAATTTCCAACGAGCTATCCTACACTCAATTTGGACTCCAGGAAGGCCCTCAAAATCAGCTCCAAAGTGGCGCGACACATAGAGATTTCAGGAGCGACGCATTGGGGATTTTGGCTCAGTTTTCACTCAGTAACTCAGTTTTTCGCCTAGTTTTGGCCAGTTTGACTTTTTTATCTCCAAATTTAAATCTCTTGATGTAAATTGATGTAATTTTATGGCTTTGATGTAATTTTGGCACATTTTTACTCATGCTAGTAGATTCATTCACCAAAAAGTGAAATGTAACTGAATGAATCAATTTCCTATCTTATAGAGGAAAGTTGTTCCACTGCCTATTTTCCAGTTCTTAGTTTATATATTTTTGAAATAGCTCCTAAAATAGTGATCTCGACCCCTAGAGGCATGGGGATGAGTTATGCTTGTCTATATCTTGTAGTTCTTCAGTCATTTTCAGGGTTGGACACTTGGGGTTGCTTTGAGCTCCATTGTATATTTCATCTCTGCATTTTGGCAAAGGAATAGACCAGGGTTTGCAGCACTCTTTGGGATCCATGTGGCTCTATGTTTTTATGGTGTTTTTTTCTTTGTGATTGTAAGTTTACTGATGTTTCATGTGTATCATTTCCCTTCTCCTTTCTTCTTAAGTTAAACATACAAGTATTAAAGGTGGAATTCATTAGATTTGCAGTGCTCTACCTTGAGTTTTGTTTAATTTTCCATGTTTTCAATTGTCTAAAGAGGATTCTTGAAAGCCTCTTTCCCTCTTCACCTCCTCCCCAGTTTGAGCTATCCATTTCATTCAATTCGAAGCATAAAAAAAATTGCCTTTCTTGCCCCATTCAGCCCTCTGCAAAATTGATCATTTTTCAGACACAAAATCTGCTTTTCCCTTTGATTCCAACAAAAACCCCCAAAATCAAATCAAAATATTTTACATATATACCTAGCCTAAAATCAGCCTTTATTTCAAGTCATTTCAAGCCTCACTAATTATTTTTGCTGAGATTGACCAGGAGAGAGCCCTCTCCCGATCTGGTAGGGCTAGCTACCATATTAAGCGTGGTTTGATGTTACCCTAGACTCTGCCTTCCTTCAGCCTGAGGTAGATTTAGGCAATAACAGGTGGAAACAAGGAACTGTGCACTAAACTTGTTGAAATTAGCCCTGGAAAAATACTCTACATGGGTACATACTTAAGTACAGAACAACAACAACAGGTGGTAGAAATTATTCAAAAAAAATATGGTGAATTTGCTTGGGACTGCTTCGACATGAAAGGAATTCATCTTCAAACTTGCATACACTTAACAAGAAACTATCAATGTCATGTCAAATGTCCTATCTAGCTAGTTTTTCTTGCCAAGTCAATATCTCTATTCAACCCTTGCCCCCAATAGATGGAATTTAACGAAGTCACCAAACTTGTCTTAATGAAGCCAAAAAGTATGTTTCTTACAACCATGTTAAAAAACTAAGAAAATAGTAAAGGCAAGAGCAATGGTTCCAACACCAAGATTTTAAGCAACACCACCAAGGAATTCATCTTCAACTTGCATACACTTAACAAGAAACTATGAATGTCCTGTTAGTCAATACCTCTACACCAATACAAAAAGTATGTTTCTTACAACCATGTTAACAATCGAAGATGCCATGTTAACTTACAACCATGTTGCTTACAGCCATGTTGCTTACATCCATGTAGCTTACAGACATGTAGCTTATAGCCTTGCACTTAAAAACCATGTAGCTTATAGCCATGTTGTTAACAGTCAATAGGTATCACTTATCTTTCTCATGTTGATATTACAAGTCAAACATAATTGAAATACAATATAATGAAAATCATTCAATAATTAAAAGTAACAATGTATCCAAATTCAACTTTTCAGGTAAACCAGGTCTGTTCCACTTCAATGTCAATTAATTCACAACAAACAACAAAATATTTCATGTTGTTAGCAGTCAATAGGTATTACTTATTGAATCTCATTCTAATATTGGAATTCATACATAAATATATTTTAATCTATATAGTTGTGCTATAATACTTATCAAATTTCTTACTCATGTTGTACTCGAATACAATTTTAAATTAGAATTTCATGGTAAATCTACAGGTTGTTGGAGCCATGCCAGGAGTTTCTATTGCAGATCGGATAAGAAACAAGAGCGTGTTGGGTATGTGCTATATTCTTTCAACAATTTCCATTTGGGTAGTGCGTCCATGTGGTTTATTACATGGTTTTGCACATCGAGTTTTGAGGTTAGAACGTTTGACCCACAGTATTTGTAGATCCGGTCGAGGGAACTACGGTTATGTTCTAATCCAGGGTTAATGGATTGGGGTTTATGTATGCTTCGGCATGTATATATATGTGTTGTAACACTAAAAGGAATATAATGAAAAATCAAGCTGGTCGTCCCGATTTGGGATCCGGGGGAAAATCTCTGTGTTTATCTGTTTTATGTTTTATGCTCTTGCTATTGTTTATTTTCTGTTATAAGAATCGTGTGTAGATATTTCTGTTCAGGGTTAAAACCTACATTTGGTATCAGAGTTGTTTCGGCTTCAAGGGCAGAGTAATTCATCAGATGAGGATGTCAATGCTCCCAATGCTCCCAATGCTCCCAACAATGTCGTTGAAAAGGACCCTATGTTAGCAGATCATCCCAACCCACCATCAGCCACAGAGCCACCTTCAACCATAGTGCAGGGCGCAAGTTCAACAAAGAAAATCAGTGCCATCAGAGGCTGGAAAAAGCAAGACATGCTTGATGCAATTGATGACATCAATTTTAAGGGATATTCAATCCGTGCATCTGCAAAAAAAATGGTATTGCTGCCTCTAACATACATTATTGGATAAATGGGTTGACTAATACAAAGCGTTGAGGGCTTGTTATAGTTATGACTGAAGAGGAGGAGGATGAGGTGGTCGAGTGGTGTAAGGAGATGGCCTAATTGGGACATGGGTTGGAGCTTATACAACTTAAATCCACTATAGCTCAAATCTGTCAAGGGAGGCCAAACCCCTTTAAAGATGGTTTTCCTGGTAAGTCATGGTGGAGTGGGTTTAAAAAGAGGCATCCAAACCTTGTGTTATGTACAACTGAGGGCCTTGACAGAGACTGGGATTTAAATATACGCCCTGTAATTTTTTCCAAGTTCTATAACACTCTTGCTGTTGCATATGACCAAAACTCATATGCCCCAGACCATATATGAAACTGTGATGAAACAGGCTTACAGGTAGGAAGGAATTGTGGTATGCAGGTAATTTCCAAGAGAGGGAGTATAAATGTGCCTAAGATATTGCCTAAGAGCAGGGAGTGGATCACAATTCTTTCCTATGTCAATGCAATTGGTTCATCAATACTAGGATTTTATATATTTAAAGGGAAAACTCAACTAAAAAATTATATATAGAATTGTGAACCAGGTGCATGCATGGCTGCACATCCACATGCATGGATGCCAAAGGAACTGATCCTGAATTGGATTTACCACTTTGCTGCTTCTGTACCAGGTGGTGTCTCACCTGAAAATAGGCACTTATTTAGATGGCCATGGAAGCCACATGGTTGTGCAGACAATCGAGGAGGCCAATAAGTTGGGCATTGACCTGTTAACATTTCCAGCTCATACCAATCACAGATTGTAGCCCCTTGATGTGAGCGTGTTTGGGCCTTTCAAGAACTATTTTAGGGTCGAGCGAGCTTCGTGGATGGCAAAGAATCCAGGATAGAAGTAAAGAGGTTTGAGCCAGCTGAGCTTGCAAGTAAAGCATTTAAAAGGGCTCTCAAACCTTCTAATATCAAGGTTGGATTTAGGAGGACTGGTATATGGCCACTTAATTTTGATGCTCTTATGCATAATACCAGTTGTAGCCAAGAATTTGAAGTGAAAGGTTAAGAAGCAGAGAACTTAGAAGAGCATGTTGGTGCCCAAGAAGATGTAGTTTATGTTGAAGGTATAATGTCCCTTTCTAAAGGGTTGTACTATGGTGGTGATGATGATGAGCATGTTAGTGAGACACAGTTCAGTCATGAACCAACTAAAAATATCAATGACGTTGTCACACCCACTGAACCACCTGCGAATTATGCATGTGATATTCCATGTGATGTAGCTAACAATGAGCAATTGACCATGCCAACCCAAGTAAGCGCACCATCATGGTTGGCAGAGGTCATGATAAATATCACTGGAAATAATGTATCTACCACCAATGAGGAGGAAAGCATGGACATGCCTTCACAACCATCATGGTTGAACACCAAACTTGTTCATTATTTTGTGGACAATGGATCACTGGAAGAGGAGCCTATTCAGCATGAATTACCTGAAGAAGATGAAAATGGGGCCAATCAGTTGTCCCAGAGGATGAAATCCAAGCGCCAGGTCCAAAGAATCATGGGGTAACAAAAAAGTAGAGATTACTTGGTGCATTCCTAAAGCTAACGGTAGAGAGAGTGAAGGCCTCATCAAGGAACTCAACATCAAATTATCTTCGTTTAGGGAGGAGTTCACAATTTCTCACATTTGAAGATTATATGAATTTAATGTTCAAGTATGAACGTAAAAAGAATGAAATTCAGGAAGCTAAAAAGAGAAAGAAGGAATTAGCCAATGAAAAGAGGGTTGCAAGGATTACAAAAACAGAAGCTCGAGCAAAGGAAAGGTTGGAAAGAAAAAAAGCAAGGGAAGATAAGGAACATCAAAAGAAATTGGTAAGGTAAGAGAGAGAGGCAAGAAAGGTTCAGCAAGAGTTGGAAAAAGGAGGAGGGGTGACAAGCAGGGAAGACCATGGTTCAAGCCAATTTGAGGCAAATAGGTTGATGTATAACATGCTGGGCCACATTGCAGAGTAGACACCATAATTGCAAGACCTGATTAACATCCAAGTCCCTAACTATCAGACAGGGGTTAGGCCCACCTCTTATTCCCCTACCAGTGTAGGTTTGAATCCTAACTGTGTTTATATGACACCTGCAGTCAATGCTAGGGTTAGTAACATAAGTGGACACTTGGACTACTCAATCCCACTATGGATACATGGAACAAATTGGAGTCAATCATTTGGAAACATTCAGGCACCTCCTAATCATGCAATGTTGGGCAGTCCACCATACTTGGGTCAGGAAGTCAACTCAACAATTTTGGCCAATGCAGGAAATGGAAGCCATCAAGCATAGGGGTGGCATGAATTAATTTTTGTAATCACAAGACACTGTGATTTTGGTAAGGATAAATTTTTTTTTCTAAGGATAGCATCCATGGATGTTTGGGAAGCTACAAACAATTTCAAATTAGTATGTATCAAACAATTTCTAATTCCTACAAGTTTGTTAATTTGTTGAAGTTATAGCCATAGCCTATATTGGAATTTTTATGAAGTTATACGTATGAAGTTATTGCTTATTTAAAATAACACAACACTTGCCATAGCCTATATCAAAATTTTTAATTTTTAATTATTATGTATCAAACAATTTGTGATTTCTACAAAATTATATCTTGTATTCCTTGGGAGTTAACAAATTGACGGTGTAAGCCATTTCTAACTTGCTCACTTGCAAAGGCATAATACCAATCATCAATGACACCATTAAAACAAGTGATAGCTGGTGCCATCATTTTTGTTACTTATAGTGACAAGACAACCCACATTCATCGATAGAAGCTAGTGATAATCTTTATGAATAGTGATTAATAAGAGTTATGATAAATTTTTCCAATAATACAAAAGAAACAAAAATACCTCCATGAAAATTTTCTCTGTTGAAAATATTATACGAATATAAACATCACAATTTCAATTTATATTACATCTAAACAAAATATCCCTTGAACATTACATGCTCTTTAAAGAACAGAAACAACTACTAACAATCCTGTTAAATAATAAGTATATTAACACAGGGAGAAAACCAGCAGTCTTATATAATGAAATTGTGTGAGGGAATCAGATAAAATAAATAATGCTAACAACTTCTAATTAATCAGATCAGTGGGTAGAAAACCTGTATCATTAAAATTACTTGCTAACTTCATCAATAATAATCACTCAATAAAGGAGGAGACTATGAAAAAAGAAGCTAAATTCATAAGCAAAAGAGGTCTATGACACCAAATTCCATCTTGGATTTTGGCCCATTGCCCCACTCTGAAAATGTGTCTTGCAATGAGAACAACCCTGATTGAATGATCCTACCTCTTAATTGATTAAAAATAAGTGAAATATAAAAATCATAACTGCAAACCAATGATACCCTGAATAAAGAACAAAGGGTGTGAAGAAAGAAATTGAATTCATAAATGAAAAAAAAAGGGTAAAATACCTTTATGGAAGTGACTATAATACATCGACTCTGTGAAACAAGAATGCAAGACCGAGACTTGACATACAAGTCAAAACCCTTAAGAGAAACCAGGAACAAAGGTAAAATACCTCCATGGAAGTGACTGTAAAATTAATACCTCGACTCTGTGAAACATGAAGGTAAGACCAAGACTTCACATGCAAGTCAAAAACCTTAAGAGAAACCAAGAACATAGGTGGTTATATCTTGTTGGAGTGAAACAAGAATGCAAGACTGAGCTTCACATGCAAGTAAAAACATGTGCATATATCAATGTAAATAACACACTATGAGAAAATGTCAACATTATTAACAACATAGTATGATAATTTAGACAACATTATTAACAACATAGTATGAGAAAATGTCATCAAATTAATTGAAAACATGTACAGAATATAAAACATTACTAACATACTCGGCTCTGTGGTGGTTATACCAATATTAAACATCAAAATCTCAATTTACAAAAAACCCTAAACCCTAAATGTGTTAAAAAACAAAACCATAAACCTAAATGTGTTGGAGTGAAACAAGAATGTAAGACCGAGACTTCACATGCAAGTCGAAACATGTCCATTGTTGGCGAGAGAACAGGTCTCGCAGAGAAGACCCGGGTTCAGGGCTGAGGGCCAACAAGGTTTTCCGCTGTAGTCTAGATTCATGCCGGCATTTACACTCTGTTCCGAAGGGCAGAGAGTCTCACCCAAGGCGTGCCGCGACCCTACTGTGATCAGGAGCAGGGTGGTATCATCTCCACAACATCTAGATCGGTGAAACAAAGCTAAAATAAGGACTTAAACAATCATGAAATAATATTCCATAACATGCACTCTTCAGGAAAATAGTTAAACTAACGATAAACAAAATTTTAAACGTAGCTTATAACAACACTCATTCATACTCAAAATCACATAACAGAACACCCTTCTTGAATGTATTAATCATCAACCGTCAGAGGCGAACTATTACAAGGCTCGGCTACATACGAGCATAGAACAGAACAAAATAAAACACGTCCCTAGGGACAAAGAGAAACCACAGTAACCCAGAAGAGAGGAGAACAGTGCAACCCAGACAGAGCTCTCCTGCGGCTCCCTGATGTCTATTCTTGTCTGTGCCAACCCCTTCATTCATTGGCTGGTTGCCTATTTGTTCTCCTGCCCACGTGATTGATAGTTCCTCTTTATTTCTTTCTCGGCTGTCTTTCGTTTCTTTCTGTTCACCGGGAGTTCACTGCTTGTTTCCCTCCGCGCCCTTCCGCTGTCTATGCTTGCTCCCGCAACCACCACGACACTTGTCCTCTTCTCCTCCACAACCTTGACACCTTCCTGCCTACCGAGGTTGCGTTCCGCCACGTGCTCGCTGCAACTCAAAATCTGTTGATTTCAAAAACAAGGGCCCTAACAGGTCTCGACCACATCCTTTTGACTCGCCCCAAGTCAATTGTCCTGAGTTGTCTCCACTTCCATGGGTCCGCCCGAACTTGTGCCCTGTTCTGGCTACACACCTTCTCCTTGTTTCCAAACAAGGGCCCCAACTCTGGGACCTTGTTCAGAGCTGAAGCTTTAATCTCTTGGAAGGTTGCCACAACTTGTTGCCACCATTGCAGCAACTCTTCGGTCTCAGCCGTGATTTTGGTGACTACTTCCTCCCCGGCGATTGCCGGCACGACGCCAAATACTGTGTTGATCTGTGTGTCAGCCTCCGAGGCCAATTGCTGCATCGTTTGGGCACTGATATTTACAGGCTGTCGAAGCTCCCGAATTTCCTGTTTGGCTGCTGTCAAAGTCTCCTCTATTTGTTGAATTTGGACCTCTAGCACATTCTCCTGGGCATAAAATTGGTCCAGCCTAGTTGGGTCCGTGGCTTCCTGTATTTCCTTGGAGATTTGTTGCTGTTGGGCCGAAATCGGCTGTGCCTTCACTGTGAGGGTCGCTGAGCATTCTTGCAGACCCTTCAGTAGGTCGTATGCATCTCTGGATGCAGTACTTAGGACTTCCTGCATCTTTGTTACTTGGCCCTGTTTCTCTGATATTTGTGCTGAGTAAAAAACTGTTGGGTCGGGTAGTGTGGGCCGGGCTGCCAACGCCGCCTTGAGTTCTGTATTCTCCTGGTGGAGGTTTGAGTATGCCACCCTGAGGTGGATCCCCCACCTTACTACCTTCGTTTCTTGCATGTCATCTGGTATTTGACTATGGTGGGCCATCACTGCGAGCCATACTTCCCTGAAAACCCTGGCCACTGTTTCCAGTTGTCCCTGTAGCTGTTCTTTCTCCATTGTCAGCTTCTCACGCTGTTCAGTAAGCGTGATTATCTACTGCTGCTGTTGTTCGCATTTCTGCTGTAGTTCTGAGTGGAGATTCTCAGCCTGCTGTGCTGCACTTTGGATGAAATGGTACAGTTGAGCTGTCCCCCTTGTCTCTATGCTCTCGGTACCAGAGGTACCCTGATCTGGCCTTCACTCCTGGAGTGGTTGCCCACTGGCAACCAATCTTGTTGACTAGTCTTGAGGTGACTGCGGCAGAGTTTTCTGGGGTGCAGAGTCCTCCATATTTAGGTCTGGTTGCCCCTCTTGATCTGCTTGGTTGGGTGGTTGGAGCGGAGTAGGCTCAGGGAGTGGCCCAGCTGTGTCTTCAACTATCTGCTCCACTTGAGTGATGAGGTTGGTAAAATTAGTCTGTGAGACCACGATAGGGTTGGCTGGGGGTACTACTTCTGTACCCGAGTTAACCTCTATCTCGTGGTCCCCATTGAGTATTCTTCTGATAACTGGATCAGACACGGTGGCAGATGAGGTGGATGGTGCGGAGCTGCGGGGTTTGCGGGAGACGAATGAGGTGGTAGGTGGTGGTGGATCTGGACAAGGTGGTGATATGCAGATGTTTAGGAAATCGAAGGGGTTAATGGAGGTGTGGGGTGGCAACCCGCTTGCTTCCCCTGTCTCAACTATTGGCTCTTCTTGGATCAGTACCCTTATGCTCAATTGTCGGGGTGGATCCTCTCTTGTGAGGTCGACCACTAGACTTGATTCTACAACCTTGGCCCTCTTGGCCTTCGGTGCCGCTACGGGTTTCGCAGACCTAATTTTCCCCACCAGCGGTGTGGTTTCTGGGGTTGGCGAACTGAACAATACATTGGGAATGGGTGCAGAGATGGAGGTTGTGCTTGGAGGTGGGTTCGACTATGAGACTTGGAATTTTGAAAAAATTGGAAATGGAGTAGCACTACTCACTATCACTTGGAGTACTTCATTAAAGCTTCGTACCTTCATGTTTAGTTGCTGAATGATCGGGAGGAGCTGCAGGTTCAACACCCTGGTTTCTGCCTCCTCCGCTGTTTCTCCTAGCAACCGGTGTGGTAGAATCCCGTAAAAAATGTACGTGTACACCCCGTCTCTGACTTCCATTGCAACCCCTGGCCACGAACAAAATTCTGTATGAAAAGCTGCTTCATCAATTTGGAACTTCAGAGGCCTCATCTGGAATGTTGTCTCTGGTACACAAGTGGGTCTAAGGAACGTGTGCTTGTGCATGACTCCAAACTAGACTTGCTCACTATATCCATCCAGTAGGTTTCTTGGGATCCTCTGTTGACTCATTACAATGTTGACCATTAGGCCATACCAACTTCTGAAGGCTTCTTCATTTACTTCCTTGGTGATGGGGTCTCCAAACACCTTCCATGGGGTAAACTTCATCGTCACCGGCTGATCTTCCGCTATCTCCACTGGTATCCTAATGAAAGGGAAAGTCCACTTCCACATGGCCAACGCTATTATCAAATACCCATAGATAAACCCAGTTGCCCTCTTATAGTTGCCTTCACATGCCTCGAACAACTCCTTCAGCAGGAAGGAGCACCAGTTCAGCCTGGTCCCCTAGACGTAGTGCTCTGCAACCGAAACTGTGTCTAATGTACACTCTCCTTTGGTGTAATGTCTCATCGTCTTGCTGGAAATGAGGTAGTAGGCGAATCTGATCTTTGGCTTGTTGATTAACTCAAAATTTTCCCCCTTTCCTGCTCTTCGGGTGCCATACTTAGCATAGTAGTCTCAGATCCCGACTTTCAGCCCTATTCGATATGGCTCAAATGCTAAAGAGACGTCTCCTTCCCTTCCCCGCGACAATCCTATCAACCTATTAATGTCTTCAGCATGATCAGATTTCCTTCCCACCACAAGAGAGCCTTACCTAATTGTGACATCCTTAAAATTGCGCACTGCATTGCAACACCTGTAATCCCAAATACTGGTAGGTTTCTCAAATTAATTATCGAGGACTGATGGATACCTTTGAACTCAGGTAGGACCCTTTTTGCCACTCGTCCTGCCTCTGTTGTATAATTTTCAATGTATACCTGTCTTTTAAGCGCAGGAAACTCAAAGGATTCTGTGAGGTCTGTGTCAATTAAGGTCGCACTGTCATATTTCCCAACGAGGGACTCCATTTTCTGAATCCTTCTGTCCAACTCCTGTTCTACCACTGCTGGGCTTACTCTTGTCATCTCCACTCGTCGTTGATACACCTGAAAAATAGCTCTTTGTCTCTTCTCTTGCCTTTCTTCTTCTGGACACCTTATCTGCTCTAGTTTTGCTCCAACTTCCCTTGCTTCTTTAGAGGTTTCTAACTCTAACTCGGATTTTTCCGGCATTCTTGCACTTTTTTGCATGCAGGTTATGTAAGTAACTGACATGGGTTAGGTTGATGAGACCCCATAACTAATTAATGTTTCCCTGGCTTCTCCCGCGGCTACGATCGTGTGATCAGTTAGCTGTTGAGGTGGGTTCTGACACTGCTGAATGTGGTTTTGGGATTTGGGCAGACGTGATGGTTGGTGGTTATGTCTAATTATGGAAATTTTATTACAGTATGGATAATGCTAATTATGGAAATTATTTCCAAATCTTGGTGATCCTACGGACTGACACTAGTACTATGGAAAATGATGGTGGGTTGATGTTCAGCACACTTTTCTTCTTGACATGGATGACACACTGGACACTACCCCCCTAACCACTAATGGTTGCATTGCGGTCTTCGCAACTGAGCTAATATTTATTGCATTATGGTAAAACTATCTATGTCATCTTCAGTGCAAGAGACTTATTAACGCTAGTCTACCCTACCTACTCCTCTCGGTTGCGAGAGTTATTGAAATTGAAATGAACAACTTACTCCTGGTATGGTTTCAGGCGTGCGCCATTGACCCATCCTTGTAGAACCTGGCCGTTTAACTGTGCCAATTGAATTGCTCCCTACGGTTTCACCTCTATGACATGAAATGGTCCCAGCCAATGCATCTGCAATTTCCCTGGGAACTTCTGGAACTTTTTTTCGTAGAGTAGGACCTTGCCTCCAATTTGGAAAGTCTTTTGTTTGATATGTCGATCATGCCAAGCTTTCTGCCTCTCCTTTTCGACCGTTTGGTGAAATTCTGCAAGAAACCAACCTTCCTCAAGTTCTTGTAACTCGTGCAATCGCTCTTTTAAATATTCCTCTTTAGATAACTGCAGCGTTGTTGCGATTAGAAGGCTTGGTACCGTGAATTCTACTGGGACTACTGCTTCTCTGCCATAAACCAGTTGGAATGGTGGTTGGTTGTGTAGCCGTTTTACCATTGTGTAGTATGCCCATAGGGTTGCTGGTATCTGTTCATCCCAGTCATTGCACTCCGCATTGCATATCTTTATCAGGCCTTTTTCCAATATCTTGTTAAATTATTCCACTGTGCCATTTTCCTGTGGATGATATGGGCTACTTTTATGGTGTTGTATTAGGAATTGTTGCAGTAGCGATTTAATGGTGTCGTTGATGAAATGTGTGCCCTGGTCGTTGGTTAGGCTTCTTAGACACCCAAATCAGTTGATTATGTTTTCAAATATGAATTTGGCAGCAGTATCTGCAATACAGTTCCTTACTGGCACAACTTCTGCCCAGCGGGTCAAGTAGTCGGTCACCGTTATTATGTACCTTGCCTTTGAATTTCTTGCAGGCGGCGTAATTGGCCCTACAAAATCGACTGCCCATTTCTCGAATGGATGGAGTATCTTTACGGGATGAAGCGGAAGCTCATCCCTGTGGGAGGGTCGTCCGGTCCGCTGAAATACGTCACATTTCTGAATATACGCTTTACTGGCCTTGTGCACTGTTGGCCACCAGAAGCTTGCTTGTAGTACTTTGCGCGCTGTTGGCTTAGCTCCCACGTGCCCTCCCACAACACCACTGTGGCTTTCCCATAGTATAGCTTCTCTTTCATGATCCATAACACATCTTTGAAGAACTTGGTCTAGTCCCATCTTATATAGTTGTCCTTCTATCAACTGATATTTCACAGCTCGAACTACCAGATGTTTCTTTTGTGTTGTAGTATATTCCTACAGACATTGCCCCGTGGTGAGGTGGGTTGCTATTTCAGTCAGGTAGTCTGGGATGGATTCTACTTTGAAAAGATCAACATCTGGTAGCTGATCATCTAGATATCCTCCACTTTCGCCATTCTCTAGTCGAGACAAGTGATCAGGCCCTACGTTGAGCCTTCCCAGCTTTACAATTAATTCGAATGTGAATTCTTGGAAGAGTAGGAGCCATCGATAGATTCTCCCTTCTAAGACTGGCTTGTTTACTAGATATGTTAATGCGGAATGATCCGCGAAGAATTTGAACTTACCTCCCAATAGGTAGTGGTGGAATTTCTGGAGAGAGTACACCATTGCCAGTGCCTCCCGCTCTGTTGTTGTATAGTTGCGCTCTGCTGTTGACAACTTGCAACTGGAATAATATACCAGATGATCGACTGAAGTGTCCCCCGGTTGAGCTAGGACAATGTCGGATGCATTGATGTGTACATGGAACTGTTTTTCCTAGTTCGGGTGGAATAGTGTTAGCGCACTCGCCAATTTTTCTTTCAGCATGTCCAGTGCCTCTCTACAACTGTCCGTCCACTGGAATTGCTCTGATTTTTTAATAGTATTTCTAAGGGCGCTGTTATTTTGGCGTAGTTGCAGATGAAACGACGGTAGTAACCTGTGTGTCCCAGAAGTGACCTCAGCTATTTGACGGTCTCCAGCACCTCCATGTTAATGATCACTGCTACTTTGGCCGGATCTACGCAGACACCTTGATTACATACCATGTGCCCCGACAGTGTTCCAAATGGTACAACAAATATACACTTCTTCAGGTTCAATGAGATTTGTAGTTGTCTACACCTATCAAACATTTCTCTCAGCAGGCTCTCATGATATTTCAGTATGTTGTACACGGTCTAGTCATCCATATAGACTTCTAAGAACTTGTGGATGTATTCTTGGAACGCTGCTATCACAATGCGAGAGAAAATTGCAGGTGCATTCTTCAATCCAAATGGCATCACGTTGTATGTGAAAGAACCCCATTCTGTAATGAAGGTTGTATTTTTCTTGTCTTCTTCTGCTATTCTCACCTGATGGTAACCTGAAAAGCCATCGGTGAATGATTATGCCTCGTTCCTTGCAACGTTGTCGAGGACTTCATCACTAAATGGGGTAGGGAATGGATCATGGATATAGGCATTATTTAAGCTTCTGTAATCCACGTAGACTCGTATCACTGATTTCATTTTTTCTTTGTATAACTATGGGGCTTACCCATTCTGCCTCTTCTACAGGGAATATTAGCCCAACCTTTAGCATTTTTTCGATCTTTGCTTTCAATTTTTCCTTCATCCTTGGGTTTAGACGATATGGTCTATGTTTTACAGGCCTAGCATCAGGCCTCAGTATTATCCTCATTTCCCCATATATCCCTTTAAGCCTTTGAGATATGCTACTAATGAAGGAAACAAGTCCTCATACTCCTCAAGTAGACTGAATATTTCCTTTGCTGTTTGCTCATCCCAGTAGTCTCCAATGGTCGCCAGCTTAGGTTTGTCATATGTCCCAATATTTTCCTTCTTGGTTTTGAGAGGCGGGAGGTAGATACCTTCTGTGGTTGGTTCTTCTTTGATGACTCTCTCCCCCTCTATTTCTTCGAAATACAGGTGCCTGAGATCCTCCAGATTGTTGTCGTCCATCTAAATATTAATCTTATGACACACCACCTTTTGTTGGATACCTTGGTATTGAAGTGACTTCTTGTCCGTCTGTTGATTATCAGGGAAGAACAATACCTGCTTGATAGCTTGCAAAGCTTGTGTAATATGCTCTGTTTTTCCTTAAAAGGTGAAACACTGTATGAATTTCTCCGTAACTTCTTGCCAATTGCGGGTCCCTCTTCTCTTTTCTTCCGTTACATACCAGGTCTTTGGGATTACGTCTAGGGAGTGGATAAACCGGTGAACCCACAGTTCCTCGGGGTATCCATCAGCTCTCCATTGTGCTTCACATTTCTTCAGATGGTTTCTAGGGCTTGCGTCCCCTTGGTACCGGTCCTTCCCCTTGCGCTCCTTCTCCTCTTGAAATCTGGCTTTCATTGCTGCCGCCACCTCATCCCATCGCGTCAATGAATCGCGATGGTTGCTCCACCATATTGCAGATGTGGATTGTAATGCCATGTCCATCAAGGGTATTCTCTGGCCTTCTGGAACCGTGTTTTCTACTTTGGCTATGAAAACCTTACAGCGTTCATATATGATAAGACTGGGTATCCCTAAATTTTAGCCCCAATCCAATTGACTCTTGCAACATTGGCACACCTCCTTGTGTTTTTTCGTAGCCTCCTTACTGCCAATCGTCCCATGGCAGTTCTGATCCTAATTCCAAGCTTTGGATACTTCTCCAGTTTACCGAGCCTTCTGTTGTTGGGTTGATGTAGTCCTCCAGTCGGCCGATGGGAACAATGTAATACTGGTTTGCCATATGAAGTTGGATCGGAGAGTATGTCAATCTTGGCTTCCCGAGCGCTTCCCAAGTTTTCCTTGGTAAGATGTTCACGTCAGCTTCGAAATCAAGCATGGTGTGCTTAATCTGGAATCTCGCCACTTGCATATTTACTCGGAATTCCTTTCCCATCCTTCGTTTGTTTCTCTTTATTCACTTAACATATTTTTGGTCTGCTTCCACTGCTTCTTTTGCTCTTGTGTTCTATTTTAGCACCCCTTCCAGGTTTTGCTTCAGCCATTCCAGCATTGGTGCATTGTTAACAATCTTCAGGAACAGATGGAACCATTCTTGGATTAAGGCTTCAGAAGTATTTTGTGTTTCCTTGTCTTCCTGAATTTTCTGTAAGTTGATTCCTTTGTTTCCCCCCAAGTGGGCAAACATTTCTGCTGCTTCCTGGAAAAATTGTTTCTGTTGTTTGGGTTTGATCAAGAGCCTTGGGGATGCTGGCCTGACTACTTTTATGGGGTCCATAGTGCGTGCATCCTTCCCCATTATTTTGCTGCCTCGTGTCACTATGGCCACGTTTTCATTGTTTGAGTTCCCTTTAACCTGGTTTCTCCATTTACTAGATTCGTCGCCCTCTGTCTAGCTCTTTCCTCCCATCTTTTGATGAGCTCCGGGCAATCTTCTGTTGTGTGTGAGTTAACACGGCATTGTGAACACCGGGGTCTCCTTGGGAGTGGACATTCTCTAGCCACATGTCCCTCCTAATTGCAATTATAACACCTTACCGGACCTCTACCTCCCGCTCGACCCCTCTCATGCCACCCCCTCTTCCGCGGGGAGCTTCATTTATTCTATATGACGGCCGGTCCAGCTGCTCCACCAGGGCGTCCAGTGCTCAGCATTGCTCTATGATGTGGGTGGTGGAGGCACAGAATTCACAGTATACATTATTTGGAACGTTGGAATAATTAAGTAAGATCGGACACATGCGAGGTTGATGACCCATACTCTTGCATACTTCACAATATTCATTGGTGGCTGGACTTTGTTGTGCAGGGAACCCCGTGTATTGCTGTTATGGTGGGTATATCCCTTGGGTTTTGATTTGTGTGATTTATCTTAGTGGTGGGGCCCCCTGTTCTCCTGCAACTGAGTCCCCACAGTTTGGCCTCGCAGTCGGGGGCATTCCGTGGCTACATGTCCCTCCACGAGATAGTGCGTGCACCACACGTTTGGTCTCGGTGGTCGCATGGGTTGAATTTCCTTAAATTTCTCTGTCATGCTGGCTATTTGATGCTGCAGACCCACTATCGAGGGGTCCTGTACTGTTGCACCCCCATTGAACTCTTGCGGGTAACCTGCCATAGCTTCTATCTTCATTGCCTACTCCAGAGCGTCTTGCAATGTTTCAATCCTTTGTTGATTCAGTGGGGTTCGGGTCAAGGGTAGTAAAGCCTTAATGAACCAATCCCTCTTATGGTTTGGGTCGATTGGATAGCTGAGTTTCCCAATGGAATCCTTGAATCTCCACATCAAATCCCAAGTAGTTTCACCTTCTCTCTACTTGATCTCCCACATCTCTGACAGGCCTTGTTGGTCCGTCTGAGGCAATTTTAATTCCTTAATGAAATCCCTCTTTACATCAGCCATTGATGTATTCGGGTGAGCCTCCGACCATTTCATAAACCATTATAGGGCCCTCTCCCTAAGAGTGGTCTGAAATTCTATCAACTTCCCAACATCTGGTGTTTGTCGTGCCCTCCAGATGGCCTCACAGAGATACCAGTGTTGTTCAATGTCGTCATTCCCTTTACCAGAGAATTCTGGGTACCGTGTAAGTGATCCCCGCCATGCTTACATGAATGGGCGATATTAAAATGAAGCTGTTGGGTCCTGGTTGTGAAATGGGGCCACTAGCAATCCTGCTACTATTTTGTGCTCTAGTTGGAGACTGAATATGGTGCAATCTACTTAATTCCTGTAACTTAACAAAAATTTCACCTATGGGCTTGTAGAGCACCAGGGGAAGGTCAGGATTAGAGCTAACAGAATTGTGGGGACTAGGAATACCTTGAGATATGGACACCGGCCTTTCTTGAAAAAGTTGCTCCATTGCAACGTGCATCTCCACATCAGACACCTCCTCTGGGCGCGCGTTTGTACCTTCTTCGTCAGAATTCTTTCCTTGCTCCACTTGGGCTGGAATCCTATACACTTACTGCACTTCTTTCATGAACCCTCCTATATTTTGGGGACCCACCTAACCTTCCATTCCTTTCATCATCTGAGGTGTCTCCTCTTTTTCCTTCCAACTACTTCCTTGTCTCTTCAACTCCTTCATCACCCTCTCTCACCACCTTTCTGCAATCTGCGCCCTCCGATGTGCTTGCCGCTCCCTAAGCCTGTTGGCAGTCTTAACATCCATACTCTTACTCCCCCTTCTCACGGTTCTAATAACATCTCTCCCTCAGTCCCTTCCCCTGGCACTGGGGGTTTTATGCTTCCATCCCTGCTTTCTGGAATCCCATCAGTCCTTCGTCTACCATTAATGCCTTGATCCACAAGGGGATCTCCTTCAGTAGTTTCCCCCTTAACCCAGATCTGAAAGTAATTTCTGCCTTTGAGAAAGACTGGTAACACTCAGCTGCAAACTCTACTATATATCCTTCCAAAGTAGATTCCACCCAAAAATCCATAACTTGGGTTAAGTCAATGTTTAATCGATGAAGCGTCACCAGATCCTCGTGTGCCCACTTGCAATTTATCCTCCGTGACTTTCCCTTGACGGTCTTGGTATGAAGCCTCTGCAACCAGCTGTAGATTTCTTCTAGGAACTTTCCCCAAAATATTTCGTAGGTATCACTAGCAGAGTCAGAGAATAGGACCAAGTCTTTAATCGTTTTCTCCTTCTGTCGTCTCAACTCAGCCTGCTGAGCTATGAACTGATCTAGGTGGTTATCCCACCAGCTTTGTATTTCTCTTTCAAAGATCCGAGATACCACGATCTAGCTCCCAAACGTATTTTCAGGTCCCGGCAACGGAACCATTTGTTGGCGAGAGAATAAGTCTCGCAGAGAAAACTCTGGTTCAGGGCTGAGGGCCAACAATTTTTTCTGCCGTAGTCTAGATTCACGCCGGAATTTACACTCTGCTCCGAAGGGTAGAGAGTCTCACCCGAGGCGTGCTGCGACCCTACTGTGATCGGGAGTAGGGTGGTATCATCTCCACAACATCCAGACCGGTGAAACAAAGCTAAACCAAGGACTTAAACAATCATGACATAATATTCCATAACATGCACTATTCAGGAAAACAGTTAAACTAATGATAAACAAAATTTTAAACGTAGCTTATAACATCACTCATTCATACTCAGAATCACATAACAGAACACCCTTCTTGAATTTATTAATCATCAGCCATCAAAGGTGAACTATTACAAGGCTCGGCTACATACGAGCATAGAACAGAACATAATACAACACGTCCCTAGGGACAGAGAGAAACCACAGTAACCCAGAAGAGAGGAGAATAGTGCAACCCAGACAGAGCTCTCTTGCGGCTCCCTGTTGCCTATTCCCATCTATGCCAATCCCTTCATCCGTTGGCTGGCTGCCTATTTTTTCTCCTACCCGCGCGACTGATAGTTCCTCCTTATTTCTTGCTCGGTTGTCTTTCTTTTCTTTCTGTTCACCGGGATTTCACTACTTGTTTCCCTCCGTGCCCTTCTGTTGTCTATGCTTGCTCCCGCAACCACTGCGACACCTGTCCTCTGCTCCTTCGCAACCTTGACACCTTCCTGCCTACCAAGGTTACATTCCACCACGTGCTCGCCGCAACTCAAAATCTGCTGATTTCCAAAACAAGGGCCCCAACATCCATATATCAATGTAAATAACACAATATGAAAAAATGTCAACATTATTAACAACATCATATGAGAATTTACATAAAATTATTAACACATTATAAGAAAATGTCATCAAATTCATTGAAAACATGTACTAATATAAAACATTATTAACATACTTCGGCTATATGGTGGTTATACCAATATTTAAACATCAAAATCTCAATTTGCAGAAAACCCTAAACCCTAAATGTGTTGAAAAAGAAAACCCTAAACCCTAAATGTGTTAGAGTGAAACAAAAATGCAAGACCGAGACTTCACACGCAAGTCAAAACCCTCAAAACCCTTAAGAGAAACCAGGAAAAAAGTAATACAGTATGAGAAAATGTCAACATTATTAACAACACAGTATGAGAAAATGTCAACATTATTAATAACACAGTATGAGAAAATGTCAACATTATTAACAACACAGTATGACAATTTAGACAACATTATTAACACAATATGAGAATTTAGACAACATTACTAACACAGTATGAGAAAATGACATCAAATTAATTGAAAACATCTACATAATATAAAACAGTTATACCTCGGCTCTCAGCTTTATTGTGGATAAAAATATTAAAACATCAAAATCTCAATTTACAGAAAACCATAAACCCTAAACCCTATATCTCAATTTACACATATCCTTTTAATTAACATAAAAACCATACCCTAAACCTAAACCAGTCAATTAACACAAAAAAACATAAACAAGTCGATTTACAAAAAAAAAACAGGACACAAGAAACAAGCTCAACAAAAACACATCCTTCAAATTTTATGTGTTTAAATGTGTTAAAAAACCAAACAATTTACAGAAAACCCAAGTGTTTAAAAACAGAGTAAACAAGCTCAAAAGAGAAACATATCCTTCAGGTTAAATGTGTTTACAAACACATACATATGACTGGTAGGACAAAGTCCTACCTTAAGACTGCTCTCCTCATCTTCCTCTCCCTCATGGCCTTCCTCCTTGCCAACTGCATTGTCCTCTTTGCCAAATGCATTGACCTTTCCAACTGCATTGACCTGCAAACAATGCAAAAACCCAATCAGAAAATAACCATTCACATTCACAAAGCACAAAATTTAAAAAAAATAATAAAAACACTAAAAAAAAGTAAAACCAACATTGGAAAACACACCTGAAAGCACAATTTAGAGCATCCAGACCTAAAAAACACACCTGAAAACACAATTTGGAGCATCCAGACCTGAAAGCGACGCAGATTTGAATGCAGGGAAAACCACCACAGAGCCGAGGTATAACCACCACAGAGCCGAGGTATGACCACCACAGAGCCGAGGTATGACCACCATAGAGCCAAGTAAAACAACCATAGATCCGAGTAAAACCACCACAGAGCCGAGGTGAAACCACCACAGGGCTGAGGTAAAACCACCACAGAGCTGAGGTAAAACCACCACAGAGGTGAGGTATGACCACCACAGAGCCGAGGTATGACCACCACAGAGCCGAGGTATGGCCACCATAGAGCCGAGTATAACCACCATAGAGTCGAGTAAAACCACCACAGAGCCGAGTATAACCACGACAGAGCCGAGGTATAACCACGAAAAAATCAAGTATAAGCAACACAAAGCTGCGTATAACCACCAAAGAGCCGAGGTATAACCACACAGAGCTGAGGTATAACCACCATGAAGCCGAGGTATAACCACCACAGAGACGAGGTTTAACCAACACAGAGCTGAGGTATAACCACCACAAATTCTAGGTATAACAAGAAGGTTCAGCCGTTGCGGTCGAACCAAGACCAGGAGAGATCGAACTAGGAGGGCACAAGCGCCATAATAGAGGATGCAGCACGCGAAGGGTGGAGGTGGAGACTTCGAGCATCGGTACAGTTTCTACGCGACAATTGGATAGGAAGACGACCAACTACCAAGCCCAGAGCGAAAATGGAGGCTTCCCAGACAAGCCTCAGGTTAAACTCAGGAAATGACTGGCTCAGCAGGTGGATGACCGGTTCGATGGGTGGTATGTACCCGTGATACATGCCCGCATCAGATGGAAACTTGTCTTATGCAGGTGTGGCATCCGACGTGGAAAGGGGGCCCAGTCATTACCGAGGTGTCCAATGACTAACCCCTCTCCCCTAGAGAGAGAAGAGCAACACTAGAAATTCAAAAGTGAAAATGAAGGTTGGAGAAAATTTAAAGTAAATTAAGAGGGTGGACAATCCATCCATCCTCACATACCAAGTGAAGTAGGATGATTAGAAAATAGTGGAAAAAGGATTAAAATTAAATTAAGGATAAATAAATAATTTTTTTTATAAAAAATAATAGAAAAATAAAAATAATAAAATATTAGAAATAATAAAACAATAGAAGATTAGAGTATAAGGCACATGTGTAGATGTAATGTGAAAAATGTAAGGTAAGAAATGTAATGCAAGTAAACATTTGAAATGTCGGAGTATATTTGAGTATATTTACTAACACTAAAAAAATAGGTAAGATAAATAAATAAAAATATAAATAAAACCTATTTTTATATTTACTCCAAAGGTATGGTAAATAAATAAAAATATAAATAAATTGGAGGTATGGTAAATAAATAAGACCTCTTTTTGTACTTACTCGAGAGAGATACTGTAAATAAATAAAAATATAAATAGACTAGAGGTATGGTAAATAAATAAAACCTCTTTTTATATTTACTCCATAAGCATCTTTATATTTTCGAAAACTAAAAAAGGAGGTTGGTTTTATTTAGGTGAAGCCTATGGGCCAAATACCATGGGACAAATGATTGTTAATACCATGGGCTAAATACCATGGGCCAAATACTGTATTTATAAAAGAGGTATGATAATACATAGGTATGGTAATAGAGAGGTATGGTAAATACATAAAACTAGCAATTGCACCAGAAGTTGCAAAGGAAATGTCGTAAGGCAATATCATATAACACTAATTAATGATTCTTTGATAACAGTTGAAAAATAGAAAATATAAAGAAAATGTAAGGACCATGCTACAATGAAAGCATATGGCACTGATTAATGATTCTTTGATAACAGTTAAAGACAGAAAATATCAAGAAAAGGTAAGGACCATGCTACAATGAAATATTACTGCTTCCTTGAACCTTAAAAACCATGAGGACCATATTGAAGTTAATGATCCATGGATATTTTTTCTCTTGAGAATATGTTGTTCTATGTAATTTTTTCTTTAGGTACTCTTCTTTCCAAATTGAAGAATCTTAAGATCGTACTATAATGAACCTTTCTTTTATAAAAATTCTACTTCCATATTGATGAGGGTTTATGTGGATGTCGTTAACCATTTTATGTTGATTTGATTTCATACTCACTGAGTATGTTTTTTTCTTTGTGGGTTATTGACCTATTAAATATTGTTTAATCTAAGAAGTTTTCATTGTATTTCTGAGTGTCTAAATGCTCCTATATGTAACAATGGTGGCTTTCATCACTTCAAGAACAGTAAAAACAAGCCTATTGAGAAACACATCCAACACTAAGAGATATTTGGTAGAAAATATGGAATTGATGAACATGTATTTCTCTGCAGTGTTGGCTATTGGGCATAACTTTCTTGATCTTGTATAGAAGAGTGTAAATTTTCATTTATCTTATACTACATTAACCATGAAATTTCCAACATTTAGGGCACACTTTCCATCACAATTATAGAAAAGATTACAACAGAGAATCAAAATTTTCTTATCAAATCTAAATGCTCTTATATGCAACAACTACCTTGTGCCTTATAGTTTAAATTTGTGCAAGGAGGAGGAGTCTCAAGGTGCAAGATAGAATAATAAAAGGGGAAGAATCTTATTTTGGACATGAGATTCATGTTGGAACACCCTTATTTATGCATCACAAATGCTTTGATAATAAATTTCTTGATTCTCTAAGGTATTTTAGAATAAAAAAACTGAATTGAGCTATAAGCTCCCTATTTGAGATAATAGTATTAATTGGAGAGACATGTTCTAGAAAAGTACTATGTTGGCGTAGTTTCTTTATTGCTAAAATTATCTTTATGATCGACCTTGTACTGCATATACAATGCTCATTAGGCTCAGAGTTGGGCTACGTTAGTTGTATTACTATAGTTGAAGCTTATGAGCATAGCTTAAGCACAAACCTAATGTTAGCATTGCTTAATATATGCTTGTTAAATAGACAATAGTGAGGATTATCATAATATCTACAACACATGCACATACATTATCAGATCATCTTTGGGTTTGCAATATTTATTATGTGATGGACATAAATTTCCCTTTAGATATTAAGTTCATTGCAAGTGATGACAGACTCTTCACTAAACTCACTCATGCATATGGATAGGATGATAATGAACCTCTAGTCCAAATTTTTGAACCAAATGTTGATCAGCGGTTGTCATTGATGTCAACCCAAGTAGCACTAGGGGCTAACCCAATATTTCATGGGAATTTTGACCTACCAAATTAATTTATTCTGGGTCAAAAATGCTTTTGATGGTTTCTACTTGTTGAGATGTTTCCGTTGATATATGGCACGCCATGTAATTCTTCACGGTTTGAGAGATATTCATGTTTGAAGTTTGTACCCCCAGTTAGTGGGCTAAAACCCCATGGGGTTGGGGCATGGGTCATTGAAAGTAATAATTAATATTTTTTATGCTCCTAAAATCCCTTCCACGTTCACTTTTTGAAGCCCCTCTCAACTTAAGTATTCATATAAATTGTGATCTTCATTTCCTCCTTATGCAAGGGATTCAGCCATCTGAAACAGGTCATCTTGGAATTTTCTCTCTAAATTTTTTTCTACGAAGGTTCAGAAGCTTAAATTTTTATGAGGCGAAGCCGAAATCCTAAGGAAGCTGCAGTAAAAATTTCAGATCAAGATGCACAATATTTTTGGAGATATGATCTATGTAATTCGTGTTTTTGGCACACTACAAATTCATCTCAAAGAAGTGACCTTGGTAAATTCGTCATAACCTTCTCCCAGGCATCGCATTGGAATGCTGTGCGTATTTATTAATATTTCACATTCCTTTTTCTTAATTTTCTATCTATCAATTTCGAAACAAACCAGAAATGTTGACACGTAGCATGTGTCGATAAGTGCGCTCAATGTTCCATAATTAGGGCATTGTGACAGATTGGGTATAACTCTCTCTTCAAGAATCCAAATTGGGTCAGACCTATGGCATTGGAAAGATGACTTAGAGGAATACTACAGGACCGAAAATCAGATATTGAGGATATGAAATGACAGAGATACATCAGATTCAATATCGAGCTCCTAGAAGGCAAGAAAAAGCTAGATCATGTGTTGTCAAGGGTTGCAAAGGACCAGACTTTCTACGGCAGAAAAGCAAAGCAAGGTGCAACAGAGGGTAGCATGACAAGAGCAGCAACCAAGGTGCATAACAACAACAAGAAGTTCATCATATGAAGTCTTCAAGTGGGCAGCACTGCATACAATCATTGTAAAGGTATCATTGTACCTAGTCATTGTAAATATTGTACAAATTGTACTAGTGTCTATCTGCCAAGGGTTGAAGAGGCAGTGTTGGGAGGTCTAGGATCATCATTAGGTGGTTGTTTCAAAGTTGGGGTTATGGTCTAGTATATCTTCTTCTTCTACATCATTCTATATCATTGTAAAGTGGACCATTTTCCCTGGTACGAGAGTCCATTCTTATTTTATTCTTCTATAGGGTGGTAGGGTGGTGCTAGGGTGAGTTGTAGCTCATTGGGTGTTGGGGCAAGGGCATCCGTTCGGGCTTGGTCGCCGAAGAATCTCTGCGTTTAGACATCCATTCGGTGGGAGAATGATTTTCAGATTCTGTGTTGGGAGCTTTATTTCAATTGGAGTTGAATATTAAAGAATTATTATAAAAGCATTAGGTGGTTTTTGTCCCGCAGTGGGTTTCCACCTCCAAAATTGTGCATTTGTGTTCCATTGTTTACTCCGTTATCATTGTACAAACACTGAATAATAATTTTAAATATTAAATTCACCCTTCTAATTGAAAGGAATACTGATTCACCGCCCCCCCCTCTCAGTATTTCCAACAATTGGTATCAGAGCTTGGTTCCTTCAATAGCAGTTTAACAGCTGGAAGGAGGTCATGGAGCATACCAAGAATGGTGTACCTCTATTCAATGAAAATAATTATGCACTTTGGAAAGGAAGAATGGAGGTCTATCTCTTGGCGCAAGGTTACGAAGTATGGGACATTGTTCAAAATGGATTTACATCAACCGCGGATGAACAAGGTAAGAAGAATTTGGTAAATGATGCAAAATCAAAGAATATTATTATCAGTGGACTTATTGAATCTGCTTATCATAAGGTGTTGGGTTATAAAACCGCCAAAAATGTATGGGACAAGCTTGAGAATATATATGCAGGTGACTCAAATGTCAAAGAAGCAAAGTTTCAAATCTATAGAGAAAAATTTGAGCAACTCAGAATGAAAGAAGATTGCAACATTGCTGCATACTTCCAATACGTTGATGAAATAACCAATACTCTGGAAGGATTGGGAGAGCCAGTTGATGAGAAGACTATTATACGAAATATTCTTAGAACGTTACCAGGGAGATTCAACCCAAAGGTATCGGTCTTAGGAATACAGTGCAAATCTGGACAAACTCAGCAAGGAAGAATTACATGGAGTTCTCATAGCATATGAAATGAGACTTGATGAAGAAAAGGGTACTTCAAATCTAGAAACTGCGTTCGTTGCATCTAATCAAACCAATAAGGACAAACAACCTTCAATTGAAATGACATGCACCTGCAAGTGTGAAGAAAAGGGAGATGATGGAGAAGGTCTTTCAGATGAAGAATATGCTTACTTTACGAGAAAATTAAAACCTGGTAAGGGAAAATTCAAAGGTAAACTTCCATTGATATGTTTCAGTTGTGGTGAGGTTGGGCATTTCGTAGCAAAATTTCCAAAAAAAAGTGATGGCAACTCAAAAGGAAAGAAAGGCTTTAAGAAATTCAACAAGCAAGGCAAAAATAAAGGATTCAAAAGGAACTTTCTCTCTAAAGAAGATAGCTCCTCATCCGATGAAGAAAGTGACAGCAAAGAAGAAGCCAATGACAAAGTATTGTTTATGGCCAAGCACAATAAACATGAAGTATCAAACAATGAAGAAGAAGGGTTGACCATAGAAGAATTTTATGAGGAGGCAATAAAGCTTATAAAAGAGCTCAATGCTGAGAAGATATGTTCCAACACTCTTGAAGAACAAGTTCAAGGTATCAAAATTGAGGTTGAAGAACACAAATGTATTGAAGAGTCACTTCAAAAGAAGTTGGAATAAAGCAACCAAGAAAGGGAAGCATTAGAAGCCGAAGTAGTCTCGCTGCATAAGGAAGTGAAGAAGGTAAAAACTTTCCAAAACTATGCCAACAGCTCAAGGGCATTGGAAGAACTCATAAACAATCAACGATCTTACAAACTGGCCTCGGTTACAAAGAAGAAGAAGCAAGACCTTCTACAACAAAATACAATGAACCTATGAGATCTGACATACATGAAGACTTCATTGGACAAGATTCGCAAGCACATCCTTGGAAGACGATTCCTCGACGAAGATTTTCATCTAGGTACCAACATATTTTTCATGGCTATTGTTATTCATGTGGAAAATTTGGTCATAAAGCTATAGAATGTCGCACGTACCCTATGAACCAATACAATTCCAAGAGATTCTTCAAATATGAACCTCCCAGGGCTCAACGAAACATCAATAGATTTGAACATTTAAGAAATAATATGGAATGTTACAAATGTCAGAACTTTGGACACATAGCTAGATACTGCAGACTTGAAAATCCTCCAGAAGAATCTTTGAAGCCACAGAATGAACGAACATGGAAGAAGAAGAAGACTGATAATTGTTCTCTCGCTCTCAAGGCTCAAAAAATTAAATATGTGTGGTATGTTGACAGCGGTTGCTCAACTCATATGACTGGAGATAGAAGGAAATTTTTATCTCTAAAAGAGAAGAAGGATGGAACCATATCCTTTGGAAATTATGGATCTTCAAATGTTATAGGATCAGGTACCGTCACTCTCGGAAGCAAAGATGTTATAGCCAAGAATGTTCTATTGGTCGAAAACATGAATCACAATCTGCTCAGTGTTGGACAAATGTGTGATCAAGGACACACAATGCTATTCAACTCCACAAAATGTGAAATCAGGAAAGGCAAGTATGGTAAAATTGTGGCTACAGCAAGTCGAGCTCCAAACGACATATATGTTCTGGATGAAGCAACTAAAGCATGTCTACTAGCTAAAGAAGATGAAAGTTGGTTATGGCACAAACGAATGGGTCACATAAACTTTGATAATCTTGTCAGGATAAGCAAAAAGGAAGCAGTACGAGAAATGCCGAAAATCTCAAAACCTTCCAGCACACTATGTGAGGCATGTCATCATGGCAAGCAGACAAAAGTTCAATTTAAAATAAAAGAACACTTTTCATCACATCCATTGGAATTGATACATACTGATCTATGTGGTCCTGTGAGAACAAAAGGCCTAGACAGAGAATTATATTTCATGTTGATGATAGATGACTATACCAGGATGACAACCGTCAGTTTCCTAAAGAAAAAATCTGAAGCATTTGAGTGCTTTAAGATCTACAAGGAGTTGGTTGAAAATGAAACTGATTTGAAAATAAAGTGTTTAAGATCAGATAATGGTGGATAATTCACTTCCAAATTATTTCAGCAATAATCTGACAAAAATGGAATAAAAAAGGAAATTTTCAACAGCACGAAAACCTCAGCAAAATGGAGTTGCTGAAAGAAAGAATAGAACTATACAAGAAATGGGTAGAACAATGTTGAAGCACTCAAAATTGGATGAAAAATTCTGGGTTCAAGAAATTGATACGGCGGTCTTCATTATCAACTGAAGTCTTCTCAGAAATAATTGCAACAAGACTCCATATGAATTATGGAAAGGAAAACCAACTAATGTAAAATATTTCAGAATCTTCGGAAGCAAATGTTATATCAAAAGAGAAGATCAAAATTTGGGTAAGTTTGAATCACGTGTTGATGAAGGTATATTTGTTGGTTACTCATGCAAAAGAAAGGCCTATAAATGCTATAATCTAAGACGAAAACAGATAGTGGAGAGCATAAATGTTACATTTGACGAAGATGGTGTTCTAGCGAGTAATGATGAGGATCTAGAATCTTTGAAACTTGAGACAAAGGCTGAAAAAGACACAGATAAAATTGTAGAACAAGAAGTAACTATCAACGAGGAAGAAGTAAACAATGATCATCAAGATATATCAGAACAACAAAAAGAAGCTCCTCCAAGGAGAACAAAAGAGTGGATTCAAAAGAACCATCCATCAACTCAAATCATTGGTGACATAAATGAAGGTCAACAGCTTCGTTCATCACAATAAGCTCACGTTGCTTTTCTAGCAACCTTTGAGCCTAGTAGTTTTGAGGAAGCTAGCCAGAATGAACATTGGGTAGCAGCTATGAATGAAGAATTGGGTCAAATTGAGAATAATAACACCTGGGAATTAGTTCCAAGACCAAAAGATAAAAATGTCATTGGGAGTAAATGGGTGTTCAGGAACAAATTGAATGAATATGGGCAGGTTACCAGAAACAAAGCAAGATTGGTTTGCAAAGGCTATGCACAAGTGGAAGGAATTTATTTCGACGAAACATTTGCACGAGTTGCCAGAATGGAAGCCATCCAAATTTTTCTTGCCTATGCATGTTCAAGAAAAATAAAAGTCTACCAAATGGATGTTAAGTCAGCATTTTTGAATGGAGAATTATAAGAAGAAGTTTACATCGAACAACCTGAAGGTTTTCTACTATCACAAGAAGAAGACTATGTCTACAGGTTAAAGAAGGCTCTATATGGTCTCAAGTAGGCTCCCAGAGCATGGTATGCTTGTCTTGATGGATATCTATGTCAACAAGGGTTCAAGAAAGGTATTGTTGATAGCAATATTTATGTACAAATAGATAAAGATAATTTAACAATTGTTGAGGTATATGTGGATGATATAATATTTGGTAGCAATGATGATCGACTAAGTAAGAAATTTTCTACAAAGATGCAAGGTGAGTTTGAGATGTCTTTACTGGGTGAGCTGACATACTTCTTAGGGCTTCAAATATCTCAGCAAGAGAAAGGAATATTTATATGTCAAGCCAAGTACATCAAGGAAATGCTCAAGAAATTTAAAATGGAAGATTGCAAACCCATCCTTACTCCAATGGTAACAGGTTGCAAATTGAGCATAGACGACTCATCCAAGGATGTGGATCAAAGGTTGTACAGATCTATGATTAGTAGTCTTCTATATGTAACAGCCTCTCGGCCAGATGTTATGCAAGCAGTTGTACAAGTAGCAAGATTCCAAGCAGCACCAAAAGAATCACATATTATTGCCGTCAAAATAATTCTTCGATATCTAAAGGGCACAAAAGAATATGGCTTGTGGTATCCCAAGAGTAACAATCTCATTATTCAAGCCTTTACAGATGCAGATTGGGCAGGAATCATTGATGATCATAAGAGTACTAGTGGAGCAACATTCTATCTAGGTGGTTGTCTCGTATCATGGTTGAGCAGAAAGCAAACTTCAATCTCGTTATCTACAGCGGAAGCAGAATACATTGCAGCAGCATCATGTTGTACTCAATTCCTTTGGATGAAACAAAATTTGCAAGATCTTCAAGTACAATTCAATGAACCTATTCCCATATTCTGTGACAACACTACTGCCATCAGCATCTCCAAGAATCCTGTCATGCATTCAAAAACAAAACACATTCCAATCAAATATCATTTTGTTAGAGAACAAGTCACTGAAAAGAATAGCAAAATTGAGTATGTTTGTACAAAAGAAAAAAATGCTGATATCTTCACTAAACCTTAACCTCGTGAAGCATTTGAATATCTTCGTCAAAAGCTTGGGATTCTCCCAAGTTCTCGTTAGATTTTCCTTTTTCAAGAATATAAAGGGGGAGTGGAAGTGTGTACAGGTCTGCAGGACGATTGTGTGTCAGCGGGAGTGGAAGTGTGTACAGGTCCGCAAGATGGTTATGTTTCAGGGGGAGTTACCCTTTGCCATTGATGTTAAGGGGGGAAATAATTTTGTAGGAAGAGGTGTCATGATCATAGGGGGAGTACTTGTGTTGCCATCAATGCCAAAGGGGGAGATTGTTGATCAGCGGTTGTCATTGATGTCAACCCAAGAAGCACCAGGGGCTAACCCAATATTGAATGGGAAGTTTGACCTACCAAATTAATATATTTTGGGTCAATAATGCTTTTGATGGTTTCTACTTGTCGAGATGTTTCCGTTGATATATGGCACGCCATGTAATTCTTGATGGTTTGAGAGATATTCATGTTTGAAGTTTGCACCCTAGTTAGTGGGCTAAACCCCATGGGGTTGGGGCATGGGTCATTGAAAAGTCATAATTAATATTTTTTATGCTCCTAAAATCCCTCCCACGTTCACTTGTTGAATCCCCTCTCAACTTAAGCATTCATATAAATTGTGATCTTCATTTCCTCCTTATGCAAGGTATTCGGCCATCTGAAACAGGTCATCTTGGAATTTTCACTCTAACGTTTTTTCTACAAAGGTTCAAAAGCTGAAATTTTTATGAGACGAAGCTGAAATCCTGAGAAATCTGCAGTAGAAATTTCAGATCAATATGCACAATATTTTTGGAGATATGATCTGTGTAAGTCAGGGTTTTTGCAGGCTCCTAAAATTCATCTCAAAGAAGTGACCTTGGTAAATTCGTCATAACTCTCTCTCTGAGTATCAGATTGGAATTCCGTAAAAAGTGACGGATAGTGCACAGTCTATACTTTTCTCTCTATCAATTTCAGAAAAAAATGAAGAAAAAGTGACACGTGGCACGCCGTACAAGTGCGCTCTGCTGAAATAGTCCATAATTAGGGCATTGTGAGAGATTGGGTATAACTCTCTCTTCAAGAACCCAAATTGGGTCAGACCTATGGCATTGGAAAGATGACTCAGAGGACTACTATAGGACCGAAAATCAAATATTGAGGATCTGAAATGACAAAGATACACCATATTCAATATCGAGCTCCTAGAAGGAAAGAAAGAGCTAGATCATGTGTTGTCAAGGGTTGCAAAGGACCAGACTTTCTACAGCAAAAAAACAAAGTAAGGTGCAACAGATGGTAGCATGATAAGAGCAGCAACCAAGGTTCATAACAGCAACAAGAAGTTCATCATATGAAGTCTTCAAGTGGGCAAGACCGTGATACAATCATTGTAAAGGTATCATTGTACTTAGTCATTGTAAATACATTATTGTACAAATTGTACTAGTGTCTATCTGCAAAGGTTTGAAGAGGCAGTGTTGCGAGGTCTAGGATCATCATTAGGTGGTTATGTCAAAGTTGGGGTTATGGTCTAGTATATCATATTCTTTTGTATCATTCTATATCATTGTAAAGTGGACCATTTTCCCTGGTACAGGAGTCCATTCTTCTTTTATTCTTCTATAGGGTGCTAGGATGGTGCTAGGGTGAGTTGTAGCTCATTGGGTGTTGGGGCATCCGTTCAGTTGACTATTGAAGAATCTCGGGCGTTGGAGCGTCCATACGGTGGGAGAATGCTTTTCTAGGTTCTAGGAAGTTGGAGATTTATTTTCAATTAGAGTTTAATATTAAAGAATTATTAGAAAAGCATTAGGTGGTTTTTGTCCCGGAGTGGGTTTCCACCTTAAAAAATATGTGCATTTGTGTTCCTCTTGTTTACTGCTATCATTGTACAAACACTGATAATAATTGAAGATTAACAAATTCTCTAATTGAAAGGAATACTGATTCACCCCCCCCCCTCTCAGTATTTCCAACACCAAATCCACTACTGTGAGTTTCACATATGATCCTAAGTCGAATATAACATCACTTTTTTTCTTCTTAACTTGTATCTTTATATGAAAGAGCTTGATCATGTTCTTTTCTTCCTATTTCTAAAGGCTACTCAAATTTACCCACTTCTACATCGATATGAAAAAAATAATCTCATCCATGTCTACGCTTCTTTCCACCTAATTGGTTAAATATGTGGCTATGCAATTTTTCATTTTCACTTCCTTTTAATGGTTGTTTAAGATGAGTTTTGGATGAAATTCCCAACACCTATTTTGTGTGGACATCAATATTGTAGTGGTTTCTAGGATATTTTCACTAGACTTGTGATGTGGTTGTAGAATTCTTTTCACTTCCCCCTTTCCACTTCTTATTTCCCTCCTTTGAAGCTTCTTAATGGATTTTTTTCTTTGAACAAGTTACTCCCTTTCTTCTGATCTGTGTTTTCTAGGGATTGTGCATGTACACAAGCCTCATCCATAGTTACGAGTTTTGAACAACATTACTTGCTTTCATAGATGGCTCTGCAAAACCCCCAGATACTTCAACAATATAGTTGGGTTCTTGGGAAATATACCCAACATTATTTCCATCTTCCTTAATGTTGTCATGTAATCTTGTACAATCTATCCATATCTCTACCCAAAGTAATGCCACTAGATCCACTAATCTTGTACATATAGGACATGGTAGAATTGGGAATTTATGATCTTTTTAAAATCGTCCCACTGAGTTAGTGGAGGATCTCCTCTATAATAGTGAGTGAGGTAGTTTCCTTCATGATTTATCAACCCATTCTTGGCTAATTTATTTCATATATGGTTATGTCGCTCGGTAGGCAAGCAACACATTTTTAACACTCATACATGCAAGCGGAATTGTAACAAGTGTTGGTCGAACCTTGTCCTAGCATAATGGTGTTGCGTGGGACGAAATTGGTCATTGAAAAAACCTTAAGCTTATGTGCATGAGAATATTGAACGAGGTCTCATCCATATGTTCGATCACCAAACAACGATAAAATCATAAAGAGGAGTCAGGTGGACATTGGAGTGTAGGAACATTGTCTATCACCCACCACTCACTCCATTTTGTTGTGACTTTAACTGTGTAACATAAAACATAAGACAACCATGCATTGGTGGAGGAGTAGGCCTACCTGGCCACAATTTCGTTGTAAAGCCTTGCCATTTCCCACCACTTGTTGTTAAATATTTGTGCATTGTAACATGTGATGGGCATGTTGGGTTAAGCTGACCTGGCCATGGTTTCATAAAAAAACCCTATTTCCACCTATCGATGTGATATGAGTGCACTTGTGAAAGGGATATAATCCGACCATGGTACCAGTATGGAAACCCTGCCTACTAAGAATACCACCCACCACCTATTTCTTTGACTAAACATTAATGATTCAATGATAAAAAAATCGAGCCTACTAAGGAGACCACCCACCACCTATTTCTTTGATTAAACATTAATGATACAATGCTAACAAATGCGAGCGGTCAAGCTGACTTGGCATGGACTTGCCTAGTGAGCCCCACTATGTTAACTTGCCATGGACATGTGTAGTCCACATGGGCACTATGTGTCCAACATGATGATATCACCTATTTTAACAAATGAAACTTGAAATGAGTGTAACTTGTGATCCATGAATCATATCATGATAAATTTGATACCATTCTCGGAAAGCTGGAAAAAATGACGGTATCATATATGAATTCTACAAACTTGCAAAAACAATGTTTTTTCCAAGCCAATCTTAATAAGGGATCCTAGTGATCAATTTAAATAAAACAAGTAACACCTCCCACAACCCAAAAAATAATGTTTTTTCTAACCCCATATTAATTGGGGATCGATTTAAAGCAAACAAGTAACACCTCCCACAAACTGAAAACAATGTTTTTTCTTGCCCCATCTTAATAAGGGATCTTGGGGATCGATTTAAAGCAAACAAGTAACACCTCCCACAACCCAGGATACTTTAAGGGGGTGGGAGGAAGTGTTACTAAATTTTATCACAAGATCAAAAGATGTTTAATTTAGAATGATAATTTTTAATTTAATTATTTGTGGATGAAAAAAATGTTTTTTCTAACCTCGTCCTAATAACGGATCTTGGGGATCAATTTAAAGCAAACAAGTAACACCTCCCACAACCCGAAAACAATTTTTTTTCTAACCCCATCTTAATAGGGGATCTTGGGAATCAATTTAAAGCAAACAAGTAACACCTCCCATAAAACAAACAATTAACGCCTCCCACAACCCGAGATCCTTTAAGGGGGTGGGAGGAAGTGTTACTAAATTTTGTCACAAGATCAAAAGATGTTTAATTTAGAATGATACTTTTTAATTTAATTATCTATGTGGATAGTAAGATTTTTAGTAGTAATCACAAATCAAAGGTTGAGAATTCATTTATCTTAAAATATTTTTTTTCCTTTTAATTAAATTGATTAATGAAAAAAAGGTTGCATGAAGTAGTGAAACTATATAGATTAAGTGGTTGGTAAACCTGAATAAGGATCAATTCATGATAAGTATCAAAGGAGCTGGAAGAGTGACGTTAGGGTTTATGTATTAACTTTGTAACTCTGATCCGTAGAGTTTACCATCCCACTGCTATTGCTTAAGATCTCCCCTCCTCCCAATGGTCCTTCTGCTGACATTTATGCAAGCGCAGATTCTTCTGCCAGACACAGATCCACTCCCCTGGCGGCAAACGAACCTATTCAGGTCGACAACACCCCTGCAGCTACAGACAAAATCGATACTCCTGTTGATAGCACCACAACTGCTAAAGACAACGCCTCTGACCAGCAAGCTTCTGCGTCACAGACAAAGGCGTCCTCAGCTACTTGCATTCCAAGAACCTCTGAAAGGACCAAAATCGATCTCCCTAGTCATCGAATCAACGACAAAATCCAATATATGAGGGATCATGCGCTCATTGGAAAGTTCTTAGGTCTCTGGCCTACTGAAAAGGCATTGCAAGGGTGGATCCTCTCCAAATGGAAGCCAAAAGGACAGGTCACTCTGCACCTTGGCCCCAAAGGTTTCTTCACGGCTATTTTTAACTGCTTGGAAGATCAAACTCGTATCTTTAAGGGAGGCCCATACTTCTTCAACTCCGCAGGCCTGTACCTTCGTGACTGGGTTGAGAGATTCAATCCAGACAAAGAGGATTTCACCTGGGCTCCCGTCTGGATCCGTATGTATTCTTTGCCTCTGGAGTATTGGGATGAGGAGACCCTTAGGGATATAGGCAACGGACTGGGAGTCTTCATCAAAGTCGCTGAGGAAACTAAACTCCGCAGATACACCTCATACGCCAGAATTTGTGTTCACATGCATTTGGAAAAAGCTCTCACTGATTCGGTAAGTCTATTTCATGACGATTTTGAATGGATCCAAACAATAGACTACGAGCATGTACCCTTTCGTTGCAGGAAATGCCATGAACACGGCCATTTATTTAGGGATTGCCCCTTGAATAGCCAAGCCAAAGCTCCTGCCACTGAGGCCAGCAAAGATGCGGAAGGATTCACCAAGGTAACTAGTCGAAGAAAGCATGCAAAAAAATCTTCAGTTGTACACGATCCTCCCAGCAAACCAGCCACTCATAATAGCTTTGAAATCCTGTCCTCTCAAAGCGATCTGGCGAGCATTCCTTCAAATCCTTCTTCATCAGATCGGCCTTCCACGTCCATAACCCCCCCTCCTAATTCTTTTGCCCCGCTTTCAGCCTCTGATCATGTCAAGATCCCTGCCTCCCTACCCACTGATAACTCAATTCTAGATCCAGGTCCAAAAGATTCAAACATGGATTTATAAGCCGCTCTCGCTCTCACAATCCATCAAAAGCAAAGCATAGCAGAACAGAATCTACCGATGCATATGGAAGAAGAACCAAAGAGTATAGATCTAGGGGACCTGGACATCCTCAGTTTAGAAACAGCTTGCCGACAGAAAGAATACAATGCAATACCTCCTAGACAAATTGAAAGTCTTGAAGTGGTCTTAGCTAGAGCTTAGCAACACAGATATCTTGGTATTCAGGCAGGAAGCCCTTGAGATGGGAAAAAGATACTGAAGGAATAAAAAAAACGAGGGCGCAAAACCGATTTGCAAAGAACCATTATAATTGGAGAAATTCTTGTGGACTCTGGAAGATTCCCCAAGCTGACAAAATTTTTCAAAACCCTCCCTCACAGTTCCTCATGAAGCTCATTTCCTGGAATGTACGAGGGCTCAACAGTCCTGCAAAACATAGATTTCTAAAAAACATGATACAGCAAGATAAGCCTTCCCTGGTCTTTCTTCAAGAAGCTAAATGCAACAGCATTGTTTTGGAAAGAATTCTAAACAAAGTCTGGTCAGGCTTCCGTTCAGTCTCTGTGGATGCTTTTGGGGCGTCAGGAGGGTTAGCCATCATATGGAATCCTCAAGCTCTCGACCTCCACGATTTTCACGCCTCTCACTTTGTTATTCAATCCACTTTCCACCTAATTGGGACGAATATCCACGGACATCTCTCTAATGTCTATTTCCCTCAGGATCTTCAAAATAAATTGGACCTTCTGGAAACTCTTACAACTCTCAACTTTGACAGATGCTTCCCTCTCTGGATTTGCGGCGGAGATTTTAACATCATTACAGCACTGGAGGAAAAAACCGGAGGAAGAATGAAGCTGGATAGTGACAGCATTAGCTTTAAAGACTTCATTCACAGAAATCAGCTAATGGACTTTCGGACTTCAAATGGCCTGTATACATGGACTAACAAAAGGAGAGGACCTCAGCACATTTCTTCCAGGCTGGACTGCTTCCTAATGTCGGACAACGCCATCCACATTGGTGGGGACTTTAATGCCTCAATCCTGCCCCAAGTAGGCTCCGACCACTGGCCTATTATGCTTCAATGGACGCGTCCAGGATCTAGGTGCAATAGACCTTTTCGTTTTGAAGTGTTCTGGTTCTCGCATCCCAATTTCAAAGACATTGTCAAAGATGCATGGAAATCCTTCATCCCCCCGGAAGGAGCCAAGATGTTCAAGTTCCAACAAAAACTAAAACACCTCAAACAAGCTCTCAAATCTTGGAACCGCACTCACTTCGGCAACATTTTTGACCATCAGAAAGAGCTGGAGCAGCAAATGAAAACCTTACAACAGAGCATCATCTCAGAAGGCAGGACGGAAGAATATGCACAACAGGAGCAGGATCTCTTATCCAAGATCGAGGCTCGGCGGCATCAAGAAGAGATATTATGGCGTCAAAAATCAAGGGTCAAATGGCTTAAGGAAGGGGAAAAGAATACCAAGTTCTTCCACAGATCCACCGTTAAAAGGCAAATGCACAATAATATTGCCTTCATCAACAATCGGCAAGGGGAGCGATTGGAGCAGCATGAAGATATGGAACAGGAACTAAAAGAGTATTTTCAGGACATTCTTAGGGAACCTCAAGGCTGCAGAAATCAAGCCATACGATCTATTACGCAGCACATCCCAAAAATCATAACGGCAGATCATAACAGCAAACTTCTACAGCCAGTTTCACTGCAGGAAGTGGAAGATGATATGACTCAACTTAAGGATGGCAAAGCGCCGGGTCCGGATGGCTTTACCGCCAATTTATTTCATGCTTTCTGGGAGCTGGTTAAAACAGAGGTCTGGGAGCTTGTGGAATAATCACGTACGATGCACTGGCTACTCCCCTCCCTGAACACGACCTTTATAGCACTAGTTCCAAAAATGGAGGATTCTAGTACACCTGACAACTTCAGGCCCATTGCGTTCTGCAACGTTATTTACAAGCTAATCTCCAAGGTCATAGCTAATAGGCTGAAACCTCTTCTCCCTCTCGTCATCTCGCCGGAGCAGACAGGCTATGTAGAAGGGTGCCAAATTCTGGATGGTATCATTCTCTCTCATGAAGTGATACACTCTCTCAAAATTCTCAAAAAACCAGGTATGATTTTAAAGTTAGATCTTTCAAAGGCTTTTGATAAACTCAGTTGGTCCTACATCAATCAAATGTTATTAGCATTTGGTTTCAGTGCCACCTGGACTCGTTGGCTAATGAACCTTATCACCTCTCCCGGTTTCTCCATTCTGCTCAATGGGTCACCTTCTTCGACCTTTCGTCCCTCCCGTGGCATTCGACAAGGAGACCCTCTCTCCCCGTTCCTTTTTTTCCTCATGACCGAGGGCCTCAGCCGTCTTCTTCATGCTGCAGTCTCCTCTCACTCCCTCAAGGGCATTTCCCTTCATGACCTTCCCCCCATCTCTCATCAACAGTTCATCGATGACAACATGCTCTTCGGTCATCCGTCAGTTCAAGAAGCCATTGCATTCAAATCCTTGCTTAATCTCTTTTCAGAAGCCTCTGGCACCACCATCAATGCCTCTAAATCCCAGCTCTTCTTCTTCCACACTCCCAATATCACTCAGCGTAATATAGCCAGAATTCTGGGCTTTCCAATCGCAGTGCTTCCTTCAAAATATCTTGGAGCTCCCCTCGTTGGCTCTGCTATCAAACATGCTTCCTGGCGACCCCTGCTTGACAAATTAGAAACCAGGCTTTCTTCTTGGACCTATCGGTCGCTCAACATTTCTAGCAGGATTATCCTTATCAAATTTGTCCTCCAAGCTATGCCTTTATACTTATTTTCTATATTGGCAGCCCCTAAATGGGTTCTGAAAAAAATCCGCAATCTTCAAAGAAACTTCCTTTGGGGCTCCTCAGGACTCAACAAAAAATGGGCTTTGGTCAAATGGACTGATGTCTGTCAACCAAAGGCTGCTGGGGGGCTTGGTCTGAGGGACCCCCTTCACAGCAATAATACTATGGGAGCCCGCATCTGGTGGAATTGGGTCTCTAATTCTCAGTCACCTTGGGCTCGCCTTTGGCATGCAAAATATGCTTCAGGCAGTCCACAGGAAGCTCTTATCCCTTTCAGCTCGACAACCTCTGGCTCTTTAATTTGGAATGCAGCAAGGCAACACAGTGCCTTTATTCAAGAGCATGGTTTTTGGGAAATCCACTCAGGTACCTTGGCAAGATTTTGGGATGACTCCTGGCAACAAACTCCCAAACTTGCCTCACTCTTTCATAAACCCAAGTGGCAGGCCTCAATGCGGTACAATGATCAAATCCTTGTCCATCAGTTCTGGCAACAAAATACTTCACATGGTTTTCAAACTTGGAGCCCGGCTGAAACCTGGCAGGCCAACTGGCAGGAGGAAACGTATGGAGAAATAGATCAGGAACTTAAACTCAGAAAAATCAAAATCTTTGATCAACAAGATAAAGTGCGATGGGGATATACCCCTAATGTATGTTTACGACAAATGAGGCTTATCAACTGCTCTTTCAACCCATGCAAACAATCAAGGACCAGCTTTGGGATCAGATTTGGCAACCAGGAATATGGTCCAAAGTTTCGACCTTCCTCTGGCTCTTAAGCAAAAAGAGAATCCTCACTTGGGATAATCTTCAAAAGCGAGGATTTACAGGACCTTCCAGATGTCCAAACTGCAACCTTCATATAGAGACAATCACACATCTCATGGATATCTGTCCTCTTGTAGATCAAATTTGGGAGAGAATCGCTCAATGCAACAGAATAACAAGTCGAAGAAAAGGAGACATAGTAAATACCATCAGGAACTGGCCAAGGCATCCATTCCAAAGTCTTTTTCTTAACTCCCTCTGGCTTCTCCTACCAGGATTCATTTATTGGATAATCTGGAAAGAGCGTAATAATAGGATCTTTAAAGATCAAAGTAGATCTCTTGATACTTTGTGGATTCTCCTCAAACAATCCCTTCAAGAGACTTTAGCTCTAAGACATTGGCAAGATTCGGAAATGCCGGCTTCCCCTCAGGAACGCCTCATTTTGAGGAATTGGAATCTGGTTCTGACCCCTTCAGCCCAGGACAAAGCCTCTTCCTCCAACCATCTGGATTCTCCCCTTTCCTGGTCTCTTCCTGCCACTCATCCCTACAAACTTAATTTTGACGGTGCTGCTAAGGGTAATCCAGGTCCTGCAGGGTATGGTGGCATTTTCAGAGATGCAGCTGGTTCGGCCCTGTATATCTACCATGGCTCATTAGGCAAAGATACTAACAATGCCGCCAAACTAGAAGGTATGTGGCAAGGTATGCGCATTGCGGAAAAAGAAAAATTTCTCCCCCTTGAGATCGAAGGGGACTCTCGAATCTTAATTGAGGCAGCGACTCGCATTCAATATGGGACCTATGCGGCTAAGATTGCATCAAGTTGGCGGCTTTTAAACAGACTGGAGAAAATTGAAGAATGGCTCAGGACTCCCCGAAGCATAATCTTCAAGCACGTCCGTCGAACAACAAATAAGGTGGCTGACAGACTAGCTAATCAAGGAGTGGATCAGGATCTACCTTTCTTCTCTGGCCCTCTCAACAGTTCTAATGATACACAACTTCAACAAGATTGCACTTTCCTGGTGCACAAAGATCTTTCACTCCCGGATGCGGGTGGGTAATGTGTTTATTGGCACGAAGTTGGTTAGGTGGGTTGGCACGTGGCTCATCACCACCGCCACCCATCCTCGCATGCTCCAACTATTTAATACTTCCGTCCAGATCTTTATTGACGAGTTAATGAAGCCCACTCCCCGAAGTTTGCCTGCTCCTTCTTCAGTCATGGCGTCCTCGGACGAACTCATTTATGTTTCCCCCTCCGCGTCTGTTGCTCCCTAGCTGCTGCTGAGCATCGCTCACGCACCAGCACAGGGTCTCGATGTGCATTAAGCTGTTGTGTTAACTTATTGCCGGGTATCCATTTCACCAATTGCTCTTCCTGTAATCACTTTCGTCCGTCCTCCTCTCCAGCCAGTCATCCTCCGCAAGTTCAAACTGATACCCCCTCAGCTCTCCCCTGTTTCCACCATCTTGCTGACTTTGTCGTCCCCCCTGCTCATAACACCATACCTCGACTTCGCCCGAGAATGTGCTGTAGGAGAGGTGGCTCCAGTGGGCGTGCAATCCACAGGTCCTCCCTCTCCACTTCAGATTCTTCATCCTACTCTTCGGAATTTGGACTTGTCCGCTATCCTGCTTCGAGGAGGGGTCGTGGGAGGGGACGTAATCAGTTCAATCCAGCTGGGCATTTTCGTCTGTCCTCCAGGGCGCATTCTCACCATGCTCGTCTTCATTTCCCCTGCAATATCAGCAACATCTCCCTCTTAGCCACTGTCACCATCGACCTCCGGGCAGTCTCCTCAGGACATGTCTCCTCAAATCAAGTCTTGGCTACTCCGGAAGCAGCTCTGGAGCCTAAAGAGGAAGCCGAGCACAGCATTTCTCAGAAGGACATCCAACAGAATGTTAATCCAGGCACGGAAGCTAATGTGGGTCTGCAGGCAAGCTCCACTGCTCCAAATGAAGGCGGATCTGCACGCAAGGATTGCCCTCGTCCTGAAGATGATGATCCATACAAATTTGCCTGCCTCATCGTTGAGGAAGAACCTCCCTCATCTCATGAAGTCTAACCAGGTTAGCGTTCTTGGTTTTTTGGTTTCCGTAAGCCTGAAGGTGTTCAATTTTAGTTTGGTGTTCCTGCTTAACTGTTCTCCAGCTTTTATGGTCACTCTTTTGTTAAATGGCCGGTCTCCCCTGCGTGGGAGTCATAATCCGGTTTATGATCTTGTTTTTAGCACTGGTCACAGATTGTCGAACTGTTATTTTTGGTTTTGTCATGGATCGAAACTGTAAGAATCTTGCCACTCTGGCTAACTCTATAACAGTCACTCTGTCAAGGTCTGTTCACTTTCCAGTCATAGAAGTCAATCATCTCTTTGAGACAGATAAGGTCACAGTTCTACAAAGCTCTCATGGTCAGCTTCCAATTTGTTTTGATTATCAATTATCAGCATTGTTATGTAGGTGTCCTGAAGCATGGGCGGAAGATCTATAATCTAATTGCTCTGTAATCACTATTTGTATCAATATAAGTAGCCATATTGAGATAAAAAAGTAAGTATCAAAACACTTACTTCTGATACATTTCACATTGTTGAATTTAAAAAATAATAGAAATTAGCTAAATTTTAAATTTATTTTAAATTATTATTATTATTATTATTAGTTATTCTAAAATGAATTAAAATATAAAAGGAACATATATATTTTTAAAACAAAACACGCAACAATATTTTCCAAATAAGAGGCTTTTGTGAGAAGAGTAATTATGTTCAATAATTTTTGGTTGGATCTCCCATTTTGTATCTTTGTCTCGAGGATGAGACAAATTGTGAAATTAGCTAAATTATAAATTTATTTTTAATTATTATTATTAATTTTTTTTACAGAAACGGTTAATGGATAATATTAGATACTTGGCCTAAATGCCAAGATTCGAATTACAAAAAGTGGGGCTGAATCCCCAAGTGCCTCACCACCCCAAAAGTTCATGGCGCTTATGCTTAGTTCACATCTCTTTTTAGTTGCGACTATGATATCAATTTCAGTGATTTTCCCAAGCTTGTGGATACACACGAACTGATTTAATAATAAACAGTAAAAAATGACAGCTAGCTAATTTAAGGAATTGGATCCCATGTTTCTTCTCCGTCTCTAAGCATGACTCCAGCAGAAAGGAGGGATGCTTTGTTGGCTTCTAGATCTGCGTCCTTGTTGTTGACTCTCAACACGTGGAAGAAGTTCAACTTCTGAAATGAATCTCCCAGATCTTTTATTCTAGAGATCAGCCTTGCAAGTCTTAAGTCCAACGACGGAGAATTTGTCACAATAGTGTTAATGATAACTTGAGAGTCCCCAAATACATTAGCCTCCCTAATGTTCAACCCTTTAAGAAACTTAAGGCCTTGAAAAAGAGCCAATACCTCTGCTTGAATGCTGGAAGTGAGGTCCAAACCCCAGGCGAAGTTGTGAATCCTGATGCCATCTGGTTTCATTATGACACCTCTTGCTCCAGCCCTTCCCGGATTTCCCTTTGCTGCCCCATAAAAGAATAGAGAATGTCTTGATTGGTTTGAAATCCAGCCCTGAAACTCCTTTACTGTAGCCCTTATTTGCCAAAATTTGGAGAGAGAGATAATACTTGCAGCGTTTTGAAATTGAAGGCCGAGAGAAGAGCCCCAAATTATGTCTTGTTGGCTTAATCTTGAATCATTTTTTTTCTCTCTCAAACACTCTTTTAATTGGAATTTTATCTTGACTCCCACAAGCTTGGCATCCTGCTCATAATTTCTAAAGATCCTTTTATTTCGTTCAAGCCAAATTTTCCAGCAAATTATTTTTGGGAGGGAGGACCAAGCAGCTTTGATAACCTTGTTTTTTGGAGGGGGACTAGGATACCTATGCAGCCAATTTGCGAACAATTCAGGGATGGAGCTTGGAAGAGAGAATTTGGAGTTACAAATTCCCAATAGCTTGAACCAAATTTGCAATGTGAATTTTCATTCAAGCATTAGATGAGTAACGCTTTCATATTTTTCCCTGCACAGGCTGCACCTTGAAGGGCCATGGAAACCTTGCTTCTGCAAGTTTTCATCAGTATATATTTTGTAGTGGCATAATAGCCAACTAAAGTTGTCAATTTTGGGTAAATAGGGATAGTGCCATATCCCTTTCCATGGCACAGGGTTCAGAGCTACATGAGGATGCTCACATAGTTTGGCGTAACCTTGTGCCACGGTGTAACCTCCAATCTGCGATCCCCATCCTCTAGTGTCAATTTTTCGAGCTGGCGTTGGAGCCATACTGGGGAGCTTGGAAAGTAGAACATCACGGTCATGCAGGAGCTCCGGGGGCATTTGGATGTGTTTCCAACTAGCCCAGCATGAACCATGCCAATTTGAAATGTCCCATAGAGAGCGCAAGCCTGCCTCGTTCATCCATTTGCACAGCGACTGGAGAGAGCTGCAGTCCTCCAAAGGATCGTTGTTCATGATTCTGTCGGTCTATAGGTTGATCCTTTTACCATTGCTAAGAACCCAATATGCATGAGTTTTAATTAGAGGGCAGGCTTTGACACAGAGTTTCAGGAAAGGTGAATTTGATTGAGGAAGAGGTTGATCTAAGCAGTGAGAATGCTTGCCTTTGAAATATTTACACCATAGAGCTAATTGACCCCATCCTGGATTAGGAGCTTTGATTTTCCAAATTATTTTAGCACCCATTGCAATATTCTGGTTACAAATATTTTTGAAATTCAGACCCCCTTCCAATAGAGGTTTGGAGATGGATTCCCAATTGACTAGCGAGATCTTTTTCTCGTTATTTTTGCCACCCTTCCAAAAGAATTGGCGAATGATCTCCTCCATATTTCTGAGTATTCCAGTGGGAGCAAGGAGAAAAAAGAATTGGAATAAGGGGAGACTGTTGAGAACAGATTTGATGAGAATAGTCTTGCCAACAATGTTGAGCCAGGAGAATCCCCAGGCCTGCAGCTTGTTCTTGAATTTATCCAATTGGGGAATCTAGTCTCTGCTGTAGGCTCTTTTGAGGAAAATAGGAAGTCCCAGGTACTTGAAGGAAGTCCAAGTAGAGGAGGCACCGAAATCAAAGCATCTAGAAATGGAATTAACAAGGCTAGGTGAAATGTTCCAACAATAGATGTGGCATTTACCATTATTTAATATGCTGCTCAAATCCCTACAAAACTCATTCAAAACTCCTTTAAATCTTGAAGCCATAGGCACAGAAGCAGTCCCTGGCAGTAAGGTGTCATCAGCGAAGAGGGAATGATTGATGTTTTTAACTCCTCTTGCTATGCAGAGCCCAGTGATCTCCTGTTCCAGCAACTTCTTGTCTAAATAAAAACTGAGGACCGAGGCTTGAAGGACAAAGAGCAGAGGTGAGAGGGGGCACCCCTATTTGAGTCCTCTTGTGGTTTTGAAGAATTTGGCAGCTCTTCCATTCACTAAAGGGGCAATCCAAGGCTCCGAGATGCAGGCCCGGATCCAATTTATAAAGCTCACTCCAAATCCAAGCTTATGCAAGACTTTCAGCAGGAAAATATGCCTAACTCGATCAAATGCATTTTCTAAATCAAGTTTGAAAACCATACCTTTTCGTTGCGACGTAGACTTGAATGGATTGCCTCTTGGACTAATATGAAATTGTCCACAATCTGCCTTCCATGAATGAAGCCTCCGTGATTTTCCGAAATGATTTTGGGGAGGATGAGCTTCAATCTGTTAGCGATTACTTTGGTAATCAGTTTGTACCCAATGTTGCAAAGCGAGATCAGGCGAAACATTTTGAAGGAGTTGGCTCCTTACTCCTTGGGGATGAGGGAAAGGAAAGCAGAGTTACTACTGCCTCTGATTTTTTGGCATGCTTGGGACTTTATGGTCATTTTGAAGAAGTATTTTTCCACAATCGGCCAGTAGATTTGGAGAAACCTAGCTGAGAATCCGTCCGGCCCAGGGGCTTTTACAGGGTCCATAACAAAGAGGGCATCCTTTACTTTTTTCTTAGTGACTTTAGCTTCTAGAAGGTGATTCATCTCGGCTGAAATCGAAGGGGGAACCACGTCCAACATGTTAGATTTCTGATCCAATTCCATATCCTCGCTATACAAGCTTTTGAAGTGAAGGAAGGTTGCTCTTTTGATGCTTACAAAGTGCTTGTGAATAATAGGACCTTCCTTGATTTCAGTAACGGAGTTGGTGCATTTCCTTGCCTGAGCTTGCTTCTGAAAAAAGAGGAATTCCTATCCCCTACTTTAAGCCAAAGACTGCGAGACTTAAGTCTCTAGTATTCTTCTTCAGCTAGGCAGGCCTTATGGAAATTTTGCTGGAGATGGGCCTCTTTGTCTAGAATCTCTTTTGTAATATTAGTTTCTTCAGCCTGGAGATGATGGTTATCTAGAATTCTTTGGATTTTTTTCCTTTCAGTGGCAGGATTGGGCAGAGATTTGGCCCTACTTTTCAGAGCCACTTTCACTCTTTTGAGTTTCTCCTCCCATACAAAAAAGCTGGAGCCTTTGATAGGTTGTATCCAAATATCCTTGACTATTTGCATGAAGTCAGGCTCCTTGGCCCAGAGAGGGAAAAATATGTAGGGAATAGGCCCAATATCAAGCTGAGCCAAGAGCTCAAGCTTGATGGGTTTGTGATCAGAGGTGTTGCAGGGGAGAATATGAACTCTAGCCTCTAATCCAAGAAAAAGGAAATAACTTTGGATGAAGAATATGTCAATTCTAGCAGCGATATGACCAGGACCTACTCTTTTATTAGTCCTAGTGTACTTACCAGAGATTGGCTTGATGTCCAGCAGTTCCCAGTCCTGCATTAGGTCCTTTGCCCATTCCCTTGCTGGATCTTGAACAATGTTGCCTCCTCTCTTATCTTCCGAAAGAAGAGTGAGGTTGAGGTCACCAGCAATGATGGTATTTTCCAGATTCACAAGGTCTTCTTGGTTTCTTATGGAGTCCCAGCAGGCCTTTTTTCCCCAACGTTAACTCGAACATACACATTGAAGAGACAAAATATCTATTTTTTGAATAAAGGCTGCATTTTTAATAACAACCAATGAGAGTTGGGGGTCTCAGAAATAACGGAGAACTTACTAGCGTTCCAGAGAGTTCCCAGCCCACCGGAAGCCCCTCGAGCTAATTGATTTCACTTCACATTTGTTCCAAAGTTTCTTACTTTCATGCAGGAAGACACTGTCCTCCATTTTTCTCTCCTGAATGAAGAGTATGTCAGGAGCTTCTATCCTTATTAAACTTTTGATAGCTTCTTATTTTATTCTGCTCCCCATATCTCTACAGTTCCAGGAGACGACCTTAATAATTTATGTTTTTGGTGGGCTCTCTTGGAGCCTTGGGGCAGGTTTCTCGCCATCTTTGGTTTTGTTGCTAATAACTTTTGAAGGGTTGGCTGGCTGCCCTGAAGCTTATCTTTGTACGTTTCCTGCTCTCTTTTTTCCCGATCTATCTTACAGCCTCTTGTGGTTCTCCTTACCGAGGCTTGGGATCCTCCTATTTCCCCTTCTTCCTTCGAGCCTTACGATTCTTTCTCTTCATCCTCAACTTCTACGGTGTTTCCTTTGGAGCTCTCCGCGACACTTGTCCCATTGGGAGAAGAAGAGGGGGGTGCCTTTTGCAGGGGAGACTGTTTTTTGAATCTCGACTTCCTGAGTTTTGCGAGCTTAGTGGAGCGAATGTATTTTTTTGCTCCATTCTGGGAGGGGGATGCTGAGCAGGGGCCTGCTGGGGGCCTTTACCATTTGGACCCCCTGGCTTGTGAGATTTGTGAGAAGTCTTGAAACGCTTAACCTAATTCCAGCCCTCCTCCTTACCTTTTTTTGACTCAACATTGGACGGGCATCCTCTAGCGAAGTGGCTGTAGACATGACATTTCTAGAATTTGAAGGGCAGCTGCTCATAATCTAGTTTCTGCACATGATTCCAGCTACCGACATTGATTTTAATGGCTTCCAGGAGACCCACCTCTAGATCTACTTCTACGCATATTCTGGCACAGTCATATTGATCTTTGTTGTTTGCCTGGTCTATGAATTTCCCAAGGGCATTGCCGATGTGCTTCAAAGAGTTCCAGTTCCAATAGTGAACTAGAAGGTTTGGAAGCTTGACCCACACTGGGACCGCCGCGGGCACATCGACTACAGGGTCAAAATCTGGCATCCATTTGTTAAGATAAAGACCCTGGGGGCCCATGAAGTAGGGGCCATTCTGGAAAATCAGATCCTTATCATATTTTGAGGAGAATTCAAAGAGGAAGAACCCTCGTCCCAAAAAATAATATGTGACGTTGTTCTTAATCAAGGGTGCCTAGTTCTTGTTGACCCAGTTTTCAGTGGATTTAGGAGAAGGCCAGAGTCCAGTGAACTGGCCAACGAGGGAACGCTCAGCCAAGGACATGGCTACTTGGATCGGAGTCTCTGGAGGCAGGGAAGTTTCAGGAATGTCCTCTAGCTTCTTAACGAACTTGGCTGCTCCACTCTTTTTCTTCTGCGGCAATCCAACCAGGAGTAGATTGAAGGCATCGGTACATGATGGCGGAGGAGGGGGAGGGGGAGGTGCTTGGGACGTGCCTGGCACCTCCATGGGAGTGAACCCAAGCTTGATCGGGCCACCTCACTGCAGCAAGCGCAACCTCATAGTGCTCTCAGCGCTCGCTCAGCCCATCGATTGAAAATTTAAATTATTATTATTATTATTATTAGCTCTAATACGAATTAGAATATAAAAGCAACATATATATTTTTAAAACAAAACATGTAACAATATTTTCCAAATAAGAGGCTTTTGTGAGAAGAGTAATTATGTTCAATAATTTTTTGGTTGGATCTCCCAATTTTTATCTTGTTGGATTTCCTATCTCTCCCTTGAGAATGAGACAACTTGTTGGTTAGAAAATCATCATGGTCTTCTTGACCATGAAAATTCATCTCCACTTTACCATGAAAATTCTTAATTTATAAATAGTTTTTTCTTGCAATATTATGAGTCAATACCATTATTTATCAATACCACATGCCTAAAACAACACAACTCATTAAATATGATACTTGTTCATATGGCATTTTTTTTTCAATTAGTCAATTTAATTAAAGGAACAAAAATAGAATCACTACTATAGAGTTAAATCTCAACTTTTGAGTTGTGAAGGTTAAATTTCTACCTTCCGTCTAATAATTATTGATAATTAAATTAAAATTCTAAAATGGACACCCCTAACAACATAAAAAGTTTAATATGAAATAAGTTACGTTTTTTTGGCTTGTGGTACAAAACTAGATTAAGAAAGTCCATAGATAAATGGGGATGAATCTCTTGTTACATATTTTTTAAATATATTTTTTCCTTAAATGTTTTTTTTTTAAATGTATATATGTTTAATTCATGTATTAATTTTTTTAGTTGATAATAATAATAATAATTTAAAATAAATTATAATTTATTTGTCTTTTTTATAAGTTTGATAATATGAAATACATCATAAAAATATATATTTAATATTTATAATATATTAAGAGTTATTAAAATATACCAACAATTTAATTTATATAATTTAAAAACATTAATTTTATACTTAATACCCAATAATATTATTTTAAATAAATAAATCTATTATTTAAAACATAATGCTAGGAAAAAAAACCAAAACTACTTAGTCACGAACATTGTAAATAAATAACTTTGATAAGAGATTAATATTATGAAAAAAAAAAAAACGTATTAATGAGTGACAAATTCCCAAAATAGGGAAATAAATGGCAATGTTGAGGCCATATGGAGTCCTTAAGCCAAGACTTTGGGTAGATGACCAAGATGGACCAAAACCTGGAAATATAGGAAGGGAGTTGTTGTAAAGAAGTTAGTAGAAGGGAGAACAATATATCTCCAGTGGTTTTTTACTAGGAAAATTTGCATGGAGAAGCAATAATGGGAGAGTTAATGACTAATGAAAAAATTGATGTGTGCATATATATATATATATATATATATATATATATTTAAAGATGGTAGCGCATAAAAAGTGACGGCATTGGACGTTGGTGCATTTTAAATCGGAAATAAGGAAAAGGTTTGTAACTGTAAAAAAATAAAAAATAAAGATGAGTTGTAATTATAAATTTGAATTTATAAAAAATTTATAATTTAAGTTTTTTTATAAAGCTAAATTTATTTATTTATGTAAAAATATATTCTAAATCATTAAAAATTTACAATTTTAACAACAATTATATAATTAAATTCTATCTAAATAATTATATAATTAAATTCCACCTTAAAAAACCCAATGGAGATTGTTCTCACCAAATTTACCAAAAAATAGTTAAGTCTGCAAAAGGAGATTTCTTTTGTCAATTATTATCAATGACAAAATCGAAGTCGTAGCAATCTGTCTTGGGAAGAGAAGTTGTAAAGTTATAAAAGTTGTCTTGGGAAGAGAAGTTGTAAAGCTATCAAAGTTCTCAGCGAGGCCACCCAATTTATCTAGAGTGACGTCATTTTGCTTCTCCTAAATATGGAATATTATGAATTGATATATCTTCTTCCTCTTCCACTACAATTTTTTTATTTTAAGTGTGAATATTTTGAATACGACCAACTAATGAAACCTGCTAAATGCTAGCGTTTTAAGTAAGACAAAAGTGCTCAAATTCTTCGTCATTCAAGACACATTTACAAGCTATCCAAATAAAACATAAAACATTCATGATCTGAAATGACTGTATTAGTTTTGTTGTGCTAAGTGTCTTTCAATTTTAAAAACATGTGCATAATTGGTTCATTAGTTTGCATAAGGATCAAGGAGTTTTTCCATGATTTATAGATGCTTTTTAGTGAATTAGAAGCATAAAATAAGCATAAATAACATTGAGCAACAACGTGAAACAGAGAAATAAGTCACCACATGAAATTTACACAGCAGGCATGATGAAGCAGTTCACCACTCCTGGGTTACATTTGCTGGTCTAGCTCCCAATGGCTTGTCCATCTTTCATTATGCTCCAAAATTTTGCTATTACATATAGTTACATTGCTCTAATGGCTATTTTATCTGCACCAATGGCTCCAGAATGCTCCAATTAGTAAAAAATGACTCTTCATTCACTCTGAATGGGCGAAAATTGAGTCTCCTACTCTTTTGCCCAGTATCTCCTAGGAAAGCTCCACTAAAAGTGGAGAACTCCAGTTAACTGGAGTTAAAAATGGGTAGACCGCCAAAAATGGGGAGCCCCTAACTCCTCGATTGAATTGACTGTTGCATTAAGTGTAACGGTTGGGTAGTGGCCACATGCACACCCCCAAACTGTTTGTTGTCGATGGTTAGGCGGAACTCAAGCCGCAACTTGCAGTTAATGGGTTGAACCTTGGTTGAATGTCATTGGGTTTTGCATTGACCACGTGGTGTTAATCGTTTGTTGTTTTCCATGTGACATGGAACGGGGAGTGCTGGCGGGTTGGGACCACCGGCGGTTCCCAACCCCCAAACGCCATTTCCATAAACCTTAATACAAACCTGTCGCCTTAGAGGTTAAGAAACAAATGTGTAGCACAAACGGTAAATGGTTATGCGTGCCCAACGGGAGGTCAGGGGGTCGAGCCCCGCTACCTTCAACAAAATTTTAACATGCCATTTCAGGGAAACTTGGTGGCCTAAGGGCTAGCCATGTGGCACCTTGTAATCGGATCTTCCAAATACCCAAAATAGTACAAGGACACTTGTCAACCTGTGATTGGTTCCATGGAAGGAATATTCCATTTTTTTGCTGACTATGCATCCACTCTGTTGACTGTTCATCTTAGTCAAACCTGGTCAAACTTTCGCAATTTTCTTGTTTGGCATTTCGATCAGAACGCAATATCTTCTTCATACGACATCGGTTTTTTGAACCATTCACGGCGTCAGAATCAGGAAGATGAGATCTACGCAACCATCCTGGTTTCAACCCAATCTTGTAACTTTGAATTTTGAGCAAAATTTATGAACTCCTGATCATTCCTCCCCATTGGGAGGCTTTTGGACCCCAAAAGACTTGATTACCTATTCAGTAGATGAGGGTACAACTCCCTCACCTTTCCAATCTCCATCCATTTTTCCTTGCTTGGTTTAGTGCCTTTGAGCCCAACTCGAAGGTAGTCAACACTTCCCCTCTTTGATGCTCTTGTACTCCTGTCAAGAATTGTATCTTCTTTGAGCTCATCCAAAAATTTTGGTGAGAAATATTCAATATAAGGTAGTTGAACATCACTTCCTTAATCATCGATCAAAGGTGGCTCATACAAGCGTAAGTTTTCAACATTAACAACTTAATACATTTGCATGTAAGAAGGCAAGTCAAGTTGGAATGAATTATTACCAACTTTCTTTATGATCTTGAAAGGACCATAGCAAATGGGTTTGAGCTTTTTACCTTCCCCTTGTGTTCTTTCTTTGCTAATGTGCAACCATACCTCATCTCCCTCTTGAAACGTGTGATCAACCCAATGTTTGTCATGCCTCTCTTTGTATTTTATTTTATTTTTCTCAAGCTGTTCTTGAACTTGTTGATGTATAATCTGAATTTTCTTAATGAAATTTTGAGCCTTATCAATATCACTATGGCCATCAATTACAACATCCTTCCCAAAGATGAAGTCTAATGGAAATTTTGGAAAATACCCAAAGCATTCTTCAAAAGGTGAGGTTTGTGTTGAAGAGTGCTTTGCCCAATTGTAAGCATGTTGAATGTAATGCAGTTGTTCATCCCACAACTTAGGATGTTTATTGCAATATCCTCTCAATAGATGCACAATTTTTCTGTTCACCACTTCGGTTTGTCCATCTGTTTGTGGATGAAAAACAATACTCTTTTTCAATTTTGTGTCCATCATTCTCCATGGATTTGACCAAAAATTCCCAATGACCCTAGAATCCTTGTCACTAACAATAGAAGTGGGCAATCCAAAATGAACCTAAACATTTTGAAAATAAAGTTCAACAGTTTGTTCAGCAGTAATGGTTTTCTTACATGGCATAAGTATACACATTTTACTGAATCTATCCACAACTACAAAAAGATAATCATGTTGCTTTCTTGACATAGGTAGACCTCCAACAAATTCCATGGAGACGCTCTCCCATGGCCTTGATGGTACCAGTAGTGGCGTGTACAATCCAAGCTTCCTATTACTAGGCTTATTTGTTGCACACATAGAACAACCTCTTATAAAACGTGACACACTATCTATCATGCCAGGCCAATACCAATACCTCTATAGATGCGCCATTGTTTTGCTTACCCCAAAATGTCCAACAATAAGAGAAGAATGAGCTTCTGTCATGACACTTAGCCTCTCTCCTTGTGGAATACATAGCTTTCCCAAACGAAACAACAAATTGTTATGCATGTGGTAATTTTTTATTTAACTTGATTCCCGTCACTCAAACTAGCATACACATCTTGGAAATCAATGTCATGTGCATATTGTTCTATGTGACTCTCATGTATAACATAATAAATTTTGAGTAAAGTAGAAGCACTAATGATTTGTCTCGAAAGAATAGCTACAACTTTATTGAATATACCTTTTTTTACCTTATAACCAAGTGAAATTGTTGAAGAAATCCCATCCACCTGAAATGTCTTGATTGCTGCAATTTTGTTTGCAACTGCAAATACTATAATGGTTGGTGATCGGTGTGTACAATAGTGTCTTTACCCATCAAGTAGTGTTTTCACTTCTTGACACTTTGTACCAACACATATAGTTCTTTGTCATATGTAGGATCATTAAAAATTTTTGACTGAAAGGCGATAGACTTACCATGCTACAAAAGTACTGCGCCCATGGCATAATCGCTAGCATCGGTTTGTATCTTGAATGGCTGTCTCAAATTTGGTAATGCAAGGAATAGAGCTGAACTGATCTTGTCTTTTAAAGCTTCGAAACCTTGCTTATTTTTGCCTCTCCATTGGAAGTCTTTCTTCACACTTGTCACTGCATGCATAGGAGCTGCGATGGAAGAAAAGTTAGCAATAAACTTCCTCCAATATTGAGCTGCACCTAAGAAACTTCTTACCTTGGTGACTGTTTTGGGTGTGGGTCAATTCACAATGGCCTCCACTTTAGAAGGATCAATCCTCAATTCTCCTCCTCCTACAATATTTCCTAAATAGACCAAAGAAGTCTTTCCAAACTCACATTTTTACATCTTAAGAAACAATTTCTCTTTCTTCAAAATATCAAGCACTCTATTCACATGCAATGCATGATCTTCTCTTGTTTTTCTGAAAATCAATATGTCATCTAATTACAAAATAACAAATTCATCAAGGAATGGTCGTAAAAAATTATCCATAACTCGCATGAAAGTTGTTGGTGCATTACATAAACCAAAAGGCATAACTAGCCACTCAAGGAGTCCTTGTTTGGTTTTGAATGCATTTTTCCATACATCACTTTTTGTAATTCTTACTTGATGTTATCCACTTCGTAAATCTAACTTAGTGAAAAAATTTCCTTCTTTCAGTTGATCAATCAAATCATCTATTCTTGGGAGTGGGTAACGATTTTTTACCGTAATCTTGTTCAAATCTTGAAAATATACACACATGCGCCAAGTCCCATCTTTCTTTGGTATCAAGACTGTGGGTGAACCGCATGGTGAGGTGCTTGGCCTTATGATTCCTTTATCCAACATCTCTTTGATTTGCCTCTTTATTTCATCATTCTCCATTATCGACATGTGATACATAACGATGTTTGGAAGAGGACAATCTTGCTGCAACTGGATCTCATGTTGATTTTCCCTTTTTGGAGGCAATCTTGTTGGCTCCTGAAACATCTCATGATGTCCATTAACCACATCATATAATTCTGACTTCAACTTAGGATCACATTCCTCAAAATATTCATGATTAATATCAACTTTAGGCTTAATCATAAGAAGAACAAAATTCTTACTTGAATTTACCAACCTCTTTACCTATCCAGCATTTACCAAAGCAATGTTTGTCTTCTTGCGGTGTGCTCTAAAAATGAACTCCTTGCCATCTTTGAATAAATGATACTTGTTCCAATAGCGATAGAATATCTCTTTCCTGTCATACAAGTAAGGACTCCCTAATACAATACCATTTATTTCAAGCGGAACCACATCTAATTCAATTGTGTCAGCAAAGCTTGCAGTGATTGCGGACATGAATATACATTTCTTTGAAACCTATAGATTTTCATCCTTAAAAATCCAACCTAATGGATATGGTTTTGGATGTGGTATGGTCTCAAGGTTAAGTTTCTTGACCAAATATTTAGATATTAAGTTTTCTTGTTACCCACTGTCAAACAGTATGTCAATCTTGGTTTGCTTGGATATGACCCTCACATGAAACAGTTCTATCCTTTCTTCTTTATTTGGAGTGTTTATGTGACAGTTTGATGTAATGGTACTGGGTTTAGTTTCAATTTTTTTTCCCTTCATGTTCTTCAATCCCATGGCTGTGATTTTAGTTTCATCACCTAAATCAAATCCTAAATCATGTTGAGCTGTAGCAATAGTTTTCTGTTTCCCTTTGTTATTGTGTTTCTTTGGCTTCAATTTAGGATGTAATTTCCAACAATGAGTTTCATCATGGCCTTATTTTGAACAATGTTTACAAGTCACTTTTTCTCCCTCTTTCTTAACATATGCATTCTTTTTGTTTTTACCTTTTGAGGTATTTTCCTTGGCTTTACCCTTAAAAGGTTTCTTTCTACCCTCTTCAGAAATGTTTTTCCCTCTAGCTTCTAGATGTGTGGCCTGAACACAAACTTCATCTAGACTGGTGGGTTTAAACATAAGAATAGTATGTTTTAGGTAGCTATTTAAGCCTCCTATGTACTTTAGAAAAGTGTCTTGGAACTGAAAATCCACCCCTAATAAGAGAGCTCTTCTCCTAAATTCTTGGGTGTATTCTTGCACATTTCGTCCCTTTAACTGCCTAAAGTTCTGCCAGTTCATGATGACCTTCTACATATGAGCTAATGGAAAAAAATGTTGTTTAATAGCAGCAATAAAATCTGACCATGATAGAATAATCTTACCATGTTTCTTGATTTCCTCCTTTGTCTTGGCTTCCCACCAAACAAGTGTCGTATCTTCCATTCTCAAAGAAGCTAATTGAATTTTTGTATCATCATCTTGAAAGTTATGTATTCTCAAATATACCTCCAATTGTCTAATCCAATTATCTAGCTTTTGTGCATTTACTTCACCATTAAACATTGGGAATTTGAACTTGACATCAAGTTTTAAAAAAGGATTTTTACCAGTGCTCTTGGACTTGTGTGGCTGATGTACTGAAGAAGAAGTAGAGGATGATGATGATGATGATGATGATGAGGTTGAAGATGATGGCTCTCCATAGCCTCCATTTCCTCCATTGCCCTTCTTTGACTTATCTTCATCATGTTGACCTCCTGAAGATCCTTGTCCTTCAAATTTTAGATCCTTCTCCTTCCAGTCTCTCATTCCTTTTTTGATAAAGGATTCTAACCATATCAGTCATGCCAAGAAATGCTTTCCTAAACACTCTTTCTTCCTCCTTGGGATCAACTTCTTCATGGATTTCTCCTTCCTCATGAGGCATGCTTAATGGAGCTTCTACTTCTTTAGGAAGTGAAACAGGTGGTGGATATTGTGGCAATATTGCTCTCCTTTGCTTTGGCTCCTTTTGATACCCTTCTGCTTCCACCAGTTTGAGTTCTCCTCTTTTGAGCTTGAGCCTTGTAAGCATCTAAAAATTGCAAACAGTTAAACAATTCTTTGCACTAAACAACACCAGAGAAAAAATCTAGCTCTAATACCAACCTGATCTGAAATGACTGTATTATTTTTGCTATGCTAAGTGTCTTTCAGTTTTAAAAAACATGTGCATAATTGGTTCATTAGTTTTCATAAGGATCAAGGAGTTTTTCCATGATTTATAGATGATTTTTAGTGAATTAGAAGCATAAAATAAGCATAAATAACACTGAACAACAGTGTAAAACAGATAAATAAGTCACCACATTAAATTTACACAGCAAGCATGATGAATCAGTTCACCCCTCCTGGGCTACATCTACTGGTCCAACTCCCAATGGCTTATCCATATTTCATTATGCTCCAAACTTTTGCTATTACATGTAGTTACAGTGCTCTAATGGTTTTTTTCTCTGCACTAATGGCTCCAAAATTCTCCAATTAGTAAAAAATGACTCTTCATTCACTATGAATGGGCGAAAATTGAGTCTCCTACTCTTTTGCCCAATATCTCCTAGGAAAGCTTCACTAAAAGTGGAGAACTCCAGTTAACTAGAGTTAAAAATGGGCAGACCCCAAAAAATGGTGCACCCCTAACTCCCCCGCTGAATTGACCACTACATTAAGTGTAACGATTGGGCAGTGGCCACATGCACACCCTCAAACCATTTTTTCTCGGCAGTTAGGCAGAACTCAAGCCGCAACCTGCGATTAATGGGTTGAACCTTGGTTGAATGTCGTTGGGTTTTGCATTGACCGCATGGTGTTAATCCTTTGTTGGTTTCCATGTGACATGGAATGGGGACCGCTAGTGGGTTGGGACCAGCAGCGGTTCCCAACCCCCAAACGCCATTTCCATAAACCTTAATACAAACCCGTCGCCTTAGAGGTTAAGAAACAAATGCGTAGGGCGGATGGTAAATGATTATGCATGCCTAGTAGGAGGTCAGGGGGTCGAGCCCTGCTGCCTTTAACAAAATTTTAACATGCCATTTCAGGGACACGTGGCGGCCTCAGGGCTAGCCACGTGGCACCCTGTAATTGGCTCTTCCAAACCGTACCCCAAATAGTACGAGGACACTTGCCAAATTGTGCTTGGTCCGGTGGAAGGAATATTCCCTTTTTTGCTGATTGTGCATCCACTCTGCTTACTATGCATCCCAGTCAAACTTGGTCAAATTGTTGCAATTTTTCCTGTTTGGCATTTCAATCATAATGAAATAGCTTCCTCATACGACATCGGTTTTTCGAACCGTTCATGGCACCGAAATCAGGAAGACAAAATCTACGCAACCATCCTAGTTTCAACCCAATCCTGTAACTTTAAATTTTGAGAAAAATTTTTGAACTCCTGATCAATTCAAGACCAACTAATGAAACCTGCTAAATGCTAATGTTTTAAGTAAGAAAAAAGTGTGACCTCATTTTTCTTCTCCTAAATATGGAATATTATGAATTGATAATATCTTCTTCCTCTTCAACTACAATTTTTTTCCTTTTAAGTGTGAATATTCTAAATATAACCAACTAATGAAACCTGCTAAACGCTAACATTTTAAGTAAGACAAAAGTTCTCAAATACTTCGTCATTCAAGATGCATTTACAGGCTATCTAAATAAAACCTAAAACATTCAAGAACCCCATTGTCAAATTCCAAATTAAACAATGAACCTTATATAAAGTAAGTAAAATAATTGAGAAAGTCTTCATAATTCAAAATCTCTCTTAAAATGGCCTGAGCAACAAAATATTCCGAAAAAAATATTAAAATCTACCCAAAAAAACTAGCTAAAAATATTGAATCTTTAACCAAAATACAGACAATTTGAGAGAAAAAGAGACCAATTCCCAAAAATTAAAGGCGGTTAGAACGTGTATCTTACACTACCTTGTTTCTTTGAAATACGCAGGAAGCAAATAAATCTAAGAGTGTAGGAAGATAGAGAAAACACCACCTTGTTTCTCGGATATACCGAGAAACACCACTCTGTTTCTCTGAAATATTTAAAAGTGTACGCAGATAGAGAAAAATCTCAATACCGGCAAGTCTCTTAAGGCCCCGATAATTGGAAATAAAGCAAAGGATTGTATGACATTGAAGTGGTTTTGAGGAGAATCCAAGCCCAAAACCAGGTTGATAAGCCTATGGAAGTAGAGAGCACATGGGTAATGGTCATCTGGGGCTATGTGCCCTATATTCTTTCAATGGGAGTAGCGGACCTGTAGAAGTCAATAAAGAAATAGTAAGGAGTAGTGGACCCGTAAGAAATAGTAAGTATTGCAGGCTACTTGCGCTGATCCATCACCATATTTACATGGTTTCCGAATCTGAAGGCCTCCTTACTTAAGAATAAATCGTTGAATGGGTAATCGCTATATCAATAATATGGCGACTTGAGAAATATTTTCCAAAACAGATACCAAATTCGGAATGGAGAACTTACAACAAGAACTCAGTCTGGAAGGGGTGATGAACAAATAAACCAATCTGGTAAGAGAAACTTTTTTTCTGAAGTAGAGAGAGGAATAAGTTTTCTATTTAATCCATTAGGAAATCATTTAGCAAGAAGTAGTCGTTTGATTACTTTTTGAAAGTTTTCATTAGGCATTATAATTATTAGTTTTATTTTAACTATTAACTATTAATCTGACGGTGTAAAACTATTAAATCGTCTAACATTTCATCCAATGATGCAAACTAGTACACACTGGCAGCTAGGGGATTTGTTTTCAAATAAAAACGCCTTACGACGTAAATATATCAAATGAGTATAAATTAACATCTAAGTATATACCAAGCCTATGGGGTAAATACCATGGTAAATAAATATAAATATAAATAAACCAGAGGTATGGTAAAAAATAAAACCTCTTTTTATATTTACTCCATACTCCTCTTTACGAACACTCAAAAAATAGGTTTTATTTAAGTGAAACCTAAGGGCCAAATAGCATAATATTAATATTAAAAGATTAATACTAATATTATTGTTAATTATAATATTCATATTGATATATTATAATATTAATATTATTAAATTTAATAAATTTGGATCCCGAGGTTTGCATTTGAGTACACTACATGCATTTACTATCTCACGTAAAAGTAAATGTAAATGTAAAAGTAATGTTTAACATTTAAAATTTAATCTAATTAATCTAATGAAAAATCACTTCTCTCCCTAAATATATAAATTTAACACAAATCAAGTGTAGAATTGTATTTTTGAGGAAGCATATTTGTGACACTGCAAAGAGTGAAATAATATTTGTGAGAAAGGATTTAGGGAGCTGTGCGAAGTGGAAAATAATATTTGTGGGAAAGGATTTAATTTGCTCCTGCATTTTATTTTATTTCTATCTTTTTGTTTTTACCTTTTCATCTACTTCGCCTCCATGGATGCGATCGTGTGTAATTAATCACTCTTACCACCAAATTAGAATGATTTAATCTATGCATTGCATGAAACACCACCAAATTAGAATGATTTAATTTCTTCCTTGCTCGAAATCTTGCCAAACTCTGAAACAAAGTGATTTCAAGAATCTATTTCTAAATGTGTAAAAAACCAGCCTAGATCCATGTTAACTCTATATCAATTAAGCTATGGGAGGGATCAAATCTTTAGAGGTGCAAACCTTTCCTCAAGTTTTGCACTCAAAAAGGAGGTTTGCACCTCTATAAATCTAATCCCTCTTGGTTCTTGATAGATACAAAGTTAAGATGGATCTAGGCTGGGTGCATTGAGAGAGACACTCTTTAGTCAAGTATGGAAGAGATGTGATTTATTGTCCTGTATTGCTATGTAAACATTTTGACTCAATTATATAAAAATAAAAATAAAATAATAGATTTAATAATTGAAATTAAATTAACGCTATAACATGCGTTTTGATAACCCTTGTTTTTTCCCATGGTATTCTTAAACCATGGTTTTTTCCATGGTATGCTTCTCTAATGTAGCCTATTTAAAGGCACTCTCAATTTAAATTACCATTTTAAATTCAATTACTACACAACTACATATGAGAATATGTTCCACATTTTAAATCAATAAAAGAGATTTAATTTTTTTTTGAATATATATAAATATATATTTTATAGAAAAAATTATTATATATATATATATATATATATATATATATATATATATATATCTTTGTTGCAATACGACCTTCCTAGCCTTTTAACATGTCCAAATTATAGTGAGCTTGGGAAGCTTCTCTCCAAGCTCTTTAAGCATAGGAGTACAATTCTAAAACAAACTAAATAATTCGTTTCTGTAGGACCGATAGACCAAAATTTTGGTCTCAGTGGACTTAACCATCATCATCATCATCATCATCAATGAGAGAAATTTATGCATATATATGTCCAACTTTTATGTTGGACACTCCACCCATCCTCATTGACCAAATGAAGTAGGATGATTAGAAAAGAGTGTAAAAATGACTATATACGTACATGGACAAAAGAGGAACTTTGGAAATTTAGAAGTGAAAAGGAATGTTGGAGAAAATTTAAATTAAATTAATAATAAATGAACCTTAGAAATTCATAAATGAAAAGGAGCATTAGAGAAAAATTTAAATTACAATAAAATAAATTAAGAATAAATAATTAAAATTAATGAATTAATTTTTTTATAATAAAATATTAGAAAATTAGAAATAATAATATAATAAAATAATAGAAAAGTAGAGATATTAATCCCACTAGAGACCCTCTCTAGTCTAGTATGGAAGAGATGTTGTTATGTCTTGTCCTATCATGTAAATATTTTGACTAAATTACATAAAAATAAAAATAAAATAATAGAGTTAATAATTAAAATAAAATTGAGGTACAAATAGCCAATTTACCTTTTTGGACTGTGGGTTTTGATAACTCAAGTTTTTTCCCGTGGTACTCTTAAACCATGTTTTTTCTCATGGTATTCTTCTCTAATATAGCCTATTTAAAAGCACTCTCAATTTAAATTACCATTTTAAATCCAATACTACACAACTATATATGAGAATATATTCCACATTTTAAATCAATAAAAAACATTAAAAACATTTTTGAATATATAAGTATATATTAAAAAAAAAATTGTAAAAATATTTTAAATATAAAACGAAGAGAAATTTATGCACACATATGATAACAACTAATAATTAAACTAGCTTAGATTCATATTAACTTTGGCTCTAAAAAGCACGAAGAGGGATCAAATCTGTTAAGGTGCAAACTTCTTTTAGAGTGAAAATATATTTAATCCCTCTAGATGCTTGGTAGATCCGGAGTTAATATGGATCTACGATGGTTAATAAAGAATGAAGGGAAAGGTTGAAAGAGATTGATGGTCGATAAATAAATGTAGGATAAGGAATGAGGGGGGGTGGGAGTAAAATTAAATAGAAAATGATTGGGGGGATGGAAAGATGAAAGAGGAAGATTAATTAGAAGACATAGAACCTGTTAGACCCCTGTATTTCAGAGTATCACCAGGTGATTGATTATTTCTTAGATTTTTTCATGACTGAAAATGATATTCCATGGTTATCTTTTATTTTCAGAAAAGAAGGAAGAAAGTGTTGCTGATAAGGTGTGTGTTAGAAAATTAAATATTACAGAGCAATGAAACACATAAAATATGCGGAAAATACAAGCACACAAAACACATAAAAACAGAGAGACACAGATATACGTGGTTCACCCAGTTTGGGCTATGTCCACCCCGAACAGCCAGTCCTTTCTTTATATTATCCAACAAAATGAAGAGACAAAACCTACAGCAGATCCGCTGTAATATCCTCTGTTCTCTCTCACAGTCTCCCTCTCTGTTTCTCGCTCCGAGAATACACTCATAATACACAGCCGCAATACAATGCCCTCATATATACAAGGGGGTTGCCTTCTAGGGCAAAAAACCCTAATCTAAACATAACTTCTACCATCAGATCATTTGCCTAATGAACGACCCAGATTGAATAGAAATTACGATACTTTTACAAGGACCCCCCACGGCAGCGATTAAATTTCGGGCGGCGTTGCTACCCCCTTTTTAAGGTACAGGGGTCCAATGCTGTGATACAAAGTAAACAAGATAATCAGGCTCCACACCCAACAATCTCCCACTTGGAGACTGATTGTAGCAACTCCATCGCTGCTTCATTTGCTAGAAAATGACTCCTCTTTGGACATGGTTGTTCCTCATCTTCATCGTCATCCTTGAAGACCAATTGAAACTGAGCATGTTCTCAGTTTCTCCCTGGTTACAACTTTTGTTAGCATATCTGCAGGGTTCTGGCTAGTGTGTATCTTTTCCAGCTTCAACTCTCCATCTTCCAATACTGACCGTATGAAATGGTACTTGAGATGTATGTGTTTAGTCCTAGAATGAAAAGCTGAGTTCTTTGCAAGATGAATAGCACTTTGGCTATCACTATAGTGTGCCCATATCATGCTTCTTACCCAATTCATCCATAAACCTTTGTAACCAAATCATTTCTTTACTAGCCTCTGTAGCAGCAACATACTCGGCTTCTGTTGTTGAAAGTGCAACAACACTTTGGATTTTTGAAACCCAACTGACAGCTATTCCACCTATAGTAAATACATATCCTATAGTGCTCCTCCTGTTATCTCTGTCACCTGCCATATCTGCATCAACATATCCCTGTAGAGCAATGTTTGAACCACCAAAGCATAATGCTTGATTTGTGGTACCTCTCAAATATCTGAGAATCCATTTTATTGCCATCCAATGTTCTTTTCCTGGATTATTCATGTACCTGCTTACAACTCCCACTGCATGTGCAATATCAGGCCTTGTGCAGACCATTGCATACATTAAGCTTCCAACTGCTGATGCATATGGAACTTTATACATATAATCCATGTCTTCTTAGGTCTTTGGGCACATCTCCTTACTAAGTTTGAAATGGCTAGCAAAAGGTGTACTAACTGGTTTTGCATTCTGCATATTAAATCTTTTCAACACCTTCTCTATGTACTCATTCTGAGACAGTGTTAATTTGCGATTTTTCCTGTCTCTAGTTATCCTCATACCAAGGATTTTTTTTGCAGCTCCCAAATCCTTCATTGCAAATGAATTTTCCAATTTTCTTTTGAGAAAATTTATTTCCTGCATGTTAGACCCTGCAACAAGCATGTCATCTACATACAATAACAATATAATATAGCTGCCATCATTTTTCCTTTTTAGATAAACACAATGATCAAAGTGACATCTAGTATAACCTTGTTCAGACATAAACTTGTCAAATTTTAGATACCATTGCCTTGGAGCCTGTTTTAAGCCATACAAGCTCTTCTTTAACCTGCACACCAATTTTTCTTTCCCTTTTACCTCATATCCTTCTGGTTGCTGCATGTATATCTCTTCCTCCAAATCGCCATGGAGAAATGTTGTCTTTACATCTAACTGTTCAAGATGTAAATCTTCTGCTGCTACAAGACTTAAAACAGTTCCGATTGAATTCATTTTAACAACAGGAGAAAATATTTCATCAAAATCAATACCTTTCTTCTGTGCAAATCCCTTCACCACAAGTCTAGCTTTGTACCTCTGTTTTCCTCCATCTTCTTCCTTCAACCTGTAAACCCATTTATTCTGCAATGTAGTTTTACCTGCAGGCAACCTGACTAAGTCCCAAGTCTGGTTATGCATTAAGGAGTCCATCTCTTCTTCCATGGTTGGCTCCCACTTCTTCCTGCTTTCAACCTGCATTGCTTCTTCATAACATTCGAGTTCACCAGAATCAATCAACAATAAATAATATAATGAAGGAGAGTATCGTTCAGGGGGTCTACTTATCCTGGTAGATCTTCTAACACCACTTTCAGGTGTTTGAGGTGCCTGTTGCTGTTGTGGTGGTTGCTGCTGCTGTGGTTGTTGATTATTATTATTTTCAGGCACCTTTACTTTTTCAGATATCTCATCAAGAACCGCGTATTCCTTGCTTTCTTTTTCTTGTTTCTTTTCCTGCAACTGATTCTTATACAAGACCTTTTCATTGAATATTACATCTTTGCTCCTAATGATTTTGTGATTTTCATAATCATATAAGCGATAACCAAAATCATTAGCACCATATCCAATAAAGGTACATTTCTTTGATTTTGCCTCAAGCTTTGTTCTGTTTTATTTATTAATATGGACAAAGGCCTCACAACAAAAAGGCTTTAAAAAAGAGTATTTTACCTTTTTACCTGTCCATGCTTCCTCTGGAATACCACCATCCAAGGAACTTGAAGGCCCTCTATTTATTAGATAAACAACAGTATCTACAGCATCTGCCCAAAATTGTAAAGGCAATCATGCATGCAATCTCATGCACCTTGCATGCTCCATGATTGTTCTGTTCATCCTTTCTGACACACCATTTTCTTGTGGTGTTCTTGGAACTGTCTTCTCTCTACGAATTCCATGCTCTGAACAGTACCTATCAAACTCTTTGCTGCAATATTCACCTCCATTGTTTGATATGAGACACTTCAACTTCTTTCTTGTCTCAATCTCAACCAAAGATTTCCATTTCTTGAAAGTATCAAATACATCAGATTTATTCTGAATACAATAAATCCATGTTTTTCTAGTTGCATCATCAATAAAAGTAACATAATAACGAGAGCCACCGAGAGATGATACCTGAGAAGGTCCCCATACATCTGCATGCACAAGCTCCAATTTTTCGCTCTTCTTTTCTTTCCCAACTCTGAGAAATCTGACTCTCTTCTGTTTTCCATAAATGCAATTCTCACAGAAATCCAAATCAACATTCTTCAAACCTGGCAAAAAATTTCTTGAGTGGAGAATCTTCATTCCCTTCTCACTCATGTGTCCGAGCCTATGATGCCATAATGCTGCATCTGCTCCTTTGGAAGTTAAAGAATTAACAGAGTTAGAAATACCATTGCATAAATACAATGTACCAACCTTTTCGCCTTTCGCTATTACCAGGGCTCCTTTGGTGACCTTCCAAGTTTTATCTGTGAAAGTTTTCACACAACCTTCACCACCTAACTGCCCTGTTGAAATCAGATTTTTCTTCAGATCTGGAACATGCCTTACCTCCTTTAGTAGCCATTGGTTTCCATTATGTTGTTTTACAAGAACTTTACCCATTCCAACAATTTTACAGGGTTTATCATCACCCAAATGAACTTGTCTAAAATCTCCTTGAACATAGTCATGAAAATATTTCTTATCAGGTGTGGCATGGAATGAAGCCCCTGAATCTACAACCCAAGAATCAGTAACATTTTCGAAAGAAAGAATCAAAGCATCTTGTAACACATCACTTGTCACATTTTCTTCATGATTGTTTTCTTGCTGTGTGTCTCCTTCTTTTCCCTTCCGAGATCTACAGTCTTTCTTTAGGTGTCCTTTCTTTCCGCAATTCCAGCACACTATCCCTGATCTAGACTTGGATTTGCCTTTCCTTGATTTACTGCGATATCCAGAGCTCTTTCCTCTTTCCATTCTTCTTCCCCTAGACTCTACACTCAAAGCATTACCTGATGTCTCACCGGATCTTTTCCGTCGCATTTCCTCGCTAAGGATAGCACCAACAACATCATCAAACTTTAAAGTACTAGATCCAGAGACAGAGTTACTAATGGCCATTACTAAACCATTCCAACTCTCTGGCAATGAGCACAAGAATAACAGAGCTCTAACTTTATCATCAAATTTTACCCCTACAGAACTTAACTGACTGGTAACTGTATTAAATTCATTTAAATGGTCTGCAACAGATCCACCTTCCGACATCTTCATATTAAATAGTCGTTTCATAAGAAATACCTTGTTTGAGGCCGAGGGCTTTTCATACAGTTTCGCCAACGTATGCATCAAACCCTCTGTTGTTGTTTCCTTCGAAATATTGAAGGCGACTGACGCCGCAAGACACAACCGTACTGTTCCGAGTGCCTTTCTATCGAGAATGTTCCATTCCGCGTCTGTCATGGTCGCCGACTTCTTTGTTTTTCCGCTCAATGGTAGGTACAGATCTTTCTGATACAGATAATCTTCCATCTACATCTTCCACAGCGCAAAGTTTTGGCCGTTAAATTTCTCGACCCTAAACTTACCATCGTCCGCCATTGCTCCCACTCGAACCAGGAACCCTTTTTTCCTGCGAGTTTATCAGCCAAATATACCTTCGGCTCCGATACCAGTTGTTAGAAAATTAAATATTACAGAGCAATGAAACACATAAAATATGCGGAAAATACAAGCACACAAAACACATAAAACCAGAGAGACACGGATATACGTGGTTCACCCAGTTTGGGCTACGTCCACCCCGAACAGCCAGTCCTTCCTTTCTATTATCCAGCAAAAATGAAGAGACAAAACCTACAGCAGATCCGGTGTAATATCCTTTGTTCTCTCTCACAGTCTCCCTCTCTGTTTCTCGCTCTGAGAATACACTCATAATACACAGCCGCAATACAATGCCCTCATATATACAAGGGGTTGCCTTCTAGGGCAAAAAACCCTAATCTAAACATAACTTCTACCGTCAGATCATTTTCCTAATGAACGGCCCAGATTGACTAGAAATTACTATACTTTTACAAGGCAATTTTACATCTGTTTTTAGCTTGGTAGTGCCGAGCCCTACCCGGGGAGCTACGCGCTTAGCCCCCTGGATTTTACGGCATCAATTAAATTTCGGGCGGCGTTGCCGCCCCCTTTTTAAGGTACAGGGGTCCAATGCTGTGATACAAAGTAAACAAGATAATCAAGCTCCACACCCAACAGTGTGATGGTGAACAAACTTCATTTCTGCCCTCATTCCATTTCATTCACCCTCTATACCCCTCATTTACTCCATGTTCTAAAGTTCTACACCTTATTTATTTCAAACCCCTTCTTCAACTATTAACACCTAAATTTTATAGTTAAAATAGGAGCAACATGAGAATCAAAGGTAGCAAAGGCAGTAGAGAAGCAGTTAAGGCAGAAAAATAGCAAGGGTAGAGTCTTGAACATGGTTGGGTCAAGTCGTGCACACGTTGGGGTCGAGTCGTGAACACTAAAGTAGGTCAAGCCATGAATGCGGGGCAAGTATTCTACGACCAACTAAGAAACGAATGGGCGCAACCAAAGAAACAAGGTCGGAAAACCACATCAAGGGAGCAGTGAGGACCGTTGGATCTGAGCAACGATCAACAACAGAGATTCAATCGCAATCGCAGATCGCAAATTTTTCAGGATGGACGCAAGGGTAAATGTTAAAGTTAGGGAAATGCGATGAAGTGAGACCCATTCACCCGTGACATGCAAATAAGCCTTACTTGTTGCCCACACTTCGCAGCTCGCAGGTTTTTAACTTTACTTCTTAATACTTATGCCAAATATTATTTTTTCGCCAATGTGATGAAGTGGGACCCATTCACCCATGGCGAGCAAATAAGCCTTACCTGTTGCACGCACTTCCCAACCCGCAGGTTTTTAACCTTACCTCTTAAAGACTTATGCCAAATCTTGTTTTTCTGCTAATGTGATGAAGTGGGACCCGTCATACCTTACTGCGTTATCGAAACTACATGCAAACCTTGTTTCTGCCTTATTCCTTACCTTTTGCCTTTTCGCACTCCCTGATGCTTAAGTGCCCGCTGATCGCACGTCGCACATTTTTCCACTTAAATTTTAAGTCCCGATTTTGATTTGTGATGCAGTTGGCCCCACCATCCATTGCAGTTCACAACGAATACCACTTCGCAAGAACGCAACTTTACTTACCATACCTCATCGCATTTCACAAGTTATAACTCATTCCATTTTCGTCAAAAGTTAAACATTGTGATCGCTGATGTGCGATATCGCATCGTGCATATTATAACTTTTCGCTCCATTGTACTTCGCAAAATTTAAAGTTTAAATCGTATTCCCGAAGCATATCCTATTCCGATTGCGATTTTGCGATGTGGTTTGGCCCCACCATAATACTCTGCTCACCGCTAATACGGCATTCCTTCTCTATTATTCCCATTCCATTTCTGCACATCATCATCCTCCCGCCACAACATCTCCATACTTCGCATCGCATCACTGATTCCATTGCACGTATCATAAACTCTAAAATGTGCGATATGCGATATTTCCACAGATGCGATAAAGTTTAAGATTAAAATCTAAAGGTTTTCAGATCCGGTATATTGAGTTTTTACACTGTTTTGCTTAGAAAAAGGGTTAAAACACAACAAAAAGGATTTGGGTAGAAAAATACACCAAGGGTCGAGTTGGGCAAGGAATTTTTACAAATAATTTTTATGTTATAACGATAGAAATGAAAAAGGCAGCAAAGCACATCAACACAGTCACTAATCCATGAAAAGTGGCTAGCACTGCACTAGAATTACTTACCCAGTGCCGATCTTTTGAAAATAAGGGCCAAATTTCAGAGCCATCATTCATTGCCTCTTCGGTATCATCACATGCCACTTTCAACCCTACCTTTGATCTTACAAAGAGCCATTGAAGCTGTTAGATACATCAAGAGCTACTCGAAATTAATTTTACACGCGATGTGTTGACGTAAATATTTTTTCTCAAAGCGTTGCATGGCCACACCTATTTAATTTCAGTTGTTTGTAATAAATGAAGGTATATTAGGGCAGCCGACTCAATTTTTAGTTAAATACTGCTAGAATTTTCATTATCAAGGGTTGGACCTTGTTAGATTATGCATATAGAAGATTATTGTATTGGAGCACGTATTTGTTTGGTACAGGCACCAATAATAAGAGACTATTCTGAATTCTTGAGCTATGTTAATGGTGATGTTATTTCCTCTATGTTAATGTTTTTCCTCTGTCTTTTCATGCTGTGCATCAATTTCTCTGATTGCAAAATAGAAAATTTAGATTAAGATTTGCTAAGAGAGCACCTTAATTCTGTCTGTGTTTGTTATCTTAATATTTTCCTCTGAAGTTTAGTTAAATAATCCTTAACTACTCTTTCGCTATTTCTGAATCCACTACTTTCTCCCATATCATATTCACAATTGAGATCCGATGCATAGTGTGCTTTCTGTGAATTCCATAGCCAATAGAAAATTTGAGTACACAAAGTCAGCCTTTATGACTCCATAGCCCAATGGATTAAGTCTCACAGCTCTATCTGTCCAACCACACAATCAATCAAACAAACAACCCTCACAATTTCTATAACTAGCCTATTATCCACACTTACACTTATCAAGTTAAATCACAAAAACAAAGAGAGCCCTCTCTGAGTCTAGGAAGGCTAGGTCCTAGACTCCAAAGTGATTTGATGTTGTCTTCTGTCGTTTTTTCTTGCCAATCTTACAAATTAAAGAGGGATAACATAACCTCTAGGGGGGGGGGGGGGGAAGATTAGAGATTAAGGATATGAATGAGATGCTTCAAGAAGTGGCTTAACTTGTAACCATATTCATGATTAAATATATTAGATTTTATTAATCCAAATCTATTGAAATTAAACAAGAAAATTCACCCACATTGGTGAGGAAATTTTAATGCACACTGGTGAGGAATTTATACCTTGATCGAAACCTTGCCAGGCTTTGAAAAAAAGTGATTTCAAGAATCTATTTCTAAATGTGTAAAAAACCAACCTAGATCCATCTTACTCCGGATCTATCAAGAACTAAGAGGGATCAAATTTCTAGAGGTGAAAACCTATTTTTTGAGTGCAAAACTTGAGGAAAGGTTTGCACCTCGAAATATTTGATCCCTCTCGGCTCTTAATAGATCCAAAGTTAAGATGGATCTGAACAATACCTACATTTAATGAGTTTTGAGTGTGTGAAATCACTTTGTTTTATATCTTGACAAGGTTTCAAGCAACACATAAATTAAATCATTATAATTTGGTGGTAACAATTATTCATTACACATGATCGCATCCATGGAGTCGAAGTAGATGAAAAGGTAAAAAAAAAATATAGAAAAAAAATGCGGGAGCAAATGAAATTGGGAGAGGTTGAAAGAGATTGGGGGTCAATAAATAAATGTAGGATAAGGAATGAGGGGTGGGATAAACGTAAATCGAAAATGATTGGGGGATTGAAATATGAAAGAGGAATATTAATTAGAAGAAATAGAACCTCTAGGGGGGAAGGGAAGATCAAAGATTAAGGCTATGAATGAGAGGCTTCAAGAAGTGGCCTAACTTGTAACCATCTTCATGATTAAATATATTAGCTTTTATTAATCCAAATCTATTGAAATTCAATGAGAAAATGAACCCACATTGGTGAGGAAATTCTGATGCACCTTGGTGAGGAATTTATGATGCACATTGGTGAGGAATTTGTGACGCACATTGGTGAGGGATTTTGATGCACACTGGTGAGGGATTTCTGATACACACTGGTGCGGAATGTGGGGTGTCTAATTTATTTTTCCCTTAAATAAATCAGACAATAAATTGTAATTTCACTCATAACAACGTGTATTAGTTAACTAAGTCATGATGACCAAGTTAGCTCAAAAAATTCAAGTTGAAGGTCTAATATGAGGCATCTAGAGGGATTCTAATATTTTGGGTGTCAATTGTAATTCTCTGCTTTAGTGGGGGAATTAACGGGTGTAGATCCATTTAACTCATTTAATTGAGTTAAAATCGGTTTAAATAGTTCTAACTGAGTGATGAGCTAGTGAGAGGTCCAGTGAATTAAATTAGATATAATTCACAATGAGTGGTCAATCAGATAATTGATATTTCACTATTAATATTTGCATGCATGTGAGTTTCGAGGAATACCCAGTTGAGACAGAGCTTAAAGGGAACATAACTATCAGTTTTATTCAGAGAAAAATTCCCATGTACAATTATAAAGTCATGAGGATGCCATGATGGATTGCAAAATCAAGGAAAGGAATTATTCCTATTTAATAGGGGCCTAATTATTTAGGAATTGTGTGAGCAAGGCAGGCTGAGAATTGGCTATGTGTTTCTCCAATTTTTCTTAGATCAGTGTGAGACAATTGGTAGAGTGTTGGAGATTCTTATGAGCAAGAAAGCATTGTATTGTTTCATGATTCATTGACTTAATGCAGTATATAGATAGTGGGGTTTTTAGCAGTTGTTTTTCCCAAGATACATCATGTGTTGTGCGATTTATTTACTTATTTCTCTTAATTTAATGTGAATGAGTGATCATGTTTTGTATTCTGCAAATATTGTAGAAGGATGCAATATCTTGTTTAGTACATCGCAAGATTGGATTGAATCCATTGATAGAATTTATACGTGGTATCAAAGCTTCTATAAATTTATACATGGTATTAGAGCGCCATGAATCACAATAGAAGAGAAGAAATTGATTTTTCATTGAACGTTATTAAAATTTGCAAATTCATTCTTTGGTACCTAGTAGTTGACCAGGATGTCTTTCACTAGCTCGAGACTCGAATATGCACTTGAGGGAAATTTGAACTATATTGCATGTAAGGATAGGATGGAGGAATTATTGGAGGACAATGGAATAAAGGGATTCATTGGCGCTAATATTCCTGAGCCTGCTCTAACAGATGTTGCACATCATAAAGCATGGAAGTAGAATGTTGCAAAGGTAAGGAGGATATTATTAGAGGGAGTTTGAGATCATATTGTCTCGATTCTCCATGGAAAGGAAACTCCATTTTCTCTGTGGAAGGCCTTGATATATTTTCTTCAAAGCAACGGTGACCACAGGAAATTCACACTCAAGGAAAAGCTCAAGAAAATAAAAACGAAGAATGGCGACACAATCCAGAAATACTTGACCAAGTTCACTCAATGTCAAGATAAGCTTGGAAGTTTTGGAATTACTGTGGCTAGGATGAATTAGTGAGCCTAGCACTTCTATGCCTTCCCAAGAGCTAGCACAGTTACCAAGACTCTGTGAATGGGAGGGATCAATTACCAAAGTGGGAGCGACTATGGTCAGATTTGGTACAAGACGAGTTTTGACGGACTACCAGGGATGGATCCTCATCCAAGACTGATGATGAGAAAATTTGTGCCTTAGCTGGCAAGGCAAAGAAAAGGAAAGGGAAGAATAAGTCCCAATCCAAATCCGAGACCAGAAAATAAGGCAAGAAATGAGACATGTCAAATGTGAAATGTTTCAAATTTCATGATCATGGACACGATGCCACAAATTTTCCACAAAATAAGAAGCACAACAAGAAGGCTCCGGGAGCTGCATCGGGTAAAGCTTTTGCCTCACAGTTTGAGTTGGAATTCTCTCTCATTGCATGCATGGTTTCAACTGTGATGGGATCTATGTGGTACTTGGATAGTGGAGCATCTTTACACATGACTGGAAACAAATAATTCTTTAGTAAATTGGAGGAGAAGGATCTTCGGATGCACATCGAGATGGGTGATGAAGGGAGGTATAGTGCTACCGGGATTGGTATGGTTATTTTAGAGAGATATTTAGGTAAACCCCTCATACTAAAAGATATCATGCATGTATCAGGTTTGAAGAAGAATTTGGTTTCAGTTGCTATGTTGGAGGATCATGGATATGATGTGGTTTTCAGTGAAGGAAAGGTGTTCCTTCCTCACAAAGCCACAAGACATTGTTAAACCATCCAGGTTCCTCTGTATGGCATGAAGGACTTTCTCAGGATCCCCTGCGATATTTTCCGCATCTCTTCTGTGGCGCCTGTGCCTCGGCAAACCCTCAGGTATTACTAGTCCTACATCTGTGTCATTATCAATAATTTTGTAAGTTATTTTTCCTATCAAAAATAATTTTATTTCATATTTTTTAAAAACCAAAAAAATAAAATAATATCAAAAATCAGAAAATAAATCTTACCAATTGCTCCCCATGCAGCACCGGGTGGAAGTGGAAGATCTGGGTATGCTCTGAAGTCCATACCTGTGTAGGCGTAATCCTTAATGGCGATGAATTGTTCTCCCCACCAAAGGAAGAACTCATCATCAAAGGTAGTCCTAGGGACCTCGTGTAATATTCCCAATTAGCAGTCATGCTAATTGGAATATTAATTTTTGATAGTTTTTCCTTTTCCTACTGTTAGCTGGAAAATAAAATGGGTAGAGGTGACCCACAAATAAATCAAAGATAAAAACAGTTTACAAAATTCACTAAGGCATAAATTAAAGATGAAGTGGAACCCAAGGGGGCCAACATCACGTAGTAGGGAGCATCGTAGTGGCAGCACAGGAGAGGGGGCAGCAGAGGCAGCGCAGGGACAACATAGAGACAACGTGGGGACATCAGTTACATAGGGATTGACAGGGAAAGGTGGCAGCGCAGTCCAGTGGAGCCCAAGGGGAACATTGGGGGCTCATATAGGTAAAATAGGGTGAGATCAGCTCATTCCTCATTCATTCAATCATTCATCTCATTTTCTGTCTGGTAAACCAGAAGCACGCTTGAGTTGTTTAGCCGAGTCTGCAAGTGATTTTTAGCACAGAGATTTCCAAGCGGAAATCTCAACCTCATCCTCAAGGGACTTCGAGTGCCTGCTCAGGAGAGTATTTCAATTCAGTTTTGGAGGAGAGACACACAACATCAGTCCAAAGTTACACAACCTCTTCCAGGGCAGCATAGTGAGCTAGAGAAACACACAGTCCAGTAGTGGAGCAGCTCTGGAGAGGGAAAAAAGCTAAGGGATTTCAGCTGGGAGTTTTGTGAGGGGATCAAACCTTCCATAGAAGATTTTTTGGGAATTTTGCAGCAGTTATTTCCAGTAGAGAATTTCAAATCCCAGTCTAACCAACAGAATTGTGTACCCATCTCAAGAGGGTGATTTTCCAAGGTCAGCATTTTGGAAAACCCTTCACGGGTTTTTCTGGGTTTGTTGTGGAGGGTCTAGTGTCCAATTCCTAGAATTTTCTAAGTAGGGGAACAACCCCATTACATAGTCCATTTCCAGCCAACAAAAATATTTTCCATACTAGGCAACGTAGAGGAGGAGCCGCGCAGAGCAGCCAAACACTAAAGTTTTTGAGCAGGGATTGAGGAGTATTTCAACATGCCTTGTGCAGGCCAAGGTGCCATATCCCTAGCACCATTTGTAATTTTACCCATTCATAAAATATTAATAAAATGGATCAATAGTTTGGCTCTATTTCAATTTTTTTTTTATGTATTTTCCTATTTTTTGTATATTTATTCTTTGTTTGTTTTGTATTACTGTTTATTCCCAAATTGGGATATTACACCTCACCACCCCCTAGTCTCTTCATCAAGTCAACCCACCTTGATATGCATGGATATCTTGGGATGTTGATTGTTGAAATCACGTTGATTCGAAGCCCAGGTAATCTCTCCAAAAAAAAAATTCAAAGGATAGTGCCATATCCAAAGTGCTTGGTCTTATTCTTCCAAATTGAAGTCAGCTGGTTTTTCAAGTTGGTCAGTAAATCTGTGCACCAATCATATAATGTAGTTAAGAAATTTGTTTCCAAAATCAGTGTAGCTCGTGAGGCTTGATGCAATGATGCTGATTCGACTACTCGGACAATGGTGAAAAGAAGGATTTTCATGTGTAATGCCTCTACATCTATAATTGGGATCTGAGTCCCAACCTTTTGAGTATCTGCTGAACAATAGAGTCGAATGTAGTCATCTACATTGAAGGAGCCTCACGGGCCTTCCCCTACAAGTTTACAAGCTCTCATCTCTGGGAAATTCCAATGATGAAGTATATGTCTTCTATCTCAATCCACAGAGGCATCTGATGAATCATAAAGGCATCCTCTTCTGGATCCCAGTAATTCACAAGCATTTCAAGCAATCTTGTGTTTGTCTTCATGTTTGGAATTTTAAATAATTTTAACAAACCACATCCTCTAAGGACATCCAGTGAAAAAGGATATTCCATCACCTCATTATCAATGGCATTGTGTTCCCTCTCTATATTCCCTCTCTCTACAATTGATAGTCATCCTGCATCATTCAAGTTTTTCATCAATTAAATCTTTCATTCAAAAAATTGTGTTGCGCATACGCGGGCTTCTTTCATACACAATATTTGCAACGGGGAGGGGGTGTCATCTTGACATTCTGCTATTTGTATGAGCTCATTATCACTCATACTTCCTCCTTTGCAAGTCTAACACATCAGTTCTTCATTTCAAGCCTTGAAAATAAGAGAAAAGTTCTTAAAAATATCTTTAACTCTCGTATCGCACTTTCTCTTTGTCTTTCCTGCGGTCCCGCACCTATGTTCATGACTCCTGTGTACCTAAACGCACTTTCTCTGTGTTAAGGGTGCGGACCCCTGTAAAATATTAAAAAGGCGCAAGTAAACTCAAAAATCTCACTTTCAGTAATTTCTAGAAGCCTCTAGAAAGAATCTTGCGGTGGCAGAACCACTCTTTTGAGGTTCATGTATCCCTTGCCTTAGGGAGCTAACCCCTTGATGTGAGGAGATTATCCCTTTGAAGGAGGATTCTATCCCTTCATAGTTGGAACTGAAACCTTCTATTTTGCACTATAAAAAGAGGCCTTGGGTAGCCTCAAGGGGAGTTGAAGCTTTAGAATTGTTTGAGGTAAAGTGCTATTGGGATTCACACTCATTTAACTGAGATTTTGTGAGGAGATATCACATACCTCTATCTGTCTCAATCGGAAGAGTGCAAGGCTTGTCAGAGTAGAGGACATTCCTGCTTCGGACCCCGGGAAGGCCTGTTCAACATCAAGGCTAAGGTTGTAAGTTTTTCTTTCATTCAAAGTTAATGGATAAGGTGGATAAGCCACTTTTTGACCATGTCCTTCTATGGAAATCAACCTTGCAATCACTTGGCATCTACAACTTGACACCCTTTGCCCATAGACAGAACATTCCTCTGAGTGTCATCAACCAGTTCCTCCACCCTTCATTCAGCACAGGATGTTTCCTATCCTAGGAACTAGTGCATCTATTTTCCAATGCTCATTCTATCTACTATGCTATAGGCATTATTTTATTCTTTTTTAGTATTTTAATATAAAAAAGACAAAAAAAATAAAATATCCAAAAAAGAGTGGGAATGGGACATTACTTCCATATTTGATGGGAGCTACGAGGAAGTTGTGTCTCCCTTGAACAAAAGACAAAAAATCAAAGTCTTTTCTCCATTGGGATGGGATTTAGTTTGACTTAGGAGAGCCATAACCTTGTTATTGAGTCAGTACTCCCTCAATTTGTTATCTCTTCCAATCATATGGAGCGTTTGGTCATTCCTCCTTATTGTGTAGGTAAATCCCCTGCGCCGGACGGAAGCTGATCCCTCTAGCCCTAGGGTGGGTCTAGCAGCAAGAGGACATGCTAATGCATCAATTCCTAGTTAATGAATGAAACTAAGTCGGGATAGATTGTCCTACCTTTGATCCAACTCAGTTGTCGTAGTTGTGGTGGTAGTCTCCCGTTCTTTGTCCCAACACGTCCCAGTCCTTTAGCTATGGTACTCAGGTGCCTGCACAAAGATAAGAGAACGAAAGTAGCATAAGAAACAATGTTTTCATCCATAACTATCTAATTGGTCAAGGAAAATTAAACGTATTACGTAAGATCAATCACATCAACACAAGACAAGAACCAGAACATCATTCATGTATATATTAAGAGAAATAAAGAGATTACAACTGGGGCCTTGACATCATAGCCTCCTTCAGCGGGTCCAATCAAAATGTGTCTCGAGCATTCGTCGGGGAATTTGGACGTGGTGAGGCAATAAGCCTAGGCTCTCTCTCAACAAGGGTCTCTATTTTCTCTATCTCATACCAGCTATATCAGGCTATTTTAGCAAAATGTTCAGCAATTCCTATTCATCTAGTTGCATCTATGTGAGAGAGATGTATTTATAGAAGGAGAGGAGGAGGTTGGGATCCCTCATATGGTGGAAGGGAGGCCTTATCCTTTGGTAGGTTTCCCTAAAAAGGAGGAAAAAAGAAGCCAAAGGAAGGTGCTTGACGTTATTTAGTCAAACAACCCAAGCTGAATCGCTCACGAAGTAGTTAGCATGGAAACTTCGCTTCTATATTTAAAAAAATTTCCAAAAACAGCTCGGTGCGGGTAACTCGCTGAGACAAAGCACCAATGGGCGTGGGGCCCAATGTTAATTTTCTTTATTGGCATGAGGCCATAACTTCCTACTAGTGCCAACCCAAAATCATGTTTTTTTTATTGTCTGTTCCAGGAAAAGTCAACAGAGGAAATGTTCTTCTGATAGAAAGGGATGCAATGACACTTCATATAAGTCACATAAATGGTCCTCCAATGTGCGGGATGGGGATTGCAGGGATGGTGACAAAATTTTGTGTAGCAGATGCCCCCTAAATCATGAGGTCTTAGAGAGAGGGAGGAGTGAATTGCATTACAAGAATGCGTAGGAGTAGCACATCGATGTCGAGAAGGCATATAAGTACAAATACAACTGATATATCTGATACATGAACATGTGGCATGGGCACAACCATCCATAATAGAGTACATAAAAAATGAGATCTAAGGTATGGGTGCAGCCATCCAACAATAAGGATCAACAAATAGACTCAGGTATGGTTGCACCCATCCAATCAAAATATTCATGCATATAGTCATAATAAACCAAAATATCCCGCAACCTAGATCTCATTAGACAAAACCCAGGGTCTTGCGCTCCATCTCGACCCGAACAAGTACAAATTCAAGCATGTGAATATGTGAGATGAATTCAAACATGCAAGAAAGTCACACAGTTACCGGCCAATGATGAACGGCCCAATAGGCGCGAGAGAAACCACCAATGAAAATGGATCTCAAGGTACAACTAGTACAATTCGCATAATGTGAACAATGATTTGGAGTCAAACACCCACGAAATCACTTGATTGAAAGCCAATGATGAGGGCCTATCATCGAATGTGAAGAACTTGCCATTAAGGCATGCAAGCTCCAAGGTACTGGAAATGAGTCTCTAGATCAACTTCCTGGATAATGAGCTGAAGTCGATAGGAAGAGACCAGTCAAAGGAGGGCCATAATGTTTCCCACATCATCCACATGAGATAGAGGAACAAGATGATAGTGAATCAATACCAAACAGAGGATTGGGAGTTGAAAAATGCGGAAGGAAACTTCTCTTGAACATATTGGCGACACGACTCCGGATTTGGCATTATTTGACATCAAGGGATCTGAGGTCATGATGACATGGCAAAGAGCAGATGAGAGGTCAAAAAAGATTACCCAAACCCATGGAGGCAAAAATTATGAAATGAGATGTCACCAACCCGGCACGAATCCAGATGAGTGTCATGTTCAAGAGCGACATATTTCCGACACAACTAAGAACTGGTTCCATTTTCCCCCACCGTTGTTGGCAAGTACCCCAATTATTTCTGGAAAACAAGCTTGAAGGGGATTCATGTGCTTGTCATGTAAGTTTTTCCTTCGGACAAATCCATTGTAATACATTTTACAAGCCCTAGGAAGGAGGAACTCGGTGATGTCATGGTGAAAGTTTCCAATGTCATTTAGGGTTTAACGAGTCTGACAAAGGAAGAACTCGACATCTTTTCATGTTTAGAGAGTTTGAAAAGAATAAGAAAAGAAAACTCCAGCAATCCCTTTTCGTAGGTAGTCTCATAGATCCGAAAAGGTAGAAAACTATGTCTAAGAGAACCTCTTAGTCGCGATAGGCTAAGGTATTCCTTTTCCATAAATAATCTATCCCAGCCCGAAAAAGGGGTAAACGTATACTAGGTAGATATCATTTCGCATCCATTTAACGAGTTAAAAATGAAAAGAGTCTCGGCAATCTTTTCAATTTTAGAGAGTCAGAAAAGAGCTGAAAGATGACTCCAAAAATGACTTTTTTCGTTTCTTTAGCAAGTCCGAAAAAAGTATAAAATACAACTCGTTACTTCATCTTCGTCATGTTGAGGATCTGTCACTGCACAAGAGATGCACGTAAAACCCATTTCTCGAAATAACATAGCGAAATAGCCAAAAACTACGCTTTAAAACCTAATTAGGATCCTGAAAAGTTATAAAATTTCAAATATGGTAAAAAATAAATTACTTTTCACTTTTACCTCTTGTGAGAAATTTGTTACCCTTTTTCACTGTGATTTTGCGGTGTTGACAGCGGGAAATCCAGAAGACCAATATCAAATGTGTCAATTCTAGGTAAGGGCTTACATCCTTCCCTGCATTTTGATTGTACTTTCATTACCTACAACTATAGAAATTTATTAATACTGATAGTATTATCAGATTCCCCTGATATAACAAATTAATATTATGTTAAATACATAATCCTTCCACCTAATACTTTGTGGAAATTAAATCACCAATTGCAAAACACATATGAAGCAAATCAATCGCACATAAACACATTTGTTTAACAGGAAAGCTTAAAACTAAAAAGCCCAACTATCATATATATGTATATCAATGGATCATGTAATAATATCATACAAATATTAGTACATCAAGCTCTTCGTACAATCAACAATCGTCACACACTGTCATGCAGAAATTTTCATATCTATGCACCAATTTCTTGCCTCCTGACAGCCTACCTCCACTGCGCAATCCTCATTGGCAACTCCAATGTGTGCCAAATGCATTGAATGCATCACTATAGTCACAACATATAGTCCATCTCACCCTTTCACCTATCTCTCCACAATTCTCCATGGGCTTGCCATGCTGTGGTTAACCGTTGTATTTGTTCGAGTTTTTAGTGAGTTATTAGTTGTGAATTAATTAACTAATTAATTCACTTAACTCTCACTAGTGTCTTTCGAGACTAGATACAACTAGCTCAACTGAGTTTAACTCACTTAATTGAGTTAAACTAAATAACAACTCTGTAACTACTCTTCCAACTCTATCATAACTTTTTCATGATTTCTAGCGAGTCCTCACCATGAGCACGGCAGCACTAGGAATTGCATAATTCCTTGACCCACATGATTTTCAAATCCTTCTTGAAATAAAGTGCTCCAAGAGAATAAGTTGATGTTTATTGTCGGATTATTATTAAGGGTTAATAATAATCGACATGCACCTATTTTTAGATCGACGATCTATAAATAGACTTCGCCCAATATTCTAAAAATATAATTTCATCTATTTTCCACACTTGACCAACCATCTACAAATAGCATCCTGCAACTTATAGAATATGCTCACCATGTCTAAAAACAGGCATACACCTAAAAATATCCTGCGAGCCCCACTTAGTGAAGGTGCTTACTTTTCACTAAGCTCATAATCTTGTTGAATCTCAACACTCCCTCTCAACAAGATAGGGATTATCCTTCACCCCGATCCTGCCTCTATGGTATTCGAATTTGCTCTTTCTGAGCGCCTTCGTCAGAATATTTGCATCTTGATCTTTCGTAGGAATGTAATGAAGCAACATGATCTTCTACTGCACACAATCTATGATATGATGATATCGGATATCAATATGTTTAGATCTATCATGAAACACAGGATTAATCGAGAGTTTAATGCAAATCTGATTATCGCAATGTATCACTGTAGGATCTAAATGTGAACTGAACAAACTGACTAGGATCTTCCTCATCTAGATAGCCTCACATGCAGCTTGACTTGCTGCCATGTATTCTTCTTCCATTGAACTGAATGCCGCAGATCTTTGTTTCCTGCTGTACCAAGAAACTGTTGTAGATCCGATACTGAAAACCCCTCCTAATGTGCTCTTTCTGTCTGTTGGGCTACCTGCCCAATTTTCATCCATGAAGCCATGAAACTTCACTTCATCCATCTGTCTGTACCATAATCCATACTTAGATGTGCCCCTGAGATATCTCAGGACATGCTTTCTTGCCTATCAAAAGAGCTTGGTAGGCTTAACCATCGCTTGTGAAAGTTGCTTCACCGCATAGCATATGTCTGGTCTTGTATTAACTAAATACATGAGCAAACCCACCAACTATCGATAAACAGTGGCATCCACTACCTCTGTCGATGTAGCATCCTCTTTCCTCCAATTTCCTAGAAGAGGAGTATCCATTGGCTTGCAGTCCTCCATGTGAAATTTACCAAGTATCTCCCGAGCATACTTGCCTTGAGACACAACAGTTCACCTTCTCACTGCCATATTTCCAATCCAAGGAAATGATGAAGGAGGCCCAAATCCTTCATCTCGAACTCCTTTGCAATATCTTCCTTGCATGAGTGTATCAATTGCTCATCACCCATTAGTTTAAATCATCAACATAAAGAAAAATGATTAAAAGCTTACCCTCCACCACAATTTGGTACAGGTTTGCATCTGCCTCACTCTTGGTGAAGCCAAGTCCAGTGAAATAGCTGTCGATCTGTGTGTACCAAGCACGTGGTGCTTGCTTAAGCCCATATAATGCTCTTTTGAGTTTGCACACATGTGACTCGTTGTTGAAGATCTCAAATCCTTCAGGCTGCTCAATGTACACCTCTTCCTCAATTATCCCATTAAGGAACGCAGTCTTCACATCCATATGATGAATGTGCCAACCCATCTACGCTGAGAGAGAAAGGATGGTCCTTATGGAAGAATACCATGTGACAGGTGCGAAGTTTTCTTCATAATAAATCCCCTCGATCTGTGAGAAGCCTCGGGAAAAAAATCTTGCCTTATACTTCTCGACGCTCCCATCAACAACTTGCTTTACCCTGTAGATCCATTTTGAATCTACCACTGATTTACCCACCAGCCTTGGAACAATCTCCCAAGCATTGCTTCTAACAATGGATTCATACTCCTCCACCATGGAATCTGCCCATGTGGGCTCCTGCGCTGCTTCTTCAAAAGAAGATGGCTCTGCCACGACACACTTTCTCATAAGGGCCATGTATCTAGTAAATTGGTCAGGTGACTGTCTCTGTTTGCGTTGTGATGTAGGGACTCCGAAATTCTTTGCCACATCAAGCTTCGGTCTCTCATGTTTTGTGGTACGCCTTCTGCCAGATATGATGTTTGGTTCTACATGAGTGGACTCCTCAACTCCATGAATATCCTCCTATGGTTGATCCACATCTAGAGGCTCATCTTTGGGAACAATAAGTTCCTCCTTCACATACAAGTGTAGCTCCCTCTCAAGTGACAACTTCATGGCTTTCACCTCATTGAATTTTATATCCCGTCGCACCAAAATCATTCGACTGTTTGGAAAATACACACGATAATTATGGGGTGTTTCTGTGTACCCCACAAATATCCCAACTTCTGCAGTCAACTCCAGCTTCTTCCTGGCATCCTTTGTCACATGAATGTAAACAGATGAGCCAAAAATCTTCAAATGAGAAATATCAAGATTCTTACCAGTAAAAAATTTTTCAGGTGTACTCATTCCAAGTACTCTATGAGTACAATGGTTTTGCACATAAACCACAGCGTTGCATGCTTCCGCCCACAAGTGCATTGGTAGGCCCTGGTCATGCAGCATAGCTCGTGCAACACCCACGATCATTCTGTTCTTCCTCTCCGTGACCCAATTCTGCTGTGGGTTATGAGGCACTATGTGTTCTCTTCGAATTCCTTCTTTGCTACAGAAGTCTTTGAATTCGTTAGAGATATATTCACCACCACTATCGCTCAGTAGAGCCTTCACTCGCTTCCTCGACTCCTTATCCACCAATTCTTTAAACTCACAGAATTTTGAGAATGTTTCGCTCTTCTTCTGCATGAAAAAGATCCAACATCTAGGAGAATATTCATCAACAAATATAACATAATACCTATGTTTTGATTTTGAAGCAACCAAGAAAGGTCCACACACATCTGTGTGAATTCTCTCCAGGATCACAGAAGCACGATTCTTCTTCCCACGAAAGGTGGTCTTTACAAACTTACCCATAGGACATCCCTTGCACTTATATGACTATGAAAGAGTACCCTTGGGAAGCCCAGTAGAAATCTGCTGCAAAATCTTCAAGGCGCCATGGTGAAGATGGCCCAATATCATGTGCCATAATTTTCCCTCATCCTGGCTCACCACTTCTTCTGCTTTGCCCATCATTGCAGTGCAGCCATTTACCTCCAGCTTGTAGAGATTCTTAACTCGAATCCCTATTCTCTTGGTTTGAACCATTGTTTTATGTCGCAGGAAAGCTTTTCCCTCGCTGAAAACAACGTCATAACCTTTGTCTTCCAACATTGCGACCGAGACCAAGTTCTTCTTCAGACCTGGGACATGCATAACATCTTTCAATAGAAATGTTTTACATGACTCCCTCTCAAAGGTAATGGTTCCAATGTTGGTTTCACTATATCTACCATTGTCGCCCATCTCTATATGCATTTGGAGATCCTCCTCCTCCAAGTCACTAAACAACTCCTTGTCTCCTGTCATATGGAAAGATGCACCACTATCAAGATACCACACTGATCCCATTGAGCTTGAAACCAAGCATGAGATAAAAAAGAAATCAAGTTCAAATTGTGAGGCTAATACCTCTCTAGCTGCAGCTCCAACAACCTTCTTGTTCTTATTTTTCTGTGGACAGTTAGTGGCGAGATGCCCATGTTCGTGACAGTGAAAACACTTCACTTTGGACAAATCAAACTTCTTGCCTTTAGCCTGGGATTTTGGATGGGATTTATTCCCCTTTCCTTTCCTTCCTTTGGCTGCCAAAGTGAAATTCTCTTCATCATCATTCTTTGATGAAGAGCCATCCCTGGTACTTCGCCTTATCTCCTCCTGCACAAGATCCGACCAAAGTCGCTCCCAACCCGTCAGTTTCTCCCGTCCATTGACATAGTATTCATAGTTATGCCAACTCTTCGAAAGCCCAAGGAGAGCCAATTAGCTCACCAATTCATCATCCGCAACACTAAATCCTACACTCCCAAGCTCGTCCTTGCATTGGAAAAACTTTTTCAAGTATACTGGAATAGTGTCGTTCTTCTCCATCATGATTTTTTCAAGTTTATCCTTCAGCACCAACTTCCTATGGTCACTGCTGCTTTGGAAAATATCTGTCAAAGCTTTCCACATTGCAAATGGAATGGCTTTCCCATGAAGGCTTGACAAAATATGGTCTTTCACACCTTCCAACAGAATCCTCCTCGCCCTTGCTACTTTATTTTGCCATGTGTCAAGTACTGCAGCATTTGCCGAAGTGGGCTTAGGAACATCGCTATCGATGAACTCCTTCAAGCCATTATCTTCAAGCACTGCCTCCATCCTGTCCTTCCAGGCTATGTAGTTCGAGCTTCCCTTGAGTGCATACTCCAACCGCAACCCATTGAAATCCATTTCAATGTTTACTCAACTATCGCACCAAGAAATTCTTGCAGCAATTTTGAATTGTTGCACCAGCACAAAACTCAACACCACTGCAATATTTTAATATACAGTGATTAACACTGCTCCGATACCATGTGGAAATTTATAAACACAATAATATATTTATGGACTCTCCTGATCTAACAAATTAATCTTATGTTAAATACAAAATCCTTCCACTTAATTCTTTGTGGAAATTAAATCGCCAATTGCAAAACACATATGAAGCAAATCAATCGCACATAACAAGATGTTTTACCAGGAAATATTAAAGCTAAAAACCCCAACTATCATATATTATGTATATCAATGGAACATGTAAAAATCTCATACAAAGCTCAACTCATAGAGCTCTCATTACAATCAACAATCGTCACACACTGTCATGCAGAAATTTGCATATCTATGCACCAATTTCTTGCCTCCTAACATCCTACCTCCACTGCGCAATCCCTGTTGAAGAATACCCATGAATGAATTCGAATTGGTCTTGCCTTGACTGCGCAATCCTCATTGGAAAATCCAATGTGTGTCAGATGCATTGAATGCATAACTATAGTCACATCAGATAGTCTATCTCACCCTTTCACCTATCTCTCCACTGGGTCTGCACTAGAACTAACATGCACTGTAGTTAACTGTTGTATTTGTTCAGTTGTTAGTGAGTTATTATTTTTTAATTAATTAACTAATTAATTCACATAACTCTCACTAGTGTATCTTTCAGTTAAACTAGATACAACTAGCTCAACTGAGTTTAACTCACTTAACTAAGTTAAACTAAATAACAACTCCTGTAACTAATCTTCCAACTCTATCATAAATTTTCCACTTCAGTTCTAACTGAATCCTCCATGCATGAGCCACCAATAGCCCTAGGAATTATTGCATAATTCCTTCATCCCACTGATTTTCCAAATCTGTTCACTGAAATAAAGTGCTCAAAGAGAATAATTTGATGTTGACTGTCGGATTATTATTAAGGGTTAATAATAATCGACATGCACCTATTTTTAGATCGATGATCTATAAATAGACTTCACCCAATATTCTAAAAATATAATTTCTTCTATTTTCCACATTTGACCAACCATCTACAAATAGCATCCTGCAACTTGTAGAATATGCTCACCATGTCTAAAAATAGACATACACCTAAAAATAGCCTGCGGGCCCCACTTAGTGAAGGTGCTTAATTTTCACTAAGCTCATCATCTTGTTGAATCTCAACAACAACCCCAATTTTGTAGATTTGTGGAGGGATTTTGCAAAAATTAGGGCATGGGTATTGGGCACGGACTCGCGCCAACCGGCCTAAAATTTGAACAGGGCACACCAATTAGCGTGATTGTTTCCAAAATAGTCACTCCAACCGCGTCATATATGTTTAACATGTAAACACAAACAAGAAGGCCCAAATTAACTATTCAAAAGCTTTGGATTTGGCTAATGACAACCATGTGGATTTTTTTGTAGGTGTGAAAAGGAAAAATGGTGATCGAATGGAAAGAATGAGAACATAGTGAAGAAGATGAGGAAGCCATGGGAAATAGAAGATGCATGGAAGCTCTCAGATATTGCAGGCTTAAGAAATTCTTTATGGAACCATGTCTCAGAGCTCAACCAGAGCTGTTGCAATACTTGATCAGTTTCTAGGACGTTGATCCAGAAAAATTCATTATTCACAACCAGGAACTTGAGATTGAAGTCTCAAATGTTTATTTCATTACCAGATTATCGCGAAGGGGGGAAATACTAATCCTGACGGGCACCCGACCCTCAATAGAGAACATAAGTATGGTTATTGACAGGGTGTGCCCAGGGGCAAGGAAAGGATCAGGAAGTGAAAAAGTGGACATCGAAACTATTCCGAACTTGGCAGTAAAGGACACCATCACACGAGATGTTAGATCGCAGGCACCGCATGAGGCCACAAGAACACAGCTACTTCTTGTTGTAGATTGCATGGAACCGACCCTCTACAACTGGGTAGAGGCGGTAACAATTAACATGAAGCTTCAACTAACAAAATGCAAGAAAACCAAGATGAAGTAATTTAGTTATGGGTCCATATTGGTATCGTTCATCTTGGAACAACTACCAATCTTCCAGCGTCAAGAGGTAATAGTTCCAACACCACCAACTGAGGAGCCACGGATGGCCCATTGGGCAGCTCTGATGCCAAGGACATAGGGTGGTAAACAAATGTCCTGGAGACCAGAGTTCTTTGAGTAGCTCCACCGACAACTGATTGTCGTGGAGGACTAGCCCTACTCTAGTACATATTTCACTGGTGATGCAGATCTCCCGCTCCCAGAAGGAGATGATTGGGATGAAGTACTGGGTAAGACTCATTTTTTGTTTTTATGAGTATTATGATTTTTTTTTGTTATGCATGTTCTAACATTAATCCATGTAATTACAGATGTTGGCCCAGAGAGACCTGCAGGTATGTCCTCGATAGCGCGGCGGATTCCTCGCGACTTTGATGTGGCCCCTCATGTGAGGGAGGAGAGGAGGAGGAAATCATATGAAACTTGGGGGGAATCTCCCATGGGATCCTGAAATATGCACGATTCGATGATGTTCCTCGTGCATACCAGAGACACACTAGAGCGGTGTCAAACCGTGTTCACTGCTTGCTAAGGTGGTGTTAGCCCCCCTATAAATTTTTGACAAGCAAACAGGGGGCTAAATTGTTTCTGAGCATTCAAGGAATGCATTTCCTCCAAAAAACACATCATCCTTGAGCCTTCCTTGTGCTTTCTGTTGGTCCCTGCCTTCAAAGAAGTTTTTCGCAGCATGTTCAGCGCCAGATCATCCTCCAAGCAGATCCATCAGGAAGTGCCTGAAAGAGCTTTCCAGCGATATGCTACACTCTCAAAACTGACTTCTGGATTGAATTCTACGCCTAAGTGAAGTAAAGCCCTCATATCCCCATATATCCCCTATTTCCCAGGGTTCCCTTTTAACTTTATGTTTAAAGTTTAATATTCCTTTAAAAACCCCTTTTTCCCCTTCTCTGATTACAAATCGCATTATAAATCGTTTTAATACTTGTGCGATTGTAATAAAAACCACTTCCCCCTTCATACCCGTGAAGCTTTATTATAAAGCTTTGTATTAATATATATCCCCGCCGCATAATAATCGCAATCGCAAAATCCGTTCCGATCGCGTGTGTTATGGTGAAAGTTTCGATCATCGCAATCGCATTGCATTGCGATGCGATTAATTGCATCGCAAGTTTTGCGACGTGATTAATCGCATCGCAAGTTTTGCGACGTGATTAATCGCATCGCAATACAATGCGATTGGGTTGATCGCGACATCGCTCCATTCCCCGATCGCACCTCCCTCCGATCCTCCGATCGCACTGCCCCTCCGATTAATTGCATTGCAAGTTCTTTCTCCCACATTGCAATTACCGCCCGCTCCCGATCTCCGATTGCAATTAGACTTCGGGCCCCACCACTTAATTCTTCTGCCGGTCCATATAATAAAGGGTTTTTCCTTTGTAAACGGGAAAATTGTTATATTTTCGCTTTTACAAAGGATTTTCCCAATCACATCAGGAGTTTTGTCATGTGTCACTCCGCCTTTCTCCCTCTCCCGATTTGCGATTGCGATTAAGTTCCCTGGTCCCACCACCAAAGCCCTTCCTCCGTCGCATCAGAACTTTTGTGTAGTGTTTCCAATCGCGCCTCTCCACTCCCATCTGATTTCTGATTGCGATTCATATGGGTCCCCCCTCCTCCTTTTCCATTTTTCCCATGTAAATGAATCTTTCCTTTAAAAAAGGCTTAATTTCATTTCAGTTGCGTTCAAAGGCAGTGTTTATTAAAAAGGTCAGTTTCCTGCAAACGGCAAACGGAAAGAAAAACATAGCAGCAGCAGAGTACTTTTCTCCAAAGGGACACCTCCTGCAGAAAGTCTCCATGCCTCCTCGAGCCATCAAATGTATTTTAATGATAGAAGCTTATTAAAGGACTATCAGGCAATAGTCACGGAGGTATGGAGAAGCCCGCATAATTTCATCTCGTTCACCAATTTCAGAAGGCATCGCAGAGTTCCAGACACCTGAAAAGACTCAAAGAAACAGCAGAGGCCAATCTTGGCCTGACAGAGTCTCCCAGAGTGGCTTACAGAGCGCAACAGGACCATACCAGAGTAAATGAAGCCGAAGAAGACCACCGTTCTGTACCAGAAATGAATGCTCAGAGTTTAAAACAGAATGGGCTTCGGCCCTCACTTTCTTTTCTGAGTTTAATGTTTCATTTAATCTTCTACCTACCTCCTTTGCTCCTCTTGAGTTATAAAAATCATGAGAAAAATATTATACAGGGGGTTGGGCTGTTTATGTTCGGCTACTACTGTGGTAGTTAGAAGGATTCATTCAACTATTAGAATGGTCTTGAGAGGAATAGTTGGGTATTTTGTATGTAGTAGGCTGGGAGTAGAAATTTGGATTGTTTTTCAGCCATTGAGCTCTGATGTATATGACTGGTTTTGCATCAATAATCAAGCACATTTCACAGGATCCTGGTCTATTACTATTGATGATGTTTTTCTTACTTTGTTTATTACATTTTCATGCTATTCATTGGTCTTCTGGCTTACATCAGAAATCTGGCATAAGACTTGCCCTTGTTAGGCACCCTATGTTTCTGCTCTCCTTGCCTTGATGTTTTCTGCTGTATGTGTTGTCTAAGAGTAAATTCAGTTAATTTAACCAGTGTAGTGGTTCCATATGCTGCTAGCTGATGTATGAATTTGGAATTTGCTGCTTGGATGTTTCTTGTTGGTATCAAAGCATTAAAGGTTCAAAGTCCTTCTTTGATCTATAGATTCTAGTTTTGTTAACTCATCTCTGTTTTCCTTTGGATCATGCTAAAGCTAACCTGGAGTTAAATGACCTCTGGTCCGATCTATAAGCTGCCCCTTTGTCCCTCCATTGAAGGCTACCTTCGAGTATGTCCAAGCAGGTCTGGAGTTAAATGACCTATGGCCTAATCTATAGACAAAAATTGGTTTGTTTTCCTTCTTTCACTTTCAATCCTTAATGTTCCATCCCACCATCTATCTAAAAATATCCTTTAGTGTAGATTAATTTCCCTTTGCAAGCTTTGGCTAGTTGTTGCATGTAATTCTCCTTTCATGACTCCATAGCCCAATGGATGGCACTCTCTTAACCTATCCTCTTTGTTGAAACATCCTGCTTCTTTGTTCCTTTTCTCCCATTACCTTCTCAGTCTATGATCTCATGTCCAACTCAGAAGCCAACCAACCAAATCATTTAAACCCCCCTTTGTGCTTCATAACTAGCCTAACATCTCATCTTGAGCTTCAAAGATATATCATCCTTTGGTTTATTGGAGAGATCCCTCTCCGGGTCCAGGAGGGTTAGATCCTAGGGCTCCAAAGTGGTTCTGATGTTGTCTCATCTTTTGGTCTTGCCAATCTGGCCAAAACATGGGAACCCCAATAGGCGGCTTGTACGGGCAGTGACGTGTTATCATGAGCGTCATGCCGAGTAGACACCTAGGTTTTATTTCGACATATTTTTTGAGAGACATGATGTCTTGGGATGTAACCGAAAAATACATATTTTTTGAACTTATGATGCACATGGATGCAAAAACTTGATATATATATATATACATCTATTTTCTTGTATGGATCTTGTCACGTGATGATGATTTTTTACAAATTACGCAAATGCCTATCTAATACAATGTTAGCTACTGTATCAGTTAATGCATTCATTCGTCTAGGAATATGTTGATATGTAATGTAATCAAAATGTCTTTCCAGTAAACAAACACTCGAATACAACCTTAAGATATGAGGGTTTCTAACATAATAATGTCCATTAAGTTGAAGCACAACAACCTGTGAATCTAGGTTAACAATCAATGCACGAATGTCAAGAGCAATAGCCTTGGTCAATAGTTCAATAACAACACTATATTCAACAACATTGTTTGTATTTTGTCCTAGACAGATACCTTTAAGGTCTATCAACTCACCAACAAAATCATAAATCACCCAGGCTACTCAAGACAGGTTCTGGGTACTATGGGAAGCACCATCCGCGAAATCGATATAAGGGGTAATAGACATCTGCACAATAAGAAACGATCCAATAAGCAGGAAAATGCTGGCAAAGCAAACCAAGCCAAAAGTGTACAAAAATGAAAAAAACACCTATGTACAAAAACATGCACGAATGACTCATGCATAGTATTTTTTAAGATACAACCCAATTTTGGGTTGATCTAGAGGATGACCTTCATAATCAATAAGCTCATAAGCCCCATTCCACAAAACATGTTTAAAAATGTAGGGACCATGCCGCATGGCTTGAAATTTTCCTGCCCCCAGCTTATTGTGAGCTTGGTCATACAGGAGGACAAGGTCTCCTTATATGAAGGAACAAGGGGAAACTGACTGGTCAAAATGAGCTTTGACCCGCTTTTTATGTGCTCAATGACCAGAGCAGCAAAGTGGCGAGTTTTGTCCAGCCTTTCTAAATATAGAATATTCTCTTCTTCTGGCGAAGTATTCGACAGCAAATCAACAACTAGCTTGAGCGAAGGTATTTCACATTCAATCGGGAGGATAGCTTCCAGACCGTAGACAAGCTGGAATTGAGTGAATCGGTCACATCCTTAACTGAGGTTCGGTATGCCCAAAAATCCAAAAACAACATGAGATGTCAATTTTATTTGTGCATCCCAATCGTACGTTGAAGCATAGTGACGAGAAATTTGTTCATGGCTTCAACCTAGCCATTGGCCTGAGGGTAGTACGATGTTGAGCTATCGTGACGCAGACCCAACTTGGAAGTCAACTCTGCCACCATGTAATGCCGAAAATGGGAACCATGACTAGTAACTATGGCTTGAGGGACACCAAACCTAGAAATGACATGATTGAATAGAAACCATGTTGCTGTCTTACCTTCAATCGTAAGTGTAGGCATTGGTTCGGCCCATTTGGTGAAGTAGTCAACGGCTACGATGATATAAGCATGCCCCTCGGTCGAGTGAGGGTTACATGTTATAAAATTGATGCCCCACTTCGCAAAGGGACCATTGGTAATGACAGGGTGGCGATGGGAAGGTGACGCGTGCATCTTGCGCTGATAGCTCTGGCAATCATGACACTTATGGACGGCAACAATGCAATCTTTAAATATGGTGGGCTAGAAATACCCATCACGAAGGATTTTCTATGTAGTAGCATAACCAAACATGTGACCGCCACAGGCACCACTATGAAAATCATTCAAGGCTTTTTTAGCCTCCTCAAGAGTCAAACACCAACGGAGAATGGAATCAACTCCGATGCGGTAGAGTGTATCTCCGACTATGTGATAGGGTTGCGATTGATGACGGATACGTCGGCAAGCATCCTTCGTCAACTCAGATCGAAAGGTAGAAGTCTGAAGATATACGATGATATCACCGTACCAAGGATCGAGGGTGCTAATCAAAAAAAGCGTGTCATCTGGAATGCGTTCCTCGGAACTAGATGGGGCAGAATCAGAAGGGAGAAAGAAGATTAAATCAGAGAAGACTAATGACTTCTTCGACTTGGAAGTAGTGAACTCCAAATCGAACTCTTGGAGGATGAAAACCCACTTCAATTACTTGCCCCCCAGCAATTGACGAGTCAATATATAAGTCATAGGGTTGCAACCAGAAATCATAGTCACTGTATGCAAAAGAATATAGTGACGAAAATGTTGAACAACTTGAACAACAACCAACGCCGACTTCTCGACATGTGCATATCACGTTTCAGTATCAAGAAGGTTATGAGATAGATAGTAAATGACATGCTCATCACCATCATCATCGTCTTGGACCAAAACCATGGCAATCGTGCTAAATGCAGTGACAAAATAGAGGGAGTAATTGCGATGATAATTCAGAGGATGCAACAGAGGAGCATTGATGAGCAACGTCTTCAGTGCATCGAAGTACTTCTGGGTGATCTCGTCCTAGAGGAATGGGACGCCTTGCTTCAATGAGCGCATAAATCCTTTGGCCACTTCAACATAGTTAGGTATAAAACGAGGTAAGCAAGTAAGCTTTTCCCTATAGACTCTGCAGCTAATGTAGGGAGGAAGCAGAAGGGAGATTAATGATAGCTTCAACTTTGAGTGGATCGAGACGAATCCCTTCTTTGGAAACGATAAACCGTAAGAGTCTAATGGAATCAATGCAGAAGACACACTTATGCAGATTCAACTGGATGTTATAGCGCTGACAACAAAAAAATTTGACGAAGATGATCAGGATGGTCTTTATGCTTAGCCGAATGAGCCGGAAGGTCATCCAGATAAGACTAAATAATGTGCTTGATATCATGGAAGGCATATGAAATTTCTCGCTGAAATGTAGCCCCAAAATTTTTTAAATCAAAAGGGAGATTTTTATAAGTGAAATTACCCCAGGGACAGATAAAGGCAGCCTTATGTTGATCAGTTGGAAGAATGTTAATCTGGTTGTACCCAGAAAAATCGTCCATAAGAGAAAAAATCTCACTCCTAGCATAGTCATCAATGATTTGATCAATAAAATGAGTAGGATAATTATCCTTATGGCAAGCACGGTTAATGTTACGGTAATCAACACAGACAATAGTACCAGGTTTATTATCTACAGGAAAAATATTGGAAACCCATTCTCTCAAGGGAATCAGATAGATAAAAACAACTTTAAGAAGTTTTTCAACTTCTCCCTTAATAGCGGCAGCCTTTCTAGGGTGCACAGGACGAAAACGCTGACTAACAGGCTTCGTTCCAAGATAGGAAGGAATCTCGTGCACCACTGTACTTGGATCGATGCCAGGTATCTCTTCATAAGACCATGTGAAAACATCACGAAACTCACGGAAGAGACTAGTATAGACCTGAATCTCATCGGGAAAATAGGTCACCCCAATATGGATGTTCTCAACAATCCCCGATTTAATAGAAATGTTGGTAGGCATCGTTTGTGTGATGTTACTCAAGTTACCTTCCATAAAGAATTTGTGTGCTAGAATAGGTGTTTGAAGCAGAGGAGAAGGAAACTGAGAAGAAAACCTCTCAAGACACATAGACATGGCCCCAAGGCCAAGCATGAATGAGGAATGATGATGACTATCATCCCAAGGAGGATCCTCAAGAGACATAGTTTCCATGATGGCTTCATTGGAGGGAAATATCTCTTTCAAGGGATCGGGTGAATCTGAATCGTCGAGCCAAGGGGATTCAGAATAAGTATCAAGAGACATGCCCAATGGAGCATGATCAGGAGGCATAGGATACAAAGTCAAAATAAGTTCACAATAATCAATTTCGATCGGAATTAATGACATCAAATCTCCGAATGAATCAATCTGCTCAGGTGGAGGGATGATCCATGAATCGTCAGACTTGGAGATCATATTAACTTGAACAGAATTGGGTGGAGGAAGAGGGAAAATACCCATGAGGGCGAGATCTTTGAAGAGACTCGGCCCAACGCTCTCGTAAGGTGTAGGAATTTGATCTACGTATGAACATTGTTCTCAAAATAAGAAGTGAAGAATAACAATTGATAGATAGTAATGATGTTTCCTTCGTGTGGAAATCACAAAACATGAAAGAGAGTGGACGGAATGCAAAACATGGTGTGGGTCCAACTATGACCAAGGAGAAGATTGTAATTGAGTTTGGCATCAACTACTTCAACCTCGACGTTGACCGTTTTCCCTTCTAGATTAATCGGTAAACTAGCGAGAACACCAAGAGGTTTAGATTCCCTTCCTTCAAATGCTTCTAAAGAATTTGGAGATGAATTCAGAGCTGGAGAACTGATAGCTTTCCAATAGGCAGATGACATGACGTACGTACACGCACCCTCGTCCATGACTGCTCGAAGGATATTCAGTCCATTAATTCCAACTTGTATGATGATCGCAAGATGATGAGGGAGGCGTGGGATGAAATTATTCAAGTCGAAAGTGATAAGGCTTGAATCAGTAGGATGAACCCCGCCGATGGCAGATAGCAAAGCCTTCTACTGAGATGGAAAACTATGGAGTACTTCTAATGCAGAGATCATAGATGGCACCTGAGCCAAATCCTCAACAATACTGTAATGTTGAGTAGCATGGGCGTAAGGATTGTAAGAAGACTTACGGAGTAAACCTTTGTAAGGCAACCGCACAACGGGCTCAGTACTGGGCCTTTCAATCCGAAGAGGGCTAGAAGTAGGTAGAGGAGGAGGACCATCATCGATCTCTTTCCCTACTGCCTAAGGTGGTTTGGTATAATATTTTGACCGGGTAGCTATGGAAACGAATGCGAAACTGTTCATCATGAAAACTTGAGAGCCAAATAGGGCAAAGGATTGAGGTTTCTCTACCAACTAGGTTTGTTGTGACGGAAACGGTTCTTTGATAACAACCGAAGTTCCTTCGGTGCCTTTGAGAAATCGACTCACTTTGGCCTGTCAAGGACAGTCCTTAGTGTAGTGCTCTTCGTAAAAAATCAAGCAAGGATACTTCGATTTACACTGTGAACCATCATCAACACGAGATTTCTGATAATCCTGTTTTGAGGTATCGGATTTGGCCTTACCTTTACCCTTCTTTTTACCCTAGGAATTTTTATCCACTAGATTAGCTTGAACGACATTCACATCCACGGTTTTACTAGAATTTGAGGTTGGCTGAGAACCAATATCATTGGAAGGAGTATATTTTTTCTTCCCAAGATTTGGAGGAGAAGACTTTCAAGAAGTCTGAGACACAGAACCAATGATACCATCGACAGATGGCATTGCTGGTGCTTTGGAAGTTCCAAGTCTAGGAGCATCAGGCAAGAGATCATACAACGTGCCGGATTGAGAGTACACAAGATCAAGGTACTCGGCACAAGAAATGGCTTGTTCCTCAGTGATGCATGCCCCCATAGCAATGTCCTTAGCAATAGGACTGATGAAAGAGGTAGTGAACCAATCAATTAGAAGTTGATCAGGAATCTCAAACTTGATCAGGCGACAATGATGCCTCCATTCATGAATATGATCTAAGATATGAGTAGCTCGATCTTGTTTCAAGGATGTGAGGAGGTGTGTCCCCATTTTATACCAAACCGGTAACTAAAAGTGCATGAGAAACGCCATGGCTAAAGAATTGAAATCCTGAAATGTGCCATGAGATAACTCGATGTACCACTTGGAAGTGGCACTAGTAAGAGTCCGTTGGAAAATATAGATTTGGATAGAATCGTCAACCCAAGAGTTAGAGGAACACCAAAGATGGTATGTCATAACATGCGCTTTGGGGTCTTCTCCAGACTTTCCCTCAAATTTGGGACAATCACCAGGGATTTTGGTTGGAATTGGAGGCCAATACGGGTTATGAAGGGTCGGATCATTCATCAACTTTGACACATCAGACAGTTCCAACATAGTGAGAAATGGTAATTGAGGATTAAAAGGCATTGCAGGTCATTGATAAAGACCAATGTTAGCATTCCACCCAGGTTGAGAGAAATTCTGCCCCCATATGTTTTGTCTTGGAGGATTTTTTCCATAGGGGTTAAAAGCCTGATAGTTCTACCCATACTAGGTTTGAGGACTGGGATACTGATTCTGAGCATACCACTGAGGTCCTTGCTGAGAAACATATGGATTTTGCTGCGGAATGTAAGAATTGCCTTGAGGTGGATTATACACCATCTGGGATTGACTTTGAGGGTAAAAAGCGAAACCTTGGGGCGCACTATATACTGCCTTAAATTTACCTTGAGAAGGGTAAGTAGAGCCTTGAGGTTGAGCAGGTTGTCCCTGCGGAGCAAGTTGAACAGGCTGTTGAGCAGGTTCAACAGGTTGAACCAGCTGCTGAGCAGGTTGAACAGGTTGAACCGGCTGTTGAGCGGGTTGAGCATGTTGAATCAGCTATTGAGGTTGGGCAGGTTGTCCCTACGGAGTAGGTTGGCCTGGATAATGAGAGCCACCAGGTTTCCCTTGTGGAAGAGGTTGGCCCGATGGTTGGGATGGACTAGGTTTCCTCTGAAAACCAGGTTGACCCAGTGCAAAACCGTAGTTTTGTCCTTGTTGTACAAAATCTTGTCCTTTTTGAACGTGAGGTTGTTGTTGTTGCACAAAAGGTTGTCCCTGTGGTGGATACATTTGCCCCCCAGGAACATAAGATTCTCCTGGTTGAAACTGAGGTTGTCCAGATGGACCATAGGGTTTTCCTTGTTGGACCAAAGGTTATCCCTGTAAGGGTTGTCCTTGCGGACCGTAAGGTTGTCCCTGTGGACCAAAGGGTTGTCCCTACTCGACCAAAGGTTGTCCCTGTAAGGGTTTTCCTTGTAGGCCCAAGGTTTTTCCCTGTAAAAATGGTCCTTGATGAGAAATGGTCTGATAGGTATTAGCCGAAGGAAAATAACAAGTTGATTAGGATCAATTGGAGGCAAATATACGGGATTACCGTATGCATCATAATGATGGGAAGAATTCCCAGGAGCTTAAGGCTGTTGAGAACACTGAGGTGTGGAATTCTGCGACTGAGAATCCAGAGAGGGAGCATACCTTCGCTGAATATCCAACAGATATTCATCAAATGTATAAGTAGAAACCATAGGTGCAATGCATGTAGGATGGGTTTCCACAACGCGAGGCTGCGATCCACTCACGGTGGACCTAACAACCATCATGGGATGGATAAATATAAAACTGTGAACAACAGCAGACCCTGACGAGTGAGTCGTACTAATAATCGGTGTAGATGAAGCCACACAAACGGTAAGTCAGACTGGGACAGATGTAACAGTGGTCAACAAGATGGGTGTCGAAGGCGACATTCCTAATGTAGGAAAAACCAAGCTTCCAATGGGAGCCATTGTACTAGACTATGCCATGGATGCAACACCAGAAATGATCTGACCCAAAGTACGATAACCGAGTGGAAGAGACACCGATTGGGGGGAAGGTTTACTGGAGACATACGGGAAATATTCTGGGAAAAGTTGATATTCCTCTGTATAAACATGCAGCTCTGCACTGCCAACAAGACTGGAAGAATCCATATCTGACGAGGTCGTAAGATCGTCGAAAAGATGACAAGGAATATGGGGTAAAAAAGTGGCTAATAATGGCGATCCTGAAGTAAGAGGAGGGAATTCTTCCTCGCTCCCAAAACTAGACCAAGCACCCTGAGATGGCCAATTGAAATTAACTGACCCTTTAGGAGGAGACTGGTTAGTGAGAGGCAAGACACTCGGGAGAATAGGCTGCGAAAACTTGGCAGACCTAGTGGAATGAGGTGTTTCCAAAGAAACGTCAAGAAAAGGACTACCACTACTGTAGAGGTCTGATGTTACACCAAAACTCGAAAGTGTTGGTAAACTTCCAAACCAGTAGCTAGGATCCCCAGGGTGGAAATTATGGATTCCATAAAGGTGTGGTGATTACTCCAACACCCCCCCTCAAACATAGCACGAGGAATCAATAGCCCCCCTCAAACACAGCAAGCTTTAATACCATGTAGAGGTTTTCTGTTACACCAAAACTCACAAGTGTTGGTAAACTTGTAAACCGGTAACTAGGACCCCCAGGGTGGAAATTATGGATTCCATAGAGGTGTGGAGATCACTCCAACAACTAGGAGGCAGTGAAGAAGATGACGAAATTTATGGTTATGCCACCATGACAATATTTCAACATAGGAAGAAAACAAGATAGCCTATTAGAGGCTTCAAGATCAAACACTAAGGAACTACAAAAACAAGCCAAGCGGAAAATTTTAACGAGCATGTGATCATAGGTAGTTAATTTTATGACATTGAAACAAAAATTTGTTATTTCATGTTTTAAGAGTCGAGAAATAGGAAAAATATGACTCTAGTCACTTTCATATTGAACGAGCGTGAAAGGACAAGTGCTCAATGATCTTTCACTTTTGGAGAGTCACAAAAAGATCAAAATGACTACACAGGTAATCTAAGCAAGAGGGCGTACCAAGTTTCCGCGAACTACCATATACACCTTGGTGATCAAATGAAAGAGAAATGACCAAGGACTTGACGTACATGCAGCTAGTCTCCCCGAATGTTGTGTTTGGTGTATCATGGTTACAGGGCGGCAGACTCGACTTCCTATGAATAAAGGATTGCAACCTATGAGATTCTCCCTTTATATACGCGATGGTACAGGGAACACAATTCCATACTAGTGCTATCTAATGCCAGGTGGCGAACAAAAACTACTAGGTTTAACGTGTTGAATCCTTAGTTAAACTGAGGGGGGGGGGTGAATCAGTTTAACACATACATAAGATTTTTAATTTTTTCATCAATTTATTTACAGCTTAATTTTATAACCAACCTTAATAGGTGAACAGTCTTAATATGTTGCAACAAGTATTAAATTAATGTGACATCGAACTTATTATGAGAGCAGCAAACATTAAGCAGATTTGGTAAATCATATCAGCACATAGGCAACACACATAGAGACAGCATATATAAGTGGAAACCCATAAAGGGAGAAAACCACATCTCATTATTATTATGATGCAAAGGCAAGCTCCAACTCCCTCTCACCATTGTTTTTCTACAGGCACCAACCTACAGGAGGCTCCAACCTCAGTCAGCTACAACTGACAACTATCAAGCTTCAACTTGATAGGGAAGCTCCAACTTCCTCAATTTATCAAAGGAAAAGTTTGCTTATTTACCTCAGATATCAGCTCTGTTCTGTAGCATCTCTTTCTGCTCCACTCTTCCTTATCTTCTCTGCCTCAGTTTTTCATACTCTGAATTCTCTATTTTCACTCTCTCTAACCACTCTATGCATATCTAGTTGATATTACTTATAGATAATTCCTGATGACTGTTTGTTTTCCTCTTGAGAATTTGAAACGAATAGCCATACCTCTTAGTCTTCTGCCTTCTCATTTCTTTTCCAGCTCACTCAGAAAAATATAACTGTATGTATTAATTTTAATATTACAGTGGGAATTTTGTTTTCTTCCGGAGACTTGCCAATGCATCACAGACAATATAAACCAATTAAAAATTTACATTTAATTACAATGAGAACTCCAGCTCAACTCATTCAGCCTCTTGGATCACTGCGTATTTGTCTTTTCTGTGACTGTGTTTGTCCTTTTCAGCTCTGTCTGATCACCTGTGCATTTTCGTGGTGTAACTGCTGCATACTTGTAATTGTGCAATTCAACTCTTGGAATTATAACAATAATAAAACATTTTAATACATAAAATGCCCTTACGGGCCCACTCGCTGAACTTTCTTTATTCTCCGATGCGATAAATTACTGTTCATTTTGAAATGTCAATGCGATGTATCACCTTGCAAATATTTCCGATTGCGATTAATCGCAATCGCAACTTCCAGTTGCATGTTCCTATAATCCAATGCTTTGATGCTTCGATTCCGATGATTCACTTTTATGCAGGAACTCAAACACATATCAATCATGGTTTATAAATCCATCGGGTCTGGACTTTCATCGCAATTGCAATTTTGTTAACCTGTTCTATCGTCAATTTTTCTCCGATGCGATTGGTGAGGGTCCGACAGTTTGGTTGTATTAGGCCCAAGCTATAGAGTACTTCACATATATGTATATATATGTATATACATATATACTTTGACCCTTTGTTTAAAAAGCGCTACCCATATATAAAGTGGTTCATATATGTATATATGTATACTTTGCTGCATTGGTCTTTAATGTATCCACCAGCAGGGGTAATGATTCTCGAAATTTTATGTGGGGTTCCACTTGCGTATTAACTTTGGTTATATGCAAGAATTTACATAGGGCTTTTGGTCATCCACCTTATATATTCGCATACCAACTCATTTTCAACATACATGTATGAAGTCAACCTTTTATAGTTCAATAACCCAAAGATTCTCACCTTGGCGAAGTTTTACCCACTATATATATGTGTGTGTGTGTGTGTGTGTTCCAGGTTTCCCCTTTGAATCATATATATACATAAGCCTAATTCAATCTTCAACCATGGCTTTAACCTTCGGCACATCAACATTCTATATATATATTCACATAACCTTTGATTTTATCACAGATTATTAACTTCTGGCTTCCAAAAAAACCAATGCATCATGTTACAAAGCATCTGGGCCCACAACAACATATCTTGCTTAACATGTACACAAATTCGCTTGGATCCAATGATTCACCTGCTCTCGCGCTCCATACAACCAATCCGACGGTAATCATGTTACACACTTGCACGAAATGTAGTTCTTAAACCCACGCGATGAAACTGGGTCCCAGTGTTAACCTACCCATCTCATTCGACGGTGGACAGCATGTCGCACTGCTTCAGATGACTTAGATGCATGGGCTTTTAACTCGTGATGAGAGTGGTATCTCCAAACCGCTTAAGGCCACGTGTCAGCCTATGGCATTGATCGCATTCGAATTGGAAATACATCTTACCATACAAAGGCGGTGCGATATGGATGGGGTTGGTTTTGCAAACCCGCTGTCACTATTCACAGTACTCGTGGTTCCTCTTCTTTTCCCTCAGGGTTCCATCGCGCTTATATATATATGAACTCTGCCTTTCATGTGCAATTTCTCAACACAAATTAAGAGTGGGGCCCAGCTCTTAAACAAACCTTCTCATCTAACGGCTGCAGGCTTATCGCATCCAGTTCGGTGATCCAACATGAAAACAAATATCGCGTTAATTTATTGCACAAGGGTTAATTTCCCAACATCGCGCGATACAAATGGTTTTCGTAAACCACTTATGGACATGTTGTAGTCAAGGAGCTATATCGCGTTATTTTCTTCAAAACTGCTTACCATATTTGAGACCACGCGAAAACAACGGTTTCTTTGTTCCCCGGTTTTACTGTTCATGGTCGAGGTTCCACTTAAAGTCATAGTTCCGTTCCAAAAGGAATGGCGCGTCTTCGTTATAATACATACTCATATAAGCTCTGTAAATAGTTTTATTTCACTGTTTGATAACGGCTTTGCATCTGCCTCCACTACTTGACCGTTTTATCTCTGCCTCTGTATTCGCTACCTCTGCCTCTGCCTCTTCTTCTGCTGCTCGACCTCTGCCTCCACTGCTCAACCGTTTCATCTCTTCCTCTGTATTTTTTGTCTCCACCTCTCTTTTTACTACCCTGTCTCTGTTCTTCTTATGCTCCCTGTAAATGTTACCTGTTGTCTTCTGCTACTGTCCTTTGCCTGTCTCTACCTCTGCTGCCTCCTTTTCCATCAATGACAACATTTCCAATAGTCTCCCCCTTTGGCATTGATGGCAATATACTTTCTCTGTTTGGCTTTGAGGACCCTTTCTCCTGTTGCTTGCTCTTCCTCCCCCTTTGACATAAATGGCAAGGGGTTGCTCATTTTTCAATGTGCTTTCAACTCTCGCTTATGTGGCTCTAATCTTGAGGATCTGTCTCATGCTTTTCTTGCTTGTTGATCTCCCCCTGGAATGATATTTTCGTTTCTGTTCTCCCCCTGGACTGAAGCTTCCTTTTTCTTTCAGAGAATAGTATCTAAAGACACTACCCCTAGTTTATTTCTCAGATATTTGAATGGATCTCTAGCAAGAGGTTTTGTGAATATATCCGATGTTTGTTCTTTTGTGGGCACATATTCCAACCTTACTACCTTCTGTGCTACTTGTTCTCTTAGAAAATGGTACTTGATTGGGATGTGTTTATTTTTTGAAATAAATATAGCACTCGTATTATCACATTTGATAGAGATGGGTTCATCAATTATTACCTTCATATCTTGGAGTGTTTGCTTCATCCATATGACTTGTGTACAACATGCTGCTGCTGCTATGTATTTTGCTTCTGTTGTAGATAGAGAAATAGATGTTTGTTTCTTGCTTAGCCATGCCACCAGAATTTCTCCTAGATAGAATGCACCTCCACTTGTGCTTTTCCTATCATCCACACGGCTAGCCCAATCTACATCTGTGTATGCTGTCAAAGTGAATCTTTTGCCTTTTGGATACCAAAGTTCATACTGTGCAGTTCCTTTTAGATATCTGAATATTCTTTTGACTGCTAGAAGGTGATTTTGTTTAGGTGCTACTTGATATCTAGCCACAAGTCCTACTGCTAGCATGATGTCTGGTCTTGATGCTGTCAGGTACAACAGACTTCTTATCATGGATCTGTATATTCTTTGATCTATATCAGTAGATCCATCATCAGCACATAGCTTGCATCCCGTGATCATGGGAGTTGACACAGGTTTGTAGTCTTCCATTTTGAAATTTTTCAACATTTCTTTTAAGTATTTTTCCTGTGAGATGAATGTACCTGTGTTCTTTTGCTGAATTTGAAGTCCTAAATAGAAACTGAGCTCTCCAATAATAGACATCTCAAACTCTGATTTCATCCCCTCAGCAAACCCTTTTTCTAGCTCATCTCTGTTGCTTCCAAACATAATATCATCAACATATACTACAACAATCAGGAGTTCATTTTCATGAGATTTTATGTATAGATTGTTGTCTACTCCTCCTCTCTTAAAGCCCTATTTTTGCAAGTGTTTATCCAGCCTTGAGTACCAAGCACGGGGTTCTTGTTTTAGTCCATATAGAGCCTTCTTTAGTTTTCATACATAGTCTTCTTTGTCTGTCAATGAGAAGCCTTCTAGTTGTTCCATGTAGACTTATTCTTCTAGATCTCCATTCATAAATGCAGATTTCACATCCATTTGATATACCTTGAAGTCTTGGTAGCATGAAAAGGCTAGAAACATTCTGATAGCTTCCATTCTGGCTACTGGGGCAAATTTTTCTTCATAATCAAGTCCTTCAATTTGTGAATATCCTTTGCAAAAAAGTCTTGCTTTATTTCTGATTACCTGTCCTTGCTCATTCAGTTTATTTTTGAATACCCATTTTGAGCCTATGACATTTTTATCAGTGGGTCTAGGGACTAATTCCCAGGTATTGTTCTTCTCAATTTGGTCCAATTCTTCATTCATAGCATTCACCCAATACTTGTCCTTGCTAGCTTCTTTGAACTTCTTTGGCTCTATTTGTGATAACATGGCTATGTATACCTCTTTTTTCTGTTCAGTTAGCTCCTTCTTGTCTGGACCCCTGATCTCTTGTCTCCAATGATCTGATCTTCTGGATGGTTATTCTGAGTGTATCTTGAGGGGGTTTTCGATCTCAGTTCGACATCTTCTGTTGTCTTGTTTGTTTCATCATCATCTTGGTTTTCTTCTTCATGGTTGTCTGATGGATTATTCTAGTCTGTATCTCTTGTATTGTTTGGAAGTTCTTCATCAAATCTCATGTCAATGCTTTCTACTATTTTTCGAAGAGTCTTGTTGTAGCACCTGTACCCTTTACTTTTGGATGCATATCCTAGAAATATCCCTTCATCTGCTCTTGCATCAAATTTCCCAAGATTTTCATCATTATTATTTATATAACACTTTCTTCCAAAGATTCTAAAGTGCTTGATTGAAGCTGGTTTACCATGCCATAGTTCATAGGGAGTCTTGTCACTGCTTGGCCTTAAATGGGATTTTTTTAGAATATGCACGGTTGTGTGTACTGCTTCTACCCAGAAGGTTTGAGGAATATTACTCTCTTGCATCATGGCTCTGGAAATTTGTTGTACAGATCTGTTTTGTCACTCTGCTACTCCATTCTGTTGAGGTGTCCCTGCAATAGTAAATTGTTGCTTTATTCCATGTTCATTGCATAGGTCTGCAAAGTCATAATCTGTGAATTCACCTCCTCTATATGATCTGATGCATTTTAGCTTGCATCCTATTTGATTTTCTGCTAATGCTTTGAATATCTTAAATTTCTCCAATGCTTCTGATTTATTCTTGAGAAATGAAATCCATGTCATTCTGGAGAAATCATCTATTATCAGCATGAATTTGGATTCTCCAATTGGTGTTTTAGTTCTTGCAGGTCCACACAGATCCATGTGCACAAGCTGGAGTGGTATTTTTGTTGATAACTCATCTTTGGCCTTAAAGGATGTGCAGGTCTGTTTGCCCAATTGACAGGATTTGCATATGGTATTAGAAGGCATTTTTATTTCTAGCATGTCTCTGACAGCTTTCTTCTTGTCAGTTTGATGATATGATCGAAGCTAAGATGTCCCAATCTCCTATGCCATAACCATGACTCCTCAAGTTTGCTAAGATGGCATGCTTCATCTTCCTCTTTCACTATGCAAGCATTACTCTCTGTTCGAACACCTTTGAGCAGAGTCTTACCTGTGGTGCTTGATCTGACTTCATAGTCTTGTGCTCTGAAAAGAACTTCGCAGCCTTTATCACACATTTGACTGACACTCAGCAAATTTTCTTTCAGCCCATCTACAAATAGTACATCTTGGGCCTTACCTCTGCCATTATCTAAGCTAACTGAGCCCTTTCCCTTGATTTTTCCTGATTTATCATTGCCAAAAGTAACATTACCAGTTTTCTTTTCATCAAAAGTTATAAATTTTCTCCTGTCTCCAGTCATATGTTTTGAGCAGCCATTGTCCAGATACCATTGGATTTTCAGGTCTTGAGCAGTTAGATCCAGGTCACACTTATTCACCTTCTTTTTCCACTGGAAGCATCCTTTTGTTTGGTATCTTTTGTGAGATGATGAATCACATCCTCTCAGAGGAAATTTGGAAGGCATATGTCCAATTTTATTGCATACACAGCACTTGATCATAGTTTTTGCAGAATTGTGAGTATGGGAAAAAATTCTTTGATTCATAAACCTCCTTGAGGTGTTGAACATCAATCTTTGTCCATATTTTCTGCACTCAATTATTTTATGGCCTAATTCCTTACAATAAAAACAGTAACCATAGAAACTATTTGCATACCTGATGTAAGGTTGTCTTCTCCATTTTTTTGCTTGAGACAGTCTCTTCATTGTTTTCATGTTTTGCTAGTTTGAATTACTCCTCCTTGCATGACAGTATGCAGCAATGTGTCCCAGCTTGTGACAGACATAATAGGTGGCATTTTTCATAGGAAGGAAGAGTCTCCTTTGATGGCTTCCAAATTTGACATAATCAGAGGTATATGATTCTTTTTCTATTGTCTGAGTGTTTCTTTCATTATTTGTTATTAGAGGTTTCTTCTGGGTTTTATCTTCCTCCTTACATGTTTCTTCTTTTGTAGGAGATATTTGAGTTGCTTCATCAGCCTTTTTTGCTTTTACAAAAATAATATCTCTGTTTTCTTTTCCTTTGCTTTTACTTGATTCTCCTTCATAGCCTATTCCAGTTTTTATCATAGGAGATCTTTGAGAATCCAGAATCTCGTTCAACTTACCAGAGCTTGTTGTTTGAGAAGAATCTATAGCCATTTTCCTTTGAGCATTTTCTAATTTCTTCTTGAGACATACTACTTCTTCTTCCAACTTCTCTTGTTCCTAAGTTTTCTCCTTGATTTTCTTAAGTAACATGTCTTCTATCTTCTTGGCTTCTTCAAGCTCTATTTTTAGCTGCATGAGGACTTCTGAATTTTGTTCTTCTCGTACATACTTGAGGAGAATGTCCTTTTGTTTTCTGCACTTCAGTTTGAGTCTGTCAATCTCCTCAAGGGCACTTCTTAGCTCCCCCTCAAGGTCAACTTCACCTTCTTATTCATCTTCTAGCAGGAGTCCTTCAAGTTCTTCTATGGCAATCAGTAAAAATTCAGAGGTTCCTTCTTCACTTGAGGGTTCATCTGAGTCTTCAGATGCACTGCTATCTTGTTGAGCATAGAAGGATTTTCTACAGAATTTCTTTCCTTTCTGCCAGTTCTTTGATGTATTTTTCCCTGATTCTTGAGCCTAATTCCTTACTTTATTGTGAGGATACTTAGCAGCATAGTGTCCAACTCTTCCACAATTAAAGCATTTGAAAGGAAGTTTACCTTTGTATTTACCTGAGCCTCTATCCAGTTTCTTGAAAAATTTAGCCTCTTCTTCATCAAAGGAAGAACATATATCTTCCTTTTCTCCTTTCTTCTTTTCTGTTTTAAAATTTTCCTCCCTCGTACTTGGCTTCTTCTGTGGGAGTCTCATCTCATAGGCTGTTATATTTCCAAGTAACTGGTTCATAGTCAAGGTCTCCCAATCAGATTTTTCTTCTATTGCAGACACCTTGGGATTAAAAATGGGTGGAAGAGATCTTAGAATATTTTTCACAATTATGCTTTTTGGTATGGTTTCTCAAAGAGCTTTCATATTGTTAACAATTTATGCAACTCTTAAGAAGAAGCTTCCAACATCTTCATCATCATTCATTTTTAAATTTTCAAACTGGGCTCTTTATACTTGAAGTTTGGCAGTCTTTACCTTTTTATTTCCCTCATGGATATTCTGTAGGTTTTAACCCTGAACAAAAATTATCTACACACGAATCTTATAACAGAAAATAAACAATAGCAAGAGCATAAAACATAAAACAGATCAACACAGAGATTTTCCCCTGGATCCCAAATCAGGACGACCAGCTTGATTTTTCATTATATTCCTTTTAGTGTTACAACACATATATATACATGCCGGAGCATACATAAACCCCAATCCATTAACCATGGATTAGAACATAACCATAGTTCCCTTGACCGGATCTACAAAAATACCGGGGGCCGAAAACCATCGAACCCCAAAACCATGTGCAAAACCATGCACAAAACCATGGACGCAGACTACCCAACGGAAATTAAGGAACCAAAATTTTCGCCGGGGCGCTGCCCCGGACCCCGACAGGGGGGGGCTCACCGCCCCCCTCACAGTCCCCCGTTGCGCCCGGCGGCAAAGGGAAGTATCGCCCCCTCTTACCCCCCCGTGCGTGCTTAGTCGTGGCAAGAATATAACACATACCCAACATTCTCCCACTTGTTGTTTTCTTTCCACGGGGGGCTACAGGAGGGCTTAGTCATTGGCCCAATTCTTCAACACCCATTGTTTCTCTACACCAAGAGAACTTCTGAGTGCTCACAGACTTTGTCAATGCATCTGAAACATTCTTCAAAGTGTCCACCTTTACCAGCAACACCTTTTTAGCCTCAACCATATCTCTAACAAAGTGATATTGAAAATCAATGTGCTTTGTCTTTGAATGATAAGCAGGGTTCTTAGCCAAGAAAATTGCACTTTGGCTATCACAGTCTATCCTTATAGCTTGCTGTACCAACCCCATACTTGAACACAATCTCTGCAACCAAACTGCTTCCTTGCTTGCATGAGTGGCTGCTATGTATTCTGCCTCTGTAATTGAAAGAGCCACTACAGACTGTCTTTTACTCATCCAACTGACTGCGCCTCCAAATAGGCTAAACACATACCCACTTGTAGATCTTCTTTGGTCCAGATCTCCAGCCCAGTCCGCATCAACAAAACCACGAATGTCCAACATTCTTTCCAATCCTGGTCTTCCCTGGTAGCACAAGCCATAATCACTAGTGCCACGTAAATATCTGAAAACCCGCTTCACTGTTGTCCAATGCTCCTTCACTGGGTTTGACATAAACCTGCTCAATACTCCCACTGCATGTGCAATGTCTGGTCTAGTACAGACCATTGCATACATCAGGCTACCCACTGCACTTGCATATGGAACACGGGACATATCCTCCTCTTCTTCTTGTGTCTTGAGACACTGTTCAGCAGACAGCTTTGCACCTACAGGAATAGGAACACTCACCGGTTTACTATCCTGCATATTGAACCTCTGCAATATAGTCTCGACATACTTTCTCTGGTTTAACCAGAGCTTCCTCTTTGCCCGATCTCTCTTAATTTCCATGCCCAAAATATAGTTTGCAGCACCCAGATCCTTCATGTCGAATTTGGAGAACAGTTGGGTCTTCAAATCTTGGATAATTTCTTTGTCATTTTCAATCAACAACATATCATCCACATACAAGACCAAATAAATAACACGGTCACCAATTAATTTAAAATAAACACAGTGATCCTCCTTGCTTCTGGTGAAGCCAAGTCCCAGTATATAGGTATCAAATTTCTGATACCACATCCTTGGTGACTGTTTTAACCCATACAGAGACTTATTCAACCTGCATACCAATTCTTTCTTACCCTTCACCATAAAGCCTTCGGGTTGCTTCATGTAGATCTCCTCTTCTAGATCCCTGTGAAGAAATGTTGTCTTCACATCCATCTGTTCTATCTCAAAATCAAATGCAGCAGCAACAGATAAAAGTAATCTAATAGAAGTAACCTTGGCAACAGGAGAAAAAATATCACCAAAATCAATTCCTGGCACCTGGGAATAACCTTTCGCTACCAATAGAGCTTTGTATTTCTCCACCTTGCCTTCTACATTCATCTTCTTCTTAAACACCCATTTGCTCCCAATGGGCTTCCTTCCAGCCGGCAACTCCACCAAATCCCATGCATCATTTTTGTGCAGGGATGTATTTATTGACCATGGCCTCCTTCGAGTTTTCACATCCTCACAAGGTCCTACCTCCACTGACAGTTCTGAGTTCGTCAGCAGACAGTTAAGGCAAAGCCTAGACAGGAAAGCGGATGAACTATACCTTTCACAGTTTGCCTTTCTAGGCCCAGAGTCTTCTCAAAGGCAGGGTTTGTGGCTCTTATCATATGAGTCTTCTTCTGTGGCAGAAATTAGTTAATCCTCCTTTAGCTCAAACTCTATCTTCTCAGGTTCCTTTGGTAGGACTTCATGTTTAACAACATCTTTCACTTCTCTAAACACCACATCTCGGTTGTACACAACCTTCCTTGTTTCTGGGTTCTAAAGCTTGTAACCCTTTAAACCATCCTTATACCCAATAAAGATGCACTTTTCAGATTTATTATCCAACTTGGTCTTTTTCTCCTTTGGAACATGTACATATGCATCACATCCAAATACCCTTAGATGTGAAAGAGAGGGTTTCTTACCAGTCCATACCTCATGTGGGGTCTTATCCTCCAACGCTGATGAAGGTGATCCGTTAACTAAGTAACATGCAGTCTCCACTGCCTCTGCCCAGAATTCTTGTCCTAACCTGGTACCACTGAGCATGCTTCTTGCCTTTTCCATCAGTGTTCTGTTCATTCTTTCTGCAACTCCATTTTGCTAAGGTGTGTATGGAGTAGTCTTCTGCTGTGCTATACCACACTTCTTACAGAACTCTTCAAATTCCTTCTTGCAGAACTCCCCACCATTATCTGTCCTCAACGCCTTTATCTTCTTCTCTGTCTGGTTTTCCACCAGAGCCTAAAATTCTTTAAATTTGTCAAAGACTTCAGATTTCTTCCTCAAGAAATATATCCATGTATTCCTTGAGAAGTCATCTATGAATGAAACATAGTACACAGACTTTCCCAGTGATGGAACTGACACATGCCCAAACACATCACTGTGCACAAGTTCTAATATCTTGTTTGCCCTCTTAGCACCAGAAGGAAAACTCACCCGATTCTGCTTCCCATATACACAATGCTCACAGAAATCGAAATCCAGAGAACAATTAGACATACCTTCTACCATACCATTTCTGTGCAGTATCTGAAGGCCCTTCTCTCCAATATGTCCAAGCCTTCGATGCCATAGCATGGTCTTTTCTCCAGAGACAGCTAGGCTTTCCGCTCCACTTTCAGGAACCATAGAGCTGTTACACCCATCAATAACAGTGCTACCTTGTAGCTTGTACAGAGTTCCAGTCCGAACTCCCCGCATTAATACCAGTGCTCCCCGAACCATCTTGCAGGCATCTTTCTTGAACACTGTTTTTACACTGCATCATCCATCTTTCTAGCGTAAATCAGATTTCGCCACGTGAATATGTGAATACCAAGAAGTGTTCTAATCCTTCCACCCAGCTTCAGCGCCTCTGACTTTTCCACGTCCGACGATTTTGGCCTTCTTATCATCCCCCAGGAAGACATCACCACCATCATATTTCTTATACTCGCAGAACCACTCCCTATGGGGAGTGAAGTGAAAGGATGCACCTGAGTCAATCAACCATGACTCATGATCTACATGTGTATTTGAATAAGAAGCCAAATACACATCCCCACCTTCATCCGAGGTGGTTTTTGCCTCTGCAGAAGGACCTTCATCAGATCACTTTCCTTTCTCAGGAGCTTTAGATCTGCATTCCTTTTTGTAGTGCCCTTCCTTTCCGCATTTCCAGCACACCTTTACAAACTTTCCAGGAGATTTAGATCTCCCTCTAGATTTAGATCTCCCACTCGAAACCTTATTCTTGTTTCTGTTCTGGGACCTTCCTCGTACAAATAAGGCATCTCCATTCCGACCCTCCATATTTCTCCGTCTCATTTCCTCCGACAGCAAGGCTGAGACAATGTCATCAAAATTCAAGGTAGTTGTATTGCTACCTATTGCAATAACCAGACTTTCCCATGAATCTGGTAGAGAACACAACAAGTTGATGCACTTATCTTCATCTGAGATTTTAATATCAACAGATGACAGCTGACTTACCACAGTATTGAAGGCGTTCAGATGCTCTGTCACCGAGTCTCCATCCTTCATCCTCAGGTTATACAGCTTTTTCCGTAGGAACAATTTATTCGCTAGAGACTTAGATTGGTACAAAGTCCCTAGCTTTTCCCACAAGTTCTTCGCCGTAGCTTCCCCAGATACATTCAACAATACTGAATCTGAGACACACAACTGTATTGTGCTTTTAGCCTTCCGATCCAGTTTCTTCCAGTCTTCATCTGACATCGCCGTTGGTTTAGTACCTGGATCTACCACGATCCACTGATCTTTATCCACCAGCAGATCCTCCATCTTGAGTTTCCACAACTCAAAACTCTGACCATTAAATTTCTCGATCTCTATCTTTCCGCCGCTCACCATATTCTTTCACCGCAAGAATCGATCCCGCAGATCTCCCACTGCACACGGTCTACCACAGGCCCGAGCAAAAAACCCTCAACAACAAAGGCGTCCCCTTGAAGCCAAAACAGCTCTGATACCAAATGTAGGTTTTAACCCTGAACAGAAATATCTACACACGATTCTTATAACAAAAAATAAACAATAGCAAGAGCATAAAACATAAAACAGATAAACACAGAGATTTTCCCCTGGATCCCAAATCGGGACGACCAGCTTGATTTTTCATTATATTCCTTTAGTGTTACAACACATATATATACATGCCGGAGCATACATAAACCCCAATCCATTAACCCTGGATTAGAACATAACCGTAGTTCCCTTGACCGGATCTACAAAAATACCAGGGGCCGAAAACCATCAAACCCCAAAACCATGTGCAAAACCATGCACAAAACCATGGACGCAGACTACCCAGCGGAAATTAAGGAACCAAAATTTTCGCAGGGGCGCTGCCCCGGACCCCTACCGCCCCCCCTCTGACCCCCCCGTTGCGCCCAGCGCAAAGGGGGGGCTATCGCCCCCCCTCTTACCCCCCCGTGCGTGCTTAGTCGTGGAAAGAATATAACACATACCCAACATATTCTCTAGAGTGTCCCACATATCTTTGGCAGTCTTACTATGCATTATTTTGATAAATTCAGCCTCACAAAGTCCACTTAAGATTGCATTCATGGCCTTTTCATTTGCTACAAATTCTTGTTTAGCTTCTCTTTCTGGGTCAGTTGCCTTTGGAGCATATCCAAATTCTACAGCAGCCCAAACCTCTATTCCTAGAAACATTATGTATGCTCTCATTCTGATTTTCCAGAAGGCATAATTAGCACCAATGAAGAAAGCGGCTTTATTGGTTGAGCTTCCTCAATTTATCAAAGGAAATTTTTGTTGATTTACCTCAGATATCAGCTCTGTTCTGTAGCATCTCTTTCTGCTCCACTCTACCTTATCTTCTCTGCCTCAGTTTTTCATACTCTGCATTCTCTATTTTCACTCTCTCTAACCTCTCTATGCATATCTAGTTGATATTACTTATAGAGAATTCCTGATGACTGTTTGTTTTCCTCTTGAGAATTTGAAACGGATAGCCATACCTCTTAGTCTTCTGCCTTCTCATTTCTTTTCCAGCTCATTCAGAAAAATATAATTGTATGTATTAATTTTAATATTACAGTGGGAATATTGTTTTCTTCCGGAGACTTTCCAATGCATCACAGACAATATAAACCAATTAAAACTTTACATTTAATTACAATGAGAACTCCAGCTCAACTCAATCAGCCTTTTGGATCACTGCGTATTTTTCTTTTCTGTGACTGTGTTTGTCCTTTTCAGCTCAGTCTGATCACTTGTGCACTATCGTGGTGTAACTGTTGCATACTTGTAATTGTGCAATTCAACTCTCAGCATTATAACAATAATAAAACATTTTAATACATAAAATGCCCTTACGGGCCCACTTGCTAAACTTTCTCTATTCTCCGATGCGATGTATCACCTTGCAAATATTTCCTATTGCGATTAATCGCAATCGCAACTTCCAGTTGCATGTTCCGATATTTTAATGCTCCGATGATTCACTGTTATGCAGGAACTCAAACACATATCAATCATGGTTTATAAATCCATCGGGTCTGGACTTTCATCGCAATTGCAATTTTTTTAACCTGTTCTGTCGTCAATTTTTCTCCGATGAGATTGGTGAGGGTCCCACAATATAAGTCTTTGGTTATATTAGGCTCGAGCTATATAGTACTTCACATATATGTATATATATATATACATATATACTTTGACCCTTTGTTTAAAAAGTGCTACCCATATATAAAGTGCTTCATATATGTATATATGTATACTTTGCTGCTTTGGTCTTTAATGTATCCACCAGCTGGGGTAATGATTCTCGAAATTTTATGTGGGGTTCCACTTGCATATTAACTTTGGTTATATGCAATAATTTACATAGGGCTTTCGGTCATCCACCTTATATATTCGCATACCAACTCATTTTCAACATACATGTATGAAGTCAACCTTTTATAGTTCAATAACCCAAAGATTCTCACCTTGGTGAAGTTCGACCCACTATATACATATATATATATATATATATATATATATATATATATATATATATATATATATATGTTCTAGGCTTCCCCTTTGAATAATATATATACATAAGCCTAAGTCAATCTTCAACCATGGATTTAAACCTCGGCACATCAACATTCTATATATTTATTCACATAACCTTTGATTTTATCACAGATTATTAACTTATGGCTTCCAAACAAACCAATGCATCATGTTACAAAGCATCTGGGCCCACAGCAACATATCTTGCTTAACGTGTACACAACTCCACTTGGATCCAATGATTCACCTGCTCTCACGCTCCATACAACCAATCCAACGATAATCGCGCTACACACTTGCACGAAATGTAGTTCTTAAACCCACGCAATGAAACTGGGTCCGAGTGTTAACCTACCCATCTCATCTGACGGCGGACAGCACGTCGCACTGCTTCAGATGATCCGACGACCTCAATCAAAAATCACGTGAATTAGATGCATGGGATTTTAACTTGCGATGAGAGTGGTATCTCCAAACCACTTAAGGCCACGTGTCAGCCTATGGCATTGATTGCGTTCAAATTGGAAAAATAGCTTACCGTACAAAGGCAGTGCGATATGGATGGGGTTGGTTTCGCAAAACCGTTGTCATTGTTCACAATACTCGTGGTTCCTCTTCTTTTCCCTCAGGTTTCCGTCACGCTTATATATATATATATATATGAACTCTGCCTTTCATGTGCAATTTCTCAACACAAATTAAGAGTGGGGCCCAGCTCTTAAACGACCCTTCTCATCTAACGGTTGCAGGCTTATCACATCCGCTTCGGCGATCCGACGGATGTAAACAAATATCGCATTAATTTATTGCACGAGGGTTAATTCCCCAACATCGCTCGATATAAATGGTTTTCGCAAACCACTTATGGACACGTGGCAGTCAAGGAGCTATATCGCATTATTTTCTTCAAAACTACTTGCCATATTTGAGACTACGCGAAAACCACGGTTTCTTTGTTCCCCGGTTTCACTGTTCATGGTCAGGTTTCTACTTAAATTCATAGTTTCGTTCCAAAAGGAATGGCACGTCTTCGTTATAATACATACTCATATAAGCTCTATAAAAAGGTTTATTTCACTGTTTGATAACAACTCTGCATCTGCCTCCACTGCTTGACCGTTTTATCTCTGCCTCTATATTCGCTACCTCTGCCTCTGCCTCTGCTTCTGCTGCTCGACCTCTGCCTCCACTGCTCAACCGTTTCATCTCTTCCTCTGTATTTTCTATCTCCGCCTCTCTTTTTACTGCCCTATCTCTGTTCTTCTTATGCTACTTGTAAATGTTACCTGTTGTCTTCTGCTGCTGTCCTTTGCCTGTTTCTGCCTCTGCTGCCTCCTTTGCCATCAATGACAACATTTCCAACATAACGACGCCAGAACATGTCACTAGCCTAGACCTCTAAAATATGTGCATTAGGTTTCAATGCTTCCTTAGGTTGATTGAATTTATTTTTAAGGTTGATATTGAATTAATGTTTTGATTTCAAGGCCTTACCGAATGTGATCTCGAGTTCCTAAACACATACTACATGCAAAAGAACATCATTTCCATTCAATGAATGCTAGCTAAGCGAAGGATAGGAGTCTATGAGAAATTAGAAATCAATGAAAACATAAGAATAATTTTGCTAATGCATCTAATACAACCAAACGAGAAAATGAAAACTCTTTCCTAGTTCTCTAAGAGCTAGTTATGCAAAAGAATTTTTCCATTTTCGATTCAAAAGAAAGAATGCAATTTTTTGTTTTTTAGAAGAATGAAGCACACAGTGCACTGTTACACTAAAATTCAAAAAAATTACTATTTTTTAGCACTACGAATGTATAGATCTAAAACAAATAAATCAAATGTAATAAAAACATAAAACGCACTTAAAACAGGATGCACGCTTCCAAACAAATGAAGGGCTTTCAAAACGATCCAACAAGCAATGTAATCTATGCTCGAAATGACAAAATGGAGAGTCAAATGAAAACAAAAGTGACCATCCAACGAACCAAAGACATGAAGAATCAAGAGAAAGGCTATCAGTCAGTGAATTGAAATGACAAAAATCAAAGTGACTCGAACTTAACTTAGAAATTTCAGTGAGGAGAGGGTCGAAAAAACATAACAAGACACCTAGAAACCTTAGGGCTACAAACTCTACTGGTAATATGATGGAAAAATAGTTGATAAGACCGAGACTACATAGTCAAAACAATCCCAATAGGCCAATTGCAAGGTAAAAAACCAATCCAGAGCCAAGAACTATTGACAAAAACTCAATAAAGAGTTTGAATCAAATCCTACACGATTTGGCACGACTGTTAGGATGTAATCTACACCTAACAAGAGTTGGTGCACCTGTGACAAAAGCAACCTGCGCCAATCGGCGCAACTGTTCAAGGAAAATTGTGCCAAGCTAGAAAACATGGGAAAAAGTTAAAACAACTGAGAAGAGGTCAGAATTGACACTCTGGAACTAAACAAGATGGTTTAAAATAGTTAGGCAAGTTAAGCAAAGTAGAAAAACGATTAAATGACCAAAGTTGACTCGACAAGCCAAACAATCAACAAAAATCGAGACGAAAAACACGCACTGATCCCAGCAGAGTTGCCAACTTGTTGTGTAGGTAAATCCCCTCTACAGACAGAGGCGATCCCTCTAGCCTTAGGGTGGGTCTAGCAACAAGAGGAAATGTTAATGCGTTGATTGCTAGTTAATGAATGAAACTAAGTCGGGATAGATTGTCCTACCTTTGATCCAACGTAGTTGTCGTAGCTATGGTGGTAGTCTCCCATTCTTCTTCCTAACACGTCGCGATCCTTCAGCTATGGTACTCAGGTGCCTGTAAAAAGATCAGAGAACGAAAGCAGCATACGAAACAATGTTTCATTCATAACTATCTAACTGGTCAAGGAGAATTAAACGTATTGCATAAGATCAATCACATCAACACAAGACGAGAACCAAAACATTAGTCATGTATATATTAAGAGAAGGAAAGATATTACAACTAGAGCCTTGACGTCGCAACCTCCTTCAACGGGTCTAGTAAAAATGTGTCTCAAGCATTCATCAAGGAATTTGGACGTGGCGAGGAAATAAGCCTAAGACCTCCCTTGACAGGGGTCTCTCTCTGCTTTATCTCACACCAGCTATATCAGACAGTTTCAGCAAAATTTTCATCAATTCCTATTCAGCTAACTACATCTATGTGAAAGAGATATATTTATAGAAGGAGAGGAGGAGGTTGGGATCCCTCAAATGGTGGAAGGGAGGCCTTATCCTTTGGGAGGTTGCCCCAAAAGGAGGAAACAAGAAGCCAAAGGAAGGTGCTCGATGTTATTCAGTTGAAAAACCCAAGCTAACTCGTTCACGAAGTAGTTAGCATGGAAACTTCGCTTCTATATTTAAAAATTTTCCAAAAACAACTCGACATGGGCAGCTCATTGAGACAGAGCGCCAATGGGCATGGGGCCCATTGTTAATTTCCTTTATTGGTGTGAGGCCATAAATACCTGCCAACACCAACCCAAAATCATGTGTTTTTGATGGTTTGTTCCAAGAAAATTCAAGAGAGGAAATTTTCTTCTCATTGCAAGGGATGCAATGACACTTTTTGCAAGGCATGACACTTCATATAAGTCACATAAATGGTCCTCCAATGTGCGAGAGGGGGATTTCTAAAATTTTGTGTAACACTCCTGCATGACAAGCTTATACAAAGTTATTATATGCTACTATATAGTCACATTTGAGTTGCGCTTTTGTTCAAGGGAAGTAAACCTGAGTCGCCCTTTCTGTGATGTCTCCTGACTCATTTTTTAGTCGGCCATACCTGGTCTATCTAAGTTATGTTCCATCACATCAACCATTTGGTCCTTTACTCATGCTAGTTAAGAACATCTCCATTGACTTCTTACTGGCGGGTTTGCTCTTATTGACTTCGCCAAATTTCTCTGAGTGTAAACCTAGAGCTGCACCCTAGCCCTATTTCCATCATTGATAGGTGACCTTGTGCTCAACATCAATTAATATCATGGGTGTTTGACTGAGTGGTTTCCCTTGTTTTCGACTTCAGCTTGCATTATCACACATTGGGATTTGTGCAGTACCTTGGTTTCCATTTGAACCTATTGGTGTATTCCTTGCCTTTGTGTCATATTTCATTATTGGTTGGTTTAGAGGGTTTCTATTGTGCACTAGCTACATTTTTTGTACACCAGAAACGTGCTTTGGGTTGGTGCTCCAATCGAGAAGGAAATTAAGAAATTGTTGCAAGCCAAGATAATTGTCCCACTCAGGTATTCAGATTGGGTTTCTAACCTTGTACCTATTCGAAAGAAAAATGGAGAGATAAGGTTATGCGTGGATTTCAGAAATTTGAACAGGGCTTCATTAAAGGACAATTATCCTCTGCCGAAAATGGACTTTGTCTTACAGAAAGTGACTGGTGCTTATAGACTGTCTATGGTGGATGGGTTCTCAGGTTATAATCAGGTGGCAGTGGAGAAGGAGGATCAGAAGAAAACCGCTTTCACTACGCCTTGGGGAACGTTCATGTACGCCAGGATGCCTTTTGGCCTGATGAACGCAGGGGCCACATTCCAAAGGGCGATGGATATCGCATTTGTGGGAGACACGTTTGTAGTGGTTTACTTGGATGATGTCACAATTTTTTCGAAGTCTGATGAGGAGCATTTACAACATTTACAGAAGGCCTTCATGAAGTGCAGAAAGTTTGGATTATCACTGAATCCGAAGAAGTCTTTATTTGCCCTGGAGGAGGGTAAATTATTAGGCCACATTGTTTCGAAAGAAGGAGTGAAGATTGATCCTGCCAGAGTTGAAGCCATTCAGACGATCCCTCTGCCACGAAGTAAAAAGGATATCCAGCGTTTCCTCGGAAAGATTAATTTCCTAAGGCGGTTCGTCCCAAATTATGCTGAAATTGTTAAAAAGATTACTGACATGTTAAAAAAGAATGCTGAGGTAAGGTGGGACAAGGAGGCGAGAGAATCGTTTCAGAGAATCAAAGAGGCTTTAAAAGAAGCCCCTGTTTTAGTCAGTCCAGACTATTTGAAGCCGTTTCAAATTTTTTCATTTGCTTCTCCCTCAACTATTGCAGCCGTTTTATTGCAGAGAAATGAAGAGAAGCAGGAACAGCCAGTTGCATATTTCAGTAAAGTTCTCCGTGATGCAGAATTGAATTATAACATATTAGAGAAACAGGTGTACGCTCTGGTAAAGGCATTGAAAGCTTTCAGAACTTATGTTCTTCACTCTCAGATTTTGGCGTATGTCCCCAATTCGGCCGTGAAAGATGTGCTCGTACAAAGTGATGTGGAAGGTAAAAGAGGAAAATGGATCGCAAAGATACAAGAGTATGATTTAGATATAAAGCCAACCAAGCTGGTTAAAGGATTGGGATTGGCCAAATTATTGACAGAATCCAATTTCCAAGCGCTGGGAATCAATTTGCTGGCCCCCGTAGAAGAAGCAAATGAAGAAACGCGTGACAGTCAATCAAAAACAGCAGTTAAGTATAAATTTCTCTGTTCAGAATGGTATAAGGATATTGTACATTATCTGTGCTTTCTGTCATGTCCACCTTCCATTAATAGAGCAAAATACAGAGCCCTGAAACTTAAGGCTCAGCCTTATGTTATAATCGAAGCAAAATTATATTGGAAGGATCCAGCTGGTATGTTGTTGTTGTGTCTTACAGAAGAAGAAATTCTAGAAGTGATAAGAGAGTATCATGAATGCCTGTGTGGAGGGCATTACAGCTGGAAGGTAACGGCTCACAAAATTTTCAAATCAGGTTTTTATTGGCCGACTGTGTTTTCAGATGTTTACAAGGCAGTCAGAAGCTTTCAAAAATGCCAATTATTTGCAGAGAAGAAAAAGCTGGCTCCTTTACCTCTTCTTCCTGTCTTCGTTGAAGAACCCTTTAGACAATGGGGATTGGACTTCATTGGAGAGATTAATCCACCATCCAGCGGGCAGTTTAAATGGATTCTTACTGCTACGGATTATTTTACAAAGTGGGTGGAGGCAATTCCCACCAGGAAAGCTAATGATTTGGTAGTAATGAAGTTTTTGGAGGAGAACATTTTTAGCAGGTTTGGATGCCCCGTGAAGATTGTGACAGATAATGCTCAGGTGTTCAGTTCACTCAGGTTTATTAATTTTTGCCAAACTTATAATGTGACATTGTCTCACTCCACATCTTACCATCCGCAGGGCAATGGATTAGCAGAATCATCTAACAAAACATTGGTTAGAATCTTGAAGAAAACAATCAGTGAAAATAAGAAGAATTGGGACACGAAGTTAGTCTTTGCTTTGTGGGCAACAAGGATGACCACAAGAAGGTCCACTGGCAAGTCACCTTATGAGCTCGTGTACGGCACTCAAGCCTTATTTCCCACACAATTGGTCAAACCTGTGATTTCTTTTCTCCAAGATGCCCAAGCAGAACCAAACTCCATGATACGAAGAATGAACAATGTGATGGAATTAAGTGAAAGCAGAAATCAAGTTCAGGACCGCTTGCTCACTTATCAGCAAAAGATGAAGGCAGTATTTGATAGAAAAGCAAAGGAGGTTTTGTTTCAGGAAGGAGATTTAGTTTTGAGATGGGATACACGAAGGGAAGATAAAGGCAAACACGGCAAATTTGACCCTTTGTGGTATGGCCCGTTCAAAATAAATGAAGTTAGAGGAAATAACACCTTCGTGTTGGAAAATCTGGAAGGAGAAATGCTGGATATGCCTGTTAACGGGCAATATCTCAAGCATTATTTCCGACATTAAGCAGTTACTGGTCCATCATTGTATATATCCGGAGTGTTCACTGTACATTTTCCATCAAGCAATTTTTGACTCCATGCCCGAGGTGAAGGCACTAATCTGCAGGTTCTTAGTGTTTCGTGGTAAAAACACTATCCCCAGGTGGAGCCAGATGTTGTGGATCATTATATCTGCATATCCTTTTTATTATGTCAAGTTTTGAAATTCTGGAAAAAGAAAGTGTTTTTGAAAAAATATACATGAGGAACCGAAATGTGCTATAGTATAAGGTTTTATACTTTGGTATTAAAAAAAAAGATGAAAAAAGAATGCAACGTATTTCCATTTCCATTTTAATTTGCGGAGCGGACTGACTTTAGATTGTTATATTTAAATTAATGGTAAAGTCCGAGCAACTTCCGGAGCGGAAGTCGCAATCATGCGCAGAAGCCTTTGGATAAGCAACTGCGGGGGGTCAACTAGCCCGTCGGTTATCAAAACCCGACCCCCCGCAGTTGACTGGTCAGATCTCTGAAGAATGTCGATCGACGACTCTGATTGATTGCGGGGGGTATGGGTTGGAGGTCTCCGCCGTACTCACAGACCCCCTGCATTACGTCATCCGCCGAAGTGGCAAGCAGTTGTCATCTTTTATTTCGTTTCAAGTCAAGTGATGCAATGTAATGACATGTTTCCGAGGCATGTGCCTCCGTCACAGAAAGTAGTTAAGTAGTTACAGTTAGTTAGAATCAGTTTTATAACTGAAACCATTTTGGTTCAGATTGTATTTAAAGACATCTTAAGGAAGGAAGAAGGTTCCGAGTTTTGAACCTTTGAAGGCTAATTTTGTACTGAGCAATATCGAATGAATAAAGAAGTTTTGCAAGTTTCCAATATTCCATCTATGTTGAAGAGTTTTCTTGGTTTCCATTTCATTTACATATCTGTGAATAAAGTAGAGTGATTAGAGCTGCAGGTCTCTTGATATTTACATGTCTAAGAGTTAAATATCCTTAATGGGCGCTCCTCTTCTTTAACTTATCTGTTTTTCACTTCCTCTGGATTTTATAATGACAGTTTCTGTGTAAAGCAGCATGACAAGTTAAAATCCTTTTCTTTCTCTGTCTTCCATCTGTTCACTTCAGTATAAAGGGAATATGGCATTGCATGGATACTAAAGATTTGATATTTGGGAAATATATTACTAACATTTGAAGGGTTAAGAAACAGAGACACATATATACATTTTTGTGATATAATCTTTAATGTCTTGAGCACGGATTCTTGTACACAGCCAAGAATTGTTTCTCAGGGAACAACAGGACCTACGAGTACAACCTCTTCTCCCTATTTTACTAGTTTAAGCATTATGTCTATAAATTTGCTTTCTTCTTATTTTTGAATGCTTCTTTCTATATTTGGGTTCTCAACCCAAACCCTAGGGTAATTCATCCCATACTAGACAGGTAAAGAAGATTGGGGTTTGTGTGAAGAACCTCTACAAACTTTATGTGGATGGATGCATAATGTTGAGTAGTAAAGCATATGAGGTGGTGAGCCCGGATACCAGTGAGTTATGGCACATGAGGTTGGGTCATCTACACCACAGTGCTTTGAGGATCATGCAACATATTTCTACAAGGCTTCCAAAGGGTACACTTGCATAGGGAGACACATGCAAAGGTTGTACTATGGGGATGTATACAAAGGCCACCTTTCACGATAAGGAAATCCAAGTAGCGACAATCCTTGAGAGAGTTCACTCAGACGTGTGTGGACCGTTCTCAATAGTTTCCACAACAAAGCACAGGTATTATGTGATTTTTTTTATGATTTTTCTAGAAAGTGTTGTATTTTCTTCATGCAGAAGAAAGATCAGACGTTCACCAAGTTTTGTGAGTTTAGAGAACTAGAAGAGAAAATATACAGGGAATAAGGTGAAGGCTTTGAGGAGTGACAATGGTGGTGAGTGTTGTCACTAAAATTGTACCTGATTGGTTGTTGATTAGACAACTTCAATGTAACTATTTCAAACCAATCTTGTGACTGAGGCTTAGCCTCCTCAGCCTGAGAGGGCTCTCTCAAGGGTTAATGATATGGGATATAGATAGATGGCCAACTCTATTATTTGTGTTTTAGTTTGGGTTGAGAAGATGAATGCTTGCTACCATTGGGCTATGGAGTCAGTGATAGGGCTCACAATAACAAAGGCTTTCCTTGTGGAAGCTAAGGCTTGTATATAATTTAATGAAAGGGTAACACATTCAGGAAAATCCAAATAAATTGAAGTTCAAAAGAAGTAAAAGCATGTAATACATGAATTCTGAGTAATGAGACATCAAGGCTATGGAAGAGAAACATTTCAAAAATATGACATAAAACTCGTTGAAGATACACTAATAATCTCAGGTGAAGAAAAGTTGTATTTTACTGTATATATCAGTCAATCCAAAGCTTTAAAAAGTGGTCAGCTTAGATAACATTTTCCAACCTGTAGGTTGAAACCAACATTATCATGTATACATTGGGCTTATGGAGTCAAAGCAATCTCAAAAAATCAGTGAATCTAATTGACATGGAAGTTGAGGCATATCAGGGTTTTTAGTCATGAGACATACACTTCAGACACGTAAAAACACAGTCAATCCATTTATAAAAGAAGTCAGAGCATCTAAAGATGAGTTCTGAGTAATATAGATGAACACAACTGCAAATAAGATATATAAGAAACACTGATAGAACAGGAAAAAATTAAAAACCCTTTATAAATCTCAAGTCGGTCAAGTAGAAGCTCTCTGCATTAGCTGAAACAGTCTTTTTACAATATGCACCAATTTTTCCAAAAAGCCTCCAACCCCTTGCTAATTCAACCTCTTGGCCTTTAATAGACATATTACAACATAGGATAAGCTTATCCTCCACTAGATACCTAGAAATCCTATTGTTTGACACCTTTTCTAACCATAAACATGGTCTTTATTACAAAATGACAGCTGCAAACCTAATGAGAAGTCCTAATAGGACTAAAACTCTTTGACTTTAAGTGTTGTGAAACCAGCTCCAAAAAGAGAAGAAAAGAGATATCAATGCCTTAGAAATTAGCCACTTCGAGGGGGCAACCTCCAATACATTACATGAATGAACAATTCTTGGATGATTCAAATTAAAAAACCTCCTTTCTATATATAGGAGTCCATGGGGCCAGAATGAAATTCTAGTGGGGCCATAATGTAATCCTAGTCGACCTAACAATAATAATTTAAGGGCACAATAATAAAATTATGGGGGTTACAAGGGTACAATAATAACAATAAGGGGGTTACACTAACAACAATAAGAGACTATACTAGTAATATAGGTACCTAACATGCCCCTCTCCTTCAAAAAAGTGTTGTCCTCAACGCTTGAGTAGCTCTGGGTGCTTATGTATAAAATTCTCATCCTCCCATGTAGAATCTTCAGTGGGTAATTTCTTCCACTTGATGAGATACTCTAAAATTGATCGATTCCGTAAATGTCGAGTTCTTGTTTCCGTGACCACTTCAGGTTCCAATATGATTTGTCCTTCCTCATCAAGTTCTAGCAATATTGTTTGAACTGGAATATTTTCACCTATAACCTTCTTTAAGCATGAAACATGGAAAATTGGATGCACTCATTAAGAAGCAGGAAGCTCCAATTTGTATGCCATAGTGCCAATATTTTGCAACACCTTGTAAGGACCATAGTACTTTGGCTATAATTTATTATCCTTCTTATCTTGCTTGAGGGACATTTATTTGTATGGTTGTAGCTGTAAAAATACCAAGTCTCCTACATCAAAACTTCTTTCACTGCGATGTTGATCTGCCTGTTGTTTCATTCAATTTTGTGCCAAATTCAAGTTTTCCTTTAAGAGTTGGAGAACTTCTTGTTGATGCTCGATGTGATCGTCCACTGCTTTAACCTTCGAATTTTCTCTTAAACATGATGTCATGGATGGTGGGTGATATCCATAAAGTGCCATAAATGGGGTCATTTTTGCCACAGTATGGAAGGGAGTGTTATACCACCATTAAGCTAGAGGTAACCACTTGACCCATTGTGTTTGTTTATTAGATACAAAACAACGAAGATATCCTTCCAAAAATTTATTTACTATCTCAGTTTGACCATCGGATTGAGGATGATAAGATGAGCTATGAGCTAATTGAGTACCCAACCAATAAAATAACTCCGTCCAAAAATTTCCAGTAAAAATGGGATCTTTGTCGCTCACAATAACCCTTGGGTTTCCGTGTAGCTTTTGAATTGTGTCCATAAATGTAGTAGCAACTGTACTTGCTTTAAATGGACGAGATCATGCACAAAAGTGTGCATACTTCGTAAGTCTATCAACTACCACCATGATGACACTCTTTCCTTCAGACTTAGGTAAACCTGTGATAAAATCCATTGAAATCTCCTCCCAACATTGACTTGGAATGGATAAAGGTTGTAGAAGACCCAGGGTCTTAATTGTCTCAACCTTATTTTGCTGGAAAACCAAACATTCTGCCACAAACTTTTGAATATCAGATTTAAGGCCATCCCAAAAAAATTCTTTCTTCACCCTGTGGTAAGTTTTTAAAAATCCTGAGTGTCCTCCTAAAGGAGAAGTGTGAAATTCCAAAATAATCTTTTGTTTTAGTTGGGAATTCTTACAAAGATATACGCGATCTTTGTACCATAAGGAATTGTTTTTCCAACTAAATGTATCAAATGTACTAGGATATTTCTGTAACTTTTGAATGAGTGTCCACACATCTTCACCCTTCTTCCATTCATCTCTTGCTTCGGTTATCCAATCTGGTTGGATAATAGAAATGGCACAAAGCAATGCTTCCACCTCTTGATTCTTTCTTGAGAGTGCATCTGCAGCAACATTTAGCTTCCATTTTTTGTATATTATTTCAAAGTCATAACCCAACATCTTTGTGACCCATTTTTGCTGCTCTTCTGAAGATAGTCTTTGTTCCAAAAAGTGTTAAAGACTATCATGATCAGTTTTTACCTTGAAGTGTCTTCCCATTAGGTAAGTTCTCCATTTCTTTAGTGCATGCAGTATTGCTAACATTTCCTTCTCATAAATAGGTTTCTGTAAATACTTTCCTTTGATTGGATGACTTTCAAAAGAAATGGGTCTTCCTTCTTGCTTTAAAACAACACCAATTCAATTTCTTGAGGCATCAAATTCCACAATAAAGGTTTTTGTGAAGTCTGGCGTAGCTAAGACTGGTGCTAGGCACATTGCCTCTTTAGGATGTTCAAAGGCCTTAGTTGCTTCAGGAGTCCATGAAAATGCATCTTTCTTCAATAATGTTGTTAGAGGTGCTGCTATTCTCCCATAATTCTTAACAAACTTGCGATAATACCCTGTTAACCCGAGAAATCCTCGCAACTGTTTTATGGTTGTGGGGACTTTCCATTCCTTAATGGCTTTAATTTTGTTAGGGTCTACTTTAACACCCTTGTGAGATACAATATGACCCAGATATTCCACCTCTTGTACTCCAAAGAAACATTTGGATGTTTTTACATATAATTGTTTCTCTTGCAATAGTTTGAGCACCCTGTCAACATGTTCAACATGATCCTTCCAAGACCTGCTATAGATTAGTATATCATCAAAAAATACGAGCACAAATTTTCTAAGGAAGGGTTTGAAAATGGAATTCATCAACCCTTGAAATGTAGAAGGTGCATTGGTAAGGCCAAAAGGCATGACCAAAATTCATAATGACCCTCATGAGTTCAAAATGTTGTTTTCGGAATATCTTCAGTCTTCATTCTAATTTGATGATACCCTGAACGAAGATCCAATTTGGTAAAATAAATTGCTCCATGTAATTAATCCAATAATTCATCAATCACAGGAATGGGAAATTTATCTTTAATGGTGAGCTTATTGAGCTCCCTATAATCTGGACACATGTGCCACGATCCATCCTTCTTGTGTACCAATACTACAGGAGCAGAGAAAGAACTTTGACTAGGTTAAATTATACTGACCTCTAACATTTCTGCAATCATACGTTCAATTTCGCTCTTTTGGACATAAGGATATCTGTAAGGCCTAATGTTTAGAGGAACACTTCCTAGAATCAAATGAATAGCATGATCATCATCACGAATAGGTGGGTGTCCTTTTGGAGCTTCAAAAACCTTGGAATGATTGTCGAAGACTTTTTGGAGATCTGCAGAAATAGATGATTTTGATGTTGGAACTTCTAGTGAGCATAATTGTGCAATTATGCCTCGTTGTTCTTTCTTTAGAAGCTTTGTCATGACATTAGAGCTTATTATCTTTCTTGACTTCCTTCCAATACCTCGTAATTCGACTTCCTTTCCTTCTGAAAAAAATTTCAAGAAAAGTTCTTGAAAATTAAAAGCTACCGTCCCCAAAGATTGTAACCATTGTACTCCTAGTACAAAATCAACACCTCCCATAAGAATGGAAAGCATTGGACTATTCAATACATATTCTCCCATGGTTAGCTTCATATTATGGAGTTTTCCAGAGCGATTTATAGTTCCTCCATTTGCAACCATCACTTGACATACTGGTGCTGGGTATAAGAAACAATTAAATTCCTTGGCTACCTTACAATGAATAAAATTATGGGTACTACCTGAATCAATCAACACTATTACCTTTTTCTTCTTGATATGTCCTTCTATCTTGAGACTTCGAGGAGTGGTAATTCCTGCCAATACATTTGTTGGCGAGTAGTCACGTCTCGCGGACAAGACCCAGGTTCAGGAGTTGTGGCCAACAAAGGGGTCCGATGTAGTCTAGGATCACACCGGCATTTTCACCCTACTCCGGAGAGCAGAGAGTCTCACCCGAGGCGTGCCGCAACCACATGCAGAAGGGGATGAGATCGATGGCAAGGAACAAAGTCGCAACTCATGATGGACAATGCATCGATTATATAGGGAGAGTTATATACGCAAGAGCACTTAATAAGCATTCAGACATTTGCAAATAAAATTTTAAACCAACATAAACACATTACATGCATGTAAACCTCTCATTGAGACAAAAACCCTTCATTGTATTAATATCTTGGCCAAGCACATGATTACATAGCATTTTCAACGATAGCTTACAACTCTGATACACATGTCTTACGGAACAAAAAGGTAGAATAGAGAAGATGAGGAACCATAGGAAGGTCATGCATGATTTTCCCGCAGTCTCTCTGTGCTTCTTCTCCTGTCACGAGCCTCGCAACCTCTGCAGCCGCCCCCTTCTTTCAGCCGGGTGATTGTTATTTATTCACCCACTCTCATGACTATCAGTTCCACTGTGTCTTTTCTTCAGCTGCTCCCAGCTTCTCTCCTGTTATCTACGTGTTCCGCTTTCTGTCTTTTGCTGTGTGTTTTCTTCGTCTGTACTTGTGCGTGTTCTATCTTCAGCTATCTCATGCTTTCGCGCCACCTTGATAGCTCCGCGACTCCTGGTAGTTGCGACGCGGTCGCAATTTCCATGTGTCTTCATGCCGCAACTCAAAAGTTCAAAATTCAAAATGTTCTAACCAAGATTTCAAAAACAATCAAAAACAAGGGCCCCAACAGGCCCCGACCACAATTCCTTGACTCGTCCCCGAGTCAATCACAAATGACAGTTTCCACCTCCATTTCCCCACTGGCTCCTGTGCCCTATTCTGTTTTGCCTTCGTCCCGTGCCCTTTCCTGCTGTGCTCCTCCAAGCGGCTGTTCAAACAAGGGCCCCAACTCCGGGACCCTGCGGCGCGCTATATCTTTGAGCCCGGTGAAGTCCGACACCGCTTGCTGCCATTCTTGCATTAGCGAGTCCGCTTCCTCAGTGATCCTGGTGGCAGAGGCCTCCTCCATATTCGTCGGGATGGCCCCGAACATCGTGGTAAGCTAGGTCTCGGCCTTTGCATCCAGCTGTTGTATTGATTTGGCACTGGCTTGAATGGGCGGACGGATTTCTCGAATGACCTGCTTGGCCGCTGCTGAGTTGGCCTCGGTCTGTTGCATTTGAACCTCAAGCTCATCCGCCTGGGCATAGAGTTGATCTAACCACACTGGGTCTGCGGTCTCCTGAATTTCCCTGGAAATCTGTTGTAGCTTGGCAGAGATGGGCTGCGTTTTGACAGTGAGGGCGAGTGAACACTCCTGCAGACTTCGCAGGAGGTCGTAAGCCTCGCGCGCTATGGAGTGAAGGGTCGCCTGCATGCGAGCTGCCTGAGTCTGCCTGGAAACAACCTGTTCTGAGTAGACAATCTGTGGGTCGGGGAGTGCGGGCCGTGCGGCTAACGCCGCTTGGAGTTCCTGATTCTCCCTGCATAGACTAGTGAAAGCAGACCGAATGTGGTAAGATTGGACTGCTATATTTCTCGCCGCTATATCGTCAGGAAGTGGGGCATGATGAGCCCTCACAACGGGCCATAGGTCAGAGAACTCCTGAGCGGCAATGGTGACCTGCTCCTGTAGGTAGGTCTTCTCCTTGGTCAGTTGATCGCACTGTTCAGTAAGCGCTGTGATCTGGTGGTGCTGCTCATTGCACCGCTGCTGCAGCTCTGAATGGAGCTATTCGACCTGCAAGGCCGCCCGCTGAATGAATAGGTACAGCTGCCCTGTACCCCATGTTTCTATGTTGGGGTTGCCAGAAGCGCCCTACTCCAGCATTCGCTCTTGTAGAGGTTGCCCACTGGCCACTGATCGGTTGGAGTTCTCAGGAGGAGACACCGGTGTCTGTTGCTGCATTGAGGTGCCCATATCGGAATCTGGCCATTCTTGCTGAGAGGTCTGGTCTGGGGGGGGAGGATCAGCATGCTCAGGCGGAGCCTCGACCGAGTCAGCCCCAACATTGGCCAGCCGGGTAAATATAGTAGAGACAAGATCCTGGGGTGTGGCGACGGGGTCGACTGGTGGTACTACAGCCTCGGTACTGGAGGTGACTTCAGCCCCGTGGTCTCCTCCAAAAATTTCCCGGATAAGAGGGTCTGATACAGTGGCAGATGAGTTTGATGGAACGGATGAAGTGGCAGGTGGACGGCCGGTGGAGGGAGGTGAATGTTGAAAAATTATGATGGATCAATCAGGGGTTCCTCTGGAATCAATGTCCCTGTGAGTGGAGTGGATGGCGGATCATCATCAGTAAGGTCCACCACCGGATCAGGGACGGCAGTGCGGGCCCGCTTGGATGGAGGGGGGTCTGATTGATCAAGTCTCAGGCCCATTTCGCCCATCGGGGTGATGATGGGGCTGGTAGAAGTGAATAAGTTGGTGGGGATGGGAGAGGTGAGAGGGGCAGTATGGGATGGAGCAAGAGAATGACTGAGGTGGAATTCAGAAAATAAAGGGAACAAAGGGGCACCACTTGAAACAACTTGGGTCGCCACATTGAGACTTCATACCTGGGCATTGAAGTGTTGTACGATGGGGACCAGTGATTCGGGCAGTTCCTGTGAGGTCCCGGCTACATCCTGAGAAGGTCCCGCCGCGGCCTGTGAGGACCCTGCTGCGGCTGTCTCGGCAGGCCGCTACGTCGGCAGCATCCGCTCGAAGTTATATCTGGGGATCCCGTCGTGGATGTGCTTTATGACCCCCGGCCACGCAGAGACCTCGCAGTGAAAGGTATCATCGTCCAGCTGGAATCTGAGCGGCACCATGTGGAAGGTGGCTTCCGACACGCAAGTGGGGTGGAGGTAAGTGTGCCTGTGGCTTACCCCGAACCATACCTTCTTACTATACTCGTCCAACAGGTGCCTGGGCACCCGTTGCTGGTTAGCCACCACATCTCTCATTAACCCGTACCAAGCCCGAAACGCTTCCGCATTCACCTGTTTAGTGCTGGGGTTAGAGGACACCTGCCACGGGGTGAATTTCATCGCGAGGGGCTGGCTCGCGGTAGTTTGTGCTGGCAGCCGGACAGGAGGAATGTGCCATTTCCACATGGAAAAAGCTACAATCAGGTAACCATAGATGAAACTAGTGGTGCGCTTATAATTCTCTTCGCATGCCGCGAACAGTTCCTTGAGCACGTAAGAACACCAATTCAGCCTGGTGCCTTGGACACAGTGCTCCGCAATGGAGATTGTATCCAAGGTGCACTCTCCTTTGGTACAATGTCGCATCATCTTGCTAGCAATGAGATAACAAGCGAACCGAATCTCCGGCTTGTTAATCAAATCAATTTTGGCACCTTTCCCCCCCCGGCGAGTGCCATACTTGGTATAGAGGTCTGTATCACCCGACTTTCGGGCGCGCTTGGAAGATGTCTGATCGGCAGCGGAGACATCTGCGCCATTCTGGGACAGCCCTGTGAGCCGATGAATGTCTTCAGCGTGAATGGGGATCTCCTCGTTTAGCCACAAGGACCCGTTCTGAATTCGGCTGAGGAGGAACCGGGTGCATTGCAGGGCCGGTCCTGTAGTCCCAAAAATAGGAAGAGTCCTTAAATTCATCAAGGACGATTGCTGGAGGCCCCTGTACTCTTGTCACATTCGGCTGTTTGAGCTGCTTCCTGGTGTGTAGTGATGCTCCATATATGTCTGCCAATGGAGGTGGGGGAATTCGGCTGGGTCAGACAGGTTGGCGTCTATCAACGCTGCACTGTCATATTTTCCAACCAGCGACTCTGTTCTGTGGATTCGAATGTCCAGCGCTAGTTCAGCAATGGATAAGAGAGCCTTTGGCATCCTGGCCCGGCACTGGTAGACCTGGAGAATTCTTCTGGAGCTTCTATCTTGGTGCGGTGCGTTTTGAGACTTCAACCGCTCTGGTGTCGCTGCAATTGCCAAATTGAACTGGTCCGTCATTCTCGTGCTATTGGTCTCCATGCAAGTTATGTCATCACCTGGCACGAGTGGAGTTGATGAGACCCCATAACGACAATTAATTCTTGCTGGCCTTGTTGCCTGCGATAAGCGTGCGATCGATCGCGTGCTTGTGTGTAATCTGACAGTTGCTGACGGCGTCATGGGGAAATGGGTGGACGCGATGGCTGAGGGAACTGCGGATGATGGCAAATGATTATGGTACGATTACTGTCTACTTATGGTAATTTATGATGCAAATCTGAGAGATCATACGGACTGACAAAAAGGACTGACGGAAATGACCTGGACTGATACTGGCACGTGGATGGATCCTACAAGGACGACACACTGGACTGGCGCTGTGACACGCTGGACTGGTGCCACCCCTACCACAGTCGGTTGCGGTGCAGTCCCCACAACTGACCGGTTATTGACAGACTACCTATGAACGGAAAAGACTCCCTACGCTCATCCCGGTTGCGGGAGAGTTATTCGACTAAGCTACTCTACGGGTTCTCTCGGGTGCGAGAGTTATTGATGAGAAGTGAAAGGTACCTACTCCTGGTAGGGTTTCAGGCATGCGCCATTCACCCACCCAGGGAGAACTGTACCGTCTAGCTGTGCCAACCGAACGGCTCCTGAGTCGCGGATCTCGATGACAAAGTAGGGTCCCAACCAGTGCATCTGGAGCTTGCCTGGAAACTTCTGGAACCGGCTATCATATAAGAGAACTTTGCCGCCAACTTGGAAGGCTTTGGTCTTGATGTGGCGGTCATGCCTGGCCTTCTGAACCTTCTGGTGGAATTCCACCAGGAATCGGGCCTCATCCAGCTCCTGGAGGCGTTCCCGAAGTGACTCCTCTTTTGAGAACTGAAGAGACGTAGTGATCAGAAGACTGGGTACAGTGAACTCGGAGAGAATCACAGCTTCCCGGCCATACACCAACTGGAATGGCGTCTGATTGGTCAAGCGTTTCACCGTGGTCCGGTAGGCCCACAATGCCGCTGGGAGATGCTCATCCCAATCGTCGCGCTGAGCATTGCAAATTTTAGTCAAGCATTTTTCAAGAATTTTGTTGGATGCTTCCACAGTACCATTGGCCTGCGGGTGGTATGGGCTGCTTTTATGATGTTGAATCATAAATGTGTCTAGTAGTGACTTGACCGTGGCATTACTAAAATGCGTACCCTGATCGTTGGTTAAGCTTCGTGGACAACCAAACAGGCTGATGATGTGTTTGAAAATAAACCGAGCAGCTGTCTCTGCCGAGCAGTCACGTACCGCCGCTGCCTCAGCCCACCAGGTGAGGTAATCCATGGCGGTAATGATGTACCGGGCCTTGGAGTGTCTGGCGACCGGGGCGATGGGACCTACGAAATCGGCAGCCCACTTTTTGAACGGCCGCAACACATGCACTGGGTGTAGCGGAAGCTCGTCCCGGTGCGAAGTCCTTCCCGTCCGCTCGCAAACATCACAGCGCTTCATGTAGGCCTTACAGTTAGCATGTACTGTCAGCCACCACAGGCCAGCTTGGATCACCTTCCTTGCGGTGGGCTTCGCACCCACATGCCCTCCCGCAACACCACTGTGACATTCCCACATCACCGCTTCCCGTTTGTATCTGCGCAACACCTCATCGAGGCCCAGTTTGTATAGCTGCCCTGCGATCAATTGGTAGTCGGCCACCCGGACAACCAGGTGGAATTTCTGGAGCGGGGTGTAATCCTGAGGGCATTGTCCCGTGGTCAGATAAGTGGCAATGTTAGCCAGGTAATCCGGTATTGCTTCGACTCGGAAGAGATCGGCATCCGGCAGTTGATCGTCCAACGAACCTTCATTCTCTCCCGTCTCCAACCTGGATAAATGATCGGGACTGACATTCAACCTGCCGGGCTTGACAATCACTTCAAACATGAATTCCTGGAAAAGTAGAAGCCAACGACAGATCCATCCTTCCAACATAGGCTTATTCACCAGATACTTCAATGCAGAGTGGTCCGTAAAGAATGTGAATTTGCCACCCAGAAGATAGTGGCGGAAATTTTGGAGGGAGTACACCATCACCAACGCCTCCCGCTCGGTCGTGGTGTAATTCTTCTCCGCGTTCGATAACCTGCAGCTGGCGAAGTAGACGGGGTGGTCAACTGTCGTTTCCTCGAGTTGCCAAGACAGCTCCAAGTGCAATACCAGACGCATCAATATGCACATGGAATTTCTTATCCCAATCGGGATGAACAAGTATGGGTGCCGTCGCCAACTTCTCCTTCAAGGCGTCAAGGGCCTTCCTACACTCCTCCGTCCACTGGAATACTTCTGACTTCCACAACAGTTTCTCCAAAGGGGCCGTAATATTTGCGTAGTTGCGGATAAACCGCCTGTAATACCCTGTGTGCCCGAGCAGTGCTCGCAACTGCTTCACAGTCTCGGGGGCTTCCATGTGAACGATGACCGCGACCTTGGCGGGATCGACACAAACCCCTTGCTTGCACACCACGTGGCCTAAGAGTGTGCCGAATGGAACTGCAAAAATACATTTCTTCAAGTTCAAGGAAATCTGCAGCTGACGACACCGGTCGAACATAATACGCAACAGGGAGGCGTGTTTCTTCAACAGGCTGTAGATGGTCCAGTCGTCCATGTAGACCTCCAGGAACTTGTGAATGTACTCCCGGAAAGCAGCAATTACAATCCGGGAAAACACAACCGGTGCGTTTTTCAAACCAAACGGCATAACGTGGTATGCGAATGATCCCCACTCAGTGGTGAATGTCGTCTTTGCTTTGTCTTCGTCGGCAATGCGCACCTGATGGTAACCCGAAAACCCATCAGTAAAGGAATAGGCTTTGTTTCCCGCAACATGATCTAGAACTTCATCACTGAAAGGAGTGGGAAACAGATCGTGGATGCAGGCATTATTCAGACTCCGGTAGTCTACGCAGACATGTATCTCTGCTCTTTCCTTCTTGTTCTGGATGACAATGGGACTCACCCACTATGCTTCTTCCATTGGAAAGATAAGACCTGCAGCCCACATCTTGTCGATCTCCGTCTTGACCTTTTCTTTGATACGTGGGTTCAGCTGGTAGGGTCGGTGCTTCACCGACCTGGCCCCTGGTTTCAGCACGATGCGCATTTCACCCAGGTCCCCCTTGATCCCCTTCAGGTCTGCAACCGAGGACGGGAACAAGTCTTCGTATTCCCGGAGGAGGCTGAAAATTTCTTTTGTCGTTTCCTCGTCCCAGTAATCTCCCACCGTTGCCAGCTTAGGTTTCTCGTCTTTTCCAATGTTCAGCTTCTTCGTCTTTAGTGGTTGTAAGTGGACTCCTTCAATCGTCAGCTCTTCACTGATGTTCCGCTCGCCTTCCCTTTCGTCAAAATAGAGATGCCTGAGGTCCTCCAGACTATCATCATCCGGATCGCCATCAATCTGGTGGCAAACCAACTCGTGCATGACCTCAGGTCGTGATGCAACCGGGCCCCCGTCGGGCTCGGGATAGCGGAAAAACAAGACCTCCTTGATTGCCTGTAGGGCTCGAGACTCCTACGCCGTCTCCCCTTCGAACAAGAAGCACCGAACGAACTTGTCCGTGACTTCCTGCCAAGAGCGGGTTCCCCGTTTTTGCTCTTCCTCCAGGTACCAGGCCTGGGGAATTGTACCCAGGGAGTGGATAAACCTGTGGACCCACAGCTCTTCAGGGTACCTGGTGCTACGCCACTGCTCCTTGCAGGCCCGCAAATGGTGTCGCGGGTCAGAAGTCCCATGATACTTAAGCATACTGCAAGGTCCTTCATCCTCTTTAAAGCGTGCCCGTAGAGCATCCGCCACGCGCTCCCATCGCAACAGAGTGTTGCGGTGATTTTTCCACCACCGGGCCGACGTGGATTGCAAGGCCACATCCAAAAGTGGCATCTGGCTTTCATCTGGGACCATGTCTTCCACCTTGGTAATGAAAGTATTGACTGCTTGCATGTTCAACAAGGTGGGATATCCGCAGATCTCAGTTCCCACCCACCGGACTTGGGCAATGGTAGCACATCTCCGCGTGGTGGTCTCATACCCCCTTGCTGCCAGTCTTCCCACGCGAGTTCGGATCCAAGCTCCGAGCTCTGCACACTCCGCCAACTGACAGAGCCAGTCGCGGTCGGGTTAATATAATCGTCCCGCTTTCCTGTGGTCATCTGATAAAGGTGGTCCATCATCTGAGCATTCTCCCGATTGTCCACTGTTTCCGTATACCGCGGGCCCTGATACGGGTCAAGGGGCTGGGTGACCCGTACCTCCCCATCCTCAAAGATCATCAGCTCCTTTTTAAGGTCGATGATGGCATAATTCTCAAAAGCCCAGTTAATGCCGAGTAAGGCAGGATAAGGATCCTTGTCGCCCATGATATCAATAACCACAAAATCAGTGTATGTCTTCACCCCCGCAATGTCGACCTCGACACCCTCGAGCCATCCAATTGGAAGAATACAGTACTAGTTCGCCATCCTGAGTTGGATTGGGGAGTAGGCTAGTCGTGGCCTTCCAAGAGCCTCCCATGTCTTCCGTGGCAAAATGTTGACGTCAGACCCTAAGTCCAGCATGGTGTCGCTGATTTGGAATCCCGCAACCTGCATGTTAAGCCGGAATTCTTTGCCTGTTCGTTGCTTGTTCCACTTGATGTGCTACACGTATTGAGGGGAAGCGTTCGCCGGATCTTTAAGTCCTGTGCACCCCTGCAGTGCTCCTTCCAAAGCATGCTTGAGCTGCTGCCGCAGCGCAGCATTGTCGACAATCCTGAGGAATAGCCAGAGCCAATCCTGCACCACATTACCTGCGACGTTCTGCACCCCTGATTCTGGCAGCATGGGCTCCTCCAGACCTCCCTCGTCCTGCAGCTGGGCGAAGGCCTCAACTGCCTCCTGGAAATACTTCTTCTGGGCTTCGGGCCTGATTAACATCTTTGGGGATGCCGGCCAAACCACTCGTGCTGGCTCCTTCCCGTGGGCATCCTCTCCAGTTTTCTTTCTGCCCCTCGTCATGATTACGACGTTCTGCATGTCTGGGGTCGCGGTCCCTCGTGGCTCTGAGTTTATCAGATTGGCTCCCCTCTGCCTCGCCCGTTCTTCCCACTTCTTGATGAGCTCCGGACAGTCCTCTGTGGTGTGGGTGTTTACCCGGCACTGGGAACACCAGGGTCGTCGCGGAAGGGGACATTCTCGAGCCACATGATCCTCCTGGTCACAGTTGTAACATTTCACCGGACCGCATCCGCCTGTGCGGCCTCCCCACATGCCGCCACCTCTTCCCCTTGGGCCCTCGTTCACCCTGTAGGAGGGACGATCCAACCGATCCGCAAGTGCATCGAGCGCCCTGCACTGCTCAGTGTTGTGAGTCATGGAAACACAAAATTCGTAGTACACATTATTTGGGAGCATGGAGTACTTCTGTAGTATCGGGCACATCCGAGGAGGATGCCCCAGCGTCTGGCAAATCTCGCAGTACTCTGTGGTGGAGGAACCCGGTTGAGGTGGGAACCCCGCGTAAGGTTGTTGCGGCTGGTAGACCCCCTGCGGATTCATCGCCGCGCCACCACTAGGTGGTGGACCCCCCTGGATTTCCGCGACCGAGGGTTCTGCCCCTGTGCCGCGCAACCGGGGACACTCAGTTGCGACATGGCCCTCGACCAGGCAATGAGTGCACCAAACATTCGGTCGCGCTGGTCTCACCGGCTGAAGCTCCTTGAGCTTCTCAGTCAAGCTTGCGATCTGGTGTTGCAACCCTATCAAAGAAGGATCTTGCAGGGCTGACCCCCCTGATATTCCTCGAGGTAGCCCACCATGGCTTCAATCTTCATGGCCTGCTCCAAAGCGTCCTGCAGATTATCAATCTTCTGCTGAGTGAGAGGGGTTCGTGTCAAGGGAAGCAGAGCCTTGATGAACCAGTCCCTCTGGTGGTTTGGATCGATCGGGTAGCTGACTTTCCCGATCACGTCCTTGAATCTCCGCATCAACTCCCACGTGGTCTCACCTTCCTTCTGCTTAATTTCCCACAGCTCTGACAGGCCCTGCTGGTCTGTCTGGGGAAGCTTGAATTCGCGGACAAAATCCCGCTTCACGTCCGCAATTACGGGGTTAGGATGAGCCTCAGACCACTTGATAAACCATCGCAGAGCCCTCTCTCTGAGCGTGGTTTGGAATTCTATTAACTTTCCTGCATCTGGCGTCTATCGAGCCCTCCAGATGGCTTCGCACAGATACCAGTGTTGCTCTACATCATCATTGCCCCGGCTAGAGAACTCTGGATACTGGGTGAAAGATCCAGCCATGTGTACTTGCGGAGTATTGACCAGGATAAATCCTCCGGGCCCTGGTTGCGTAACAGTTCCACTAGGGAAAACAACACTACTAGTAACGTTGTTATTACCGGACGTTACTGACGCTGATGAACTACTGTATGACTGACTCAATGCTTGTAACTAAATGAAAATATTGCTTAAAGGTTGATACAGTACTAGGGGAAGGTAGGGATCCTGGCCATGCAGAATGTGGGAAGTAGGGATGGCTGGAGGGGTGAGTGTCATTTGCTCTTAAAACATCCGTTGCATCACGTCATGCCATTCGTCATCGGAACTCTCGTCGGGCTGCATCTTTTCATCGTCTTCGCTAGTCACCATCTCTCTTCCTCGCGTCGCTGGGCTCCCATGCACCCATTTCACTTCCACCGTTGTCCCGTCTTCTTCCCGGGTATCCAAATCCATACTTCCTATCCTCTGAGGCGCCTCCTTCTGATTTTTCCTCTCGATCTCCCTTCTCTTCAAATCTCGCATCACCCTTCTTCGCCACCTATCGGCGATCTGTGCCCGCCGATGCGCACGTCGCTCCCTCAACTTGCATGCGACCTCAACATCCATTCCCCGCTTCCCGCTTTCACATTCTACATAGCATCGGTCCCCTCAACCCTTCCCCCAGCACGGGTGGTTTACGCTTCCATACTCGTTTTGTGGAATTCAATCAACCCTTCATCCACCATCAGAGCTTTAATCCACAGCGGAATCTCCTTAAGCAGCTTCCCTCTTAGCCCTGAGTGGAAGACAACCTCGGCTTTCGAGAAGGATTGATAGCACTCAGCAGCAAACTCCACAGTGTATCCTTCCAACGTGGTCCTTACCCAAAAAATCCACCGCGCAGGTCAGTTCAGTGTCCACCTGATGCAGTGCCACCAGATCTTTGTGCGCCCACCTGTGGTTTATCTTCCGCAAGCCCTCTTGGGGCACCGTCGCTCGTAATCTCCGCAACCAATTTTAAAGTTCGGTAGGGAACCTTCCCAAAAAAAATTCGTACGTATCACTGGCTGAGTCAGAGAAAGGGACGAGCTCCTTGATCGCTGCCTCCTTTTTCTTGGTCAGCTCTGCTTGCTGAGCAATGAACTGGTCGAGATGACTATCCCACCATCGCCATATCTCTCCTTCAAAAATCCTCGATACCATGATCTAGGTCCCCTCAGAACATGCAGGTCCCGGCAACGGAACCATTTGTTGGCGAGTAGTCAGGTCTCGCGGACAAGACCCAGGTTCAGGAGTTGTGGCCAACAAAGGGGTCCGATGTAGTCTAGGATCACGCCGGCATTTTCACCCTACTCCGGAGAGCAGAGAGTCTCACCCGAGGCGTGCCGCAACCACATGCAGAAGGGGATGAGATCGATGCCAAGGATCCAAGTCACAACTCATGATGGACAATGCATCGATTATATAGGCAAAGTTATATACGCAAGAGCACTTAATAAGCATTCAGACATTTGCAAATAAAATTTTAAACCAACATAAACACATTACATGCATGTAAACCTCTCATTGAGACAACAACCCTTCTTTGTATTAATCTCTTGGCCAAGCACATGATTACATAGAATTTTTAGCGATAGCTTACAACTCTGATACAGATGTCTTACGGAACAGAAAGGTAGAATAGAGAAGATGAGGAACCATAGGAAGGTCATGCATGATTTTCCCGCAGTTGCTCTGTGCTTCTTCTCCTATCACGAGCCTCACAACCTCTGCAGCCGCCCCCTTCTTTCAGCCGGGTGACTGTTATTTATTCACCCGCTCTCGCGACTATCAGTTCCTCTGTGTCTTTTCTTCAGCTGCTCCCAGCTTCTCTCCTGTTATCTGCGTGTTCTTCTTTCTATCTTCTACTGTGTGTTTTCTTCATCTGTACTTGTGCGTGTTCTATCTTCAGCTATCTCATGCTTCCGCGCCACCTTGATAACTTCGCGACTCCTGGTAGTTGCGACGCGGTCGCGATTGCCATGTGTCTTCATCCCGCAACTCAAAAGGTCAAAATTCAAAATGTTCTAACCAAGATTTCAAAAAAAATAAAAAACAAGGGCCCCAACAACATTACACAATATGGTCAGACTCATTTCTTCTGCTTCTTGGGTTGGTTCGTGGTGTATATCCTCTTCTTGTTCATTTTCTTCTTCCTCTTCACAATCTATGTAAAATAATTTATTCTCATCACACTTATGACCTTTAGTGTATTTTCTATCACAACTGTAGAAAATCCATCGATACCATACAAATGTATTTTGTTCTAAATGCAAAGTTGTAATGCGTACCTTTTGTGTGTTTTTCACATTATGGAGATCAAAATATTGCTCCATCTGTAGTATCCATGTTACAGGATCCTTTCCATCAAACTTCCTCATATCCATTTTTGGAATATGGCGGTTCTTCCCACCAACATTATATTTTATGAAATCACAATTAACATTTATTTTGTTCTCATCATGAGTTTCCTCTACTATATTTTCACCATTAGGAAACATTTCTTGTATCAACTTTGTCAAACCTTCCATGTCTTATTTTAGATCATTCTTCATGTTTTCCATTTTCTCATCGATCTTAGCTTCCATGTCATCCATCTTAGATTCCATGCTAGCTTCCATGCCATCTATCTTAGATTCCATGCCATTCTTCAAACCATCCATCTTAGATTCCACACCATCTATCTTAGATTCCATGCCATTCTTCAAACCATCCATCTTATATTCCACGCCTTTATTCAAACCATCCATCTTAGTTTCCACACCTTTCTTCAAAACTTCCATGTCATTTTTTGTTTCTCTTTGCGAGAGCGAAATTTGTTGCACTTGCTCTTGTAATTTTGATATGTCATGTTGCCATTCTTCGTCTTCATGAGTCATAGTAGAGCTTTCTAAAGGCTTAATGGGTGTTGAATTATTTTTAGGGGCCATTTTAGAATCCAATACTAATATCTATTCTACAATATGCCCTTGGAATCAATTCACCTTGATTCTTCAAACAAGACTTATGCAATTCGGGAAAAAAAAAAAAAATACACACCTTTTACTTGCTTTTGAGGAGCTCGATATTGAAATTGAATTATCTCTATAATTGAAAATCCTAAATATCTAAAATTCATCCCCGTAGTAGCCCTCTGAAGCTTCTTTCAAATTCCACAGGTCTGATCTAATTTGGATTCTTCAAGGCAAAGTTATGTCCAATCTCCCACAATAACCCAATTTTGGACTGGTTCAATAGAGTGAACTTGTACGACTTGCCAGGTGTCACTTTTTCAACCCTTGGCTCTGAAATTGATAGGCTGAAAACTAAAGTCCGTGTACTTGCAGCCACTTTTTACAGCATTCCAATCCGATGCTCAGAGAGAGAGCTATGAAGATTTTCCCACGATCACCTATTTGAGATGAAATTCAGAAGCCTCAAAAAGCACTAACTTCCACAGATCATATCTCCGAAAATATTGCGAACCAATATCTGTAATTTTTTGATGATGATCCTCAGGATTGTGGCTTCGTACTCTAAAAATTTCAGCTTCTGAAACTTTGTAGAAAAAAATTTATTACGAAAATATCACGATGACCTGTTTAGGTTAAATTCAGGAGCCTGCAAAATGACCTAAATTGCACAAATCATATCTCCGAAAATATTGCGAACCAAGCTCGGAAATTTTGTGATGATGTTTCTCAGGATTTTGGCTTCGTACTCTAAAAATTTCAGATTCTGAACCTTCATAGAAAAAATGTTATAGCGCAAATTCCACGATGACCTGTTTAGAGCAGCGAAACCCTAGAATCTCAAATCTCTGATACCAAATGTTGTGAAACCAGCTCCAAAAAGAGAAGAAAAGAGATATAAATGCCTTATAAATAAGCCACTTCAAGGGGGCAACCTCCAATACATTACATTAATGAACAATTCTTGGATGATTCAAATTAAAAAACCTCCTTTCTATATATAGGAGTCCATGGGGCCAGAATGTAATCCTAGCTGACCTAACAATAATAATTTAAGGGCACAATAATAACAATATGGGGGTTACAAGGGTACAATAATAACAATAAGGGGGTTACACTAACAACAATAAGGGACTATACTAGTAATATAGGGACCTAACATTAACTCCTAACAACCTTATCTAAACTTAATTACATCACATGCCACTTTCATTTCCATGAGGTCAAATTCTGATGATGACCTTCAACTTGTTGTGACCATGAAGCTGATGATGTTGTTCTCCTGAAACCAAGGAAATTGTCTCCCTGTTTTTAGGCCTTTGATTCCTTTGACTCCTTGGTACCTCCTGACCATTTATGAACCATGTTTAGATGAAATTTGTTGTCAAATGATAAACCATATGTCTTCAATCTTCTCCCTGTGCTATTTGTGCAACCTTGACTTCAAATTATCCAAAATTTTTGAAAACAGACCTGCGTTACGAAAGCAGCACAGTTTCGTAGCGCTTTTCGTAGCGCAATGTTTTAGCTCATTTATTTTGCTAATTTTGGTATTTTTCCTTCATGGTGAATTTCATCTGCACTTGACATGTTTTATCTAGAAATTTCAGGACAAAAATCTCAAAAAATCCCTTCAAAATTGATAACGAAAAGGATGAAAAAGCTGCTTCAGCAGTTTCGTAGCGCATTTCATCATTTTTGCACTATTGGCACTACGAAACTGCTGTGTAGGAATTTTTGTTAAAATTTCTTCAAAATTTACAATGAGAAGGTGCCTAGACTTAATAACATCAATATTTTATCAAAACCATCTGCAATATAGACTGAAAACATAACTTTCAAACTTCATGAAGTACCTTCTCCATTTGCAAATTATTTTTTTTTTTTTTCCTGAAACTTAGGTCTTGGGATAGAGCCTATATCTCTTCATCCATAATATATTTTGAAAAACTAAAAAGGTTTTTGTATACCATTCTGTCTTGAATAAAAACCTCTTCTTATTTTTTGAAATACCTCTCCTGTTGTGCAGAAACTCTCTTTGAAAAACATGTGTAACACAGGAAAACTCTATTTTCTGAAAATAGGGCTTCAAATAAAGCCTTGTCTCTCCAAAATGATAACACTTGTGAGAAAATTGAGAGAGGTTGTTGTAGCTGGGGATTCTTTTAAGATAAACCTCTTTCACAATTCCAAAATACTTTTTCATGTGGCCAGAAACTGATCTTGAAATGTACTTCTAAACAGTCATGTATAGGACATTTTGTAACAACAATTTTGTAGTGCGTTTAAATTTATCGATGGCTCCCACCTCCTAATTAATTTGAAGAAAATGAGAGATTTTTTTGTAGTTATGTATGTTAGGAAGAAAAACCTCTTTCCATTTTTCTAAATTAGTTTTCAGTTGCTCAGAAACCTCCTTAGAAGTTGACTACTCAAACCAGAAAACAGAGTTTTTGCTTCATAGTGAAAAAGTTGCTACAACAATTTCGTAGCGCACTTAGTGTAAATTTTGCGTTTTGTGCTACGAAAGAAGCAGTTATTTCTTAGCGCATTTCATCATTTTTGAACTGGAGGTGCTACGAAAGTGTGGATTCATGGCTAGATGCTGAATTTTGACTCGAAACTTAATGACGTGACCCCTAAATAAAAAATATGACTTTTTAATCATGGGATGAACTTAAAGGACTTTATTTGGACTTGAAAAATGACCCTTAAAACTTATAAAACTATTACCTATCCTTTATCAAGACTTAAAATGACTTTAGACCTACTTTAAAATATGATCAAAAACATAGTTGACACAATGATGTTTTGAGAATTTTTGGGTGATAACAGTGGCTCCACTTGGGATAGTGTGCCCCTGTGGTATACTAAGAACTAGTAGCTCCAGTGCTGCTATCCACTTTCTTGACCAAAACAGAAATAACTTTGAAATTTCCAAACTTCTCCTCAAGCTCTAATGGCCTTCACCTCGGGCTCAAGCTTGATGATCACTGTAGAAGAGCTAACTTTGTACCTACTGAAAAAATTATCATTCACCTTTGAGCTTATTCACACACTCCTACCTACCCTAGCAGCTGCAATATCCATTTTAACTCAAACAATATGAAATTTCCAATGAAGCCAATCATTTGTCTTATTTGATATTTGAAGCTCTTGACTGCACTGAAAACCAAAGTAACCATAATACTGAGATGACCAAGGCAATTTAGAATGTATATGATCTTCATAATGAAAATGAAACTGAAAAAATGGAGTGTAAAGCTCTTCCATGTATTCAACTATAGGGTCAAAGAAGACATGATTAGTTTGATGATTCTCATAATATTCAGTAGCTTTGGACAGCTCATATATGCTTTTTTTAGCCACACAAGATTTCATTTTTATGTTATCCAATTGTTGCTCCAACTGATTCTCAAAGACAATATATTCATGCTCATTCTCAAAAGAGAAAGGAAGCAACACCTTCTCTTTGTGTTCTAGCATGGAAAGCCTTTGAAAAGACTAATCTTGATCTTGAAGCCTATAAGATTGAAATTTATCCTCTAAAACTTCAATGTTCTTAGTAACTTCATCCACAAAATGAATCTTATCTTCTGACTTACATTCAAATGATTTCAAATTAGAAGATAAAGATAAAGAAAAATTTCACCCACTTCTTCATTAACGTAATCATCATTTGATGTAGGCTGATGCAAGAAATGACATGAAGAATCAAATTTTTCCTATACCTGAGGATTGTAGCAAGCATTTTCCAATATTTCCTCTTGTTGTTTGAAATGATTCTCATACTCCTGATGATCAAAGGATTGACAAATCTGCTGCAAATTTTCCTCAAACTCAAAGGATGTAACATGATTTTCATAAATAAGCTCCTGTTGGGTTTCATTTTCATCCAAAACAGATGTTATCCTTTCTTCTTGGTGATGGAAGTTATTTTCATGAAGGGCCTCTAAAATTTCTTCATCCATGAACTCATCATCTTCATAAAAATTCTCCAAATATTCAATAAAACTCACAAAGTGTTTACAACAGTCTTTGACCAACAATAAGGAGGGATAGCACTCTTTATACTTCTCATAAAATGCAACATGAAAATCAGCAAGAGAATATAATGAACCATTTGGCAAGATTTCATACCAAAACCATGCTTTTCCTTCTAAAGTGGCCATAAACATCTTCATGAGACAATCCTCGGGGAACTGAACCTTAAGACTGTGTACATGCATATGGAATCTAGCTAAATGAAGGGTAGCATTGTCTTTCTTTTCATCTTTAAATATTGGAAGATCCTCTAACCACTCATCCTTTGGCATAGGATTTGGAAAGCTAGGGATATGAGACCGATTCATAGGAGCATACCTGGAATTTTTTTCTTGCAATGGAATTCATTCTGAAACTTCATCGAGCTACTGATCTTCAACCAATGGAATCACATTGAATCTATGAAAAATTTGAACTCTTCAACAATGGAGTCGCCAAGGTAGTTGCAGCCTCGAATAGATCCTAAGCTCCTGCTACCTTCAAGAGTTCAGCTTCATAATTTTCAGGAGATGTATATCTTCAGACTCCCAGCAGATGCACCAAAATGTTATCACTAAAATCGTACCTGATTGGCTGTTGATCAGATAACTTCAATGTAACTATTTCAAACCAATATTGTGACTGAGGCTTAGCCTCCTCAGCCTGAGAGGGCTCTCTCAAGGGTTAATGATATGGGATATAGATAGATGGCTAACTCTATTATTTATGTTTTGGTTCAGGTTGAGAAGATGAATGTTTGCTACCATTGGACTATGGATTCAGTGATAGGGCTCTCAATAACAAAGGATTTCCTTGTGGAAGTTGAGGCTTGTATATACTTCAATGAAAGGATAACACATTCAGGAAAATCCCAATAACTTGAAGTTCAAAGGAAGTCAGAGCATGTAATACATGAATTTTGAGTAATGAGACATCAAGGCTATGGAAGATAAACATTTCAAATATAGGACATAAAACGCATTGAAGCTACACTAAGAATCTCAGGTGAAGAGAAGTTGTATGTTACTGTATATATCAATCAATCCAAAGCTTTACAAAGTGGTCTGCTTAGATAACATTTTCCAACCTGTAGGTTGAAACCAACATTATCATGTATACATTGGGCTTATGGAGTCAAAGTAATCTCAAAAAATCAGTGAATATAATTGACATGGAAGTTGAGGCATATCAAGGTTTTTAGTCATGAGACATACACTTGAGACATGTAAAAACACAGTCAGTCCATTTATAAAAGAAGTCAGAGCATATAAAAATGATTTTTGAGTAATATAGATGAACACCACTGCAAAAATATATATAATAAACACTGATAGAATAGGAAAAAACTAAAAACCCTTTATGAATCTCAAGTTGGTCAAGTAGAAGCTCTTTGCATTAGCTGAAACAGTCTTTTTACAATATACACCTATTTTGCCAAAAAGTCTCCAACCCCTTGCTAATTCGACCTCTTGGCATTTAATAGACATCTTAAAACATAGGATGAGATTATCCTCCACTAGATACCTTTAAATCCTATGGTTTGATAGCTTTTCTAGCCATAATCATGGTCTTTATTACAAAATGACAGCTGCAAACCTAATGAGAAGTCCTATTTCAAATAGGACTAAAACTCTTTGAATTTAACTCCTAACAACCTTATCTAAAATTAATTACATCACATGCCACTTGCATTTTCATGAGGTCAAATTCTAATGATGACCTTCAACTTGTTGTGACCTTTAAGCTGATGATGTTGTTCTCCTAAAACCGAGGAAACTATCTCCCTGTTTTTAGGCCTTTAATTCCTTTGACTCCTTGGTACCTCCTGACCATTTATGAACCATGTTTAGATGAAATTTTCTATCAAATGCTAAACCATATTTCTTAAATCTTCTCCCTGTGCCAGCTGTGCAACCTTGACTTCGAATCATCCAAAAATTTTGAAAACAGACCTGTGCTACGAAAGCAACATAGTTTCGTAGCGCAATGTTTTAGCCCATTTATTTTGCTATTTTTGGTCTTTTTCCTTCATGGTGACTTTCATCTGCACTTGACATGTTTTCTCTAGAAATTTCAGGACAAAAATCTCAAAACTTCCCTTCAAAATTGATAAGGAAAAGGATGAAAAGGTTGCTTCAGCAGTTTCGTAGCGCATTTCATCATTTTTGCACTATTGGCGCTACGAAACTGTTGTGTAGGCAATTTTGTTAAATTTATTCAAAATTTACAATGAGAAGGTTCCTAGACTTAATAACATAAATATTTTATCAAAACCATCTGCAATATAGACTGAAAACATAACTTTCAACCTTCATGAAGTACCTTCTCCATTTGCAAATTATTCCTATTTTTTTTTCCTGAAACTTAGGTATTGGGATAGAGCCTATATCTCTTCATCCATAACGTATTTTGAAAAACTAAAAAAGGCTTTTGTATGAAATTTTGTCTTGAATAAAAACCTCTTCTTATTTTTTGAAATACCTCTCCTGATGTGCAGAAACTGTCTTTGAAAAACATGTGTAAAACAAGAAAACTCTATTTTAAGAAAATAGGGCGTCAAAGAAATCCTTGTATATCCAAACTGATAACACTTGTGAGAAAAGTGAGAGAGGTTAGTGTATTTTTGGATGTGATGAAGATAAAAATCTTTCATAATTCCAAAATACTTTTTCATGTGGCCGGAAACGGATCTTGAAATTTACTGCTAAACAGTCATGTATAGGACATTTTGTAACAGCAATTTCGTAGCGCATTTTAATTTATCAATGGCTCCAACCTCCTAATTAATTTGAAGAAACTGAGAGATTTTTTTGTATTTAGGTATGTTATAAAGAAAAACCTCTTTTCGGTTTCCTAAATTATTTTTCATTTGCTCAGAAACCTCCTTGGAAGTTGACTATTCAAACCAGAAAACAAAGTTTTTGCTTCATAGTGAAAAAGCTACTACAGCAGTTTTGTAGTGCACTTAGTGTAAATTTTGCGTTTTGTGCTACGAAAGTAGCAGCGATTTCGTATCACATTTCATCATTTTTGAACTGGAGGCGCTATGAAAGTGTGGATTCATGGCTAAATGCTGAATTTCAACTCAAAACTTAATGACATGACCCCTAAATAAAAAATATGACTTTTTAATCATGGGATGAACTTAAAGGACTTTATTTGGACTTGAAAAATGACCCTTAAAACTTATAAAACTATGACCTACCCTTTATCAAGACTTGAAATGACTTTAGACCTACTTGAAAATATGATCAAAAACATAGTTGACACAATGACGTTTTGAGAATTTTTGGGTGATAACAGTGAGTATATCTCTAATGAATTCAAGAAATTATGTGCCATAGAAGGAATTTGGAGAGAATTGATTGCACCTCATAACCGACAATGGAATGGGGTTGCAGAAAGAAAGAACAGAACAATTGTGGGAGAACCACGAGCTATGTTACATGATTAGGGACTACCATTGCATCTGTGGTCAAAGGCATGCAACACATCAGTATTTGTGCACAACCATAGTCCTCATTGGATACTTGGCATGAGCACACCAGAGGAGGCTTTTTCAAGTAAGAAACAAGATGTTTCATATTTGAATTTTTTTGGCTAATCTGTCTATTTCCATGTGACCAAAGATGCCAGGAAGAAGCTAGAATCAACAATAGAGGTTGGGATATTTGTGGGGTACACATATACTCCCCAAAACTATCGAGTGTAATTTCTAGCACACAAGATGACAATTGTTAGAAGGGATATGAAATTTGATGAGGAGAAGGCCATGTGATTTCCCCTTGAGAGGGATCTTGACTTGCATGCAACAAAGGAACTCTTAGTTCCAAATGATGTCCCTCGGGATGTGGAGCAGCCACAATAAGAGGATTAGAGAGTGGAAGAAACCACTCATGTAGATCAATCCACCAGATGTGGTAGGAAGCGCACCAAAGAGGTTGATATATTGATGCTAGATGCGACAGAGAATGTAGGTGCACCTACATCCCAACACAAGAAAAGAAGGTCCCCAGACAGGTATATTGGATACATGGCTCTTATGAGCGAATGTGTTGTGACAGAACCATCCTCTTTTGAGGAAGCACTGCAGCAACTGGTATGGGTTGATGCCATGGTTGAAGAGTATGACTCAATTATTAGAAACAATGCATGGGAAGTGGTCCCAAGACCAATGGTGAATTCAGTGATTGGATCCAGGTGGATCTATAAGGTGAAGCAAGAAACAACTGGGAGTGTGGAGAAACACAAGGCTAGATTTGTGGCCAAAGGGTTCTCACAGGTAGAGGGGATTTACTATGAAGAGACTTTTGCACCAGTTGGAAGTTACTGATCGATTAGATCCATCCTTGCACTCTCAAGGTAGATGGGATGGCAGATACATTAGTGTAGAAATTATAAAAAAAGCATGCATATTATGGATTCAATCCAATATAATAATTTACTAAATTTAAATACTGAATTGCTTCTACAAATCAATTTTGGAATTAAAAACGCAATTGCCCATCACATGAAGCAAAGTAGAATCAATAAAATCACAACATAGATAATTTCCCAGGGAAAGCATGTTGCTCAAAACCCCACTATATTCTATTTTATATTCAACATGGATACATGAAAAAATTACATACAACTCTTCTCACAAGATCCCTCCTGTACTCAGCTAATTATCTCACATTGTCTCAGATAAACTGACCAATACTTAGCAAATTTACTGCCTCCAGAAAGTCTGTCTTGCTTGCATAATTTGTGTGGAATGCAATCCCTTTTCCATAGGAATTTTTGCCTTCCTAAATTTTGCAAGGATCATGGGCAATCCCATGGTTGTTTGGTTGCATGGGTGCAACCCAATAATCCTACAACTGATAGTCAACTTCCCTTTCACCTATATCTCAACTGGGTCTCCATTGGAACTAAAATGCATGCAGCTAATAATAGTAAATCCTCAGTTGCATGTGAGATCACTGATTTTGAATTAAATAATATTTAATTCACTTGATCTCCCACTAGTGTATCAAATAGTTACAACTAGCACAACTGAGTTTAACTCACTTAACTGAATTAAACTGATTACAGCCTGCATTAACTAATGCACCACTGCACTTTGAACTCTGTTACAACTAGAATTACTCTACACGCCTCACCAACTACCCTCAACTCGAAATTCATGAGTTAACTGATTTTATCGCACTCAGTTAACTATTACAAGTTATTTTGAGATCAGATTAAATTTTGTTGTCCATATTAATTAATGGATAACTAAATAGACATGCACCAAATTTAGCCCACACAAGTGTAGGTGTTGCTAAGAGCTATGGTCCCACACAAGTGTAGGTGCTGCTTGGACATCCTGGTCCCACACTAGCATGGGTGCTGAAATTTCTTGTTGAACTTCAACACTCCCTCTCAATAAGAAAGGGATTATCCTTCACAGCGATCCTGCCTCTATGGTATTCAAATTTTCTCTTGGTGAGTGCCTTTGTCAAAATATTTTCATCCTGATCTTCCTTGGGAAAGTACTGAAGTAACATTATTTGCCTCTGCACACAATCTCTGAGATGGTGGTACTAGATATCTACGTGCTTGGAACTATCATGAAACACATGATTAATTGAGTGTTTAATGCAACTCTGATTATCACAATGTATCGATGTCGGATCCATCTAAGAACCAAACAAACCAACCAAGATCTTTCTCATCCAGATAGCCTCACATGCAGTTTTACTTGCTGCCATGTATTCTTCTTCCACTAAACTAAGTTCTACAGATCACGACTTCCTATTGTACCAAGAAACTGTTGTCGATCCTATGTTGAAGATCCCTCTTGATGTTCTCTTTTTGTCTGATGAACTGCCTACCCAATATGCATCCATGAAGCCTTAAAGCTTCACTCCCTCTATCCATCTGTACCATAATCCATACTCTAATGTGCCCCTCAGGTATCTCAAGACATTCTTCCCTGCCTTCCAAAAGATCTTGGTAGGCTTAACCATAGCTTGACTCAGTTGGTTAACTACGTAGAAAATGTATGGTTTGGTGTTCACTAGATACATCAGTGAACCAACTAACTGCCTATAGGTAGTAGCATCCACTACCTCTCCATAAGTAGCATCCTCTTTCCTCCAATTTCCTGGAAGATGAGTGTCCATGGGTTTGCAGCTCTCCATGTGAAACTTACTCAGTATCTCTTTGGCGTACTTTCCTTTAGAAACAAAAATTTCACCATCCCACTGCCATATTTCCAAACCAAGGAAATAATGAAGGAGTCACATGTCCTTCATTTCGAACTCCCTTGCAAGATCCTCCATTCATGAGTGTATCAACTACTCATCACCATTCAAAATTAGATCATCAACATAAATAACAATAATAAATAGCTTACCCTCAACCACAATCTAGTATAGGTTTGCATCAGCTTCACTTTCCGTGAAGCCCAGTCTGGTGAAATAGATGTCTATCCGATTGTACCAAGCACGAGGTCCTTGCTTCAACCCATACAATGCTCTCTTGAGTCGACACACATGTGACTCACTATCGAAGATCTCCAAACCTTCTGGATGATCTATGTACACTTCTTCCTCAATAACTCCATTAAGAAACGCAGTTTTCACATCCATCTGATGAATGCGCAAGCCCATCTGCGCTGAGAGTGCAAGGATGGATCTAATGGAAGAGTACCTTGCAACTGGTGTGAAATTATCATCATAATCAAAGCCCTCAATCTGTGAGAAACCCTGGGCCACAAATTTTTCCTTTTATTTCTCCACACTCCCATTAGCAACTTGCTTTACCTTGTAGATAAATCTATATCCAACCATTGATTTTCCGACTGGTCTTGGGACAATCTCCCATGCACTGTTCTTGAAAATGGAGTCATACTCCTCCACCATTGCATCAACCCAAATTGGTTTCTACACTACCTCCTGAAAGGAATATGGTTCAATCACAATACATTTTCTCATAAGATCCATGTATCCAACAAACCTGTTTGGAGTTTGTCCCTGTCTACGCTGTGAATTAGGGGCTCCTACATTCTCTACGACATCAAATCTCAGTTTATCAGCTTCCGCAATGCGCCTTCTACCATTTCTGATGGATGGCTCTACATGAGTGTTTTCCACCACTCCATGATCCTTCGCATGTGGCTGCTCCACATCTTGAGGCTCATCCTTGGGAACCAACAGTTCCTCCTCTACATGCAAATCCATCTCCCTCTCAAAGGACAATCGCATGGCTTTCTCCTCATCAAATTTTATATCCCGTCGCACCACAATCATTCTATTGTTTGGAAAATATACACAATAGTTGTGGGGTGTTTCAGTGTACCCCAAAAAAATCCCAATCTCATTTTTTGGTTCCAGCTTCTTCCTGGCATCTTTGGTCACATGCACATAATCATATGAGCCAAAAATCTTAAAATGTGAAACATCAGGTTTCTTACCCGTGAAAGCCTCTTCTGGTGTACTCATGCCAAGTATCCTATGAGGACAATGGTTATGCACAAATAACGCAGTGTTGCATGCGTAGGCCTTGATCATGCAACATTGCTCTTGCTTAACCCACAATCATTATGTTATTTCTTTTTTTTGACCCCATTCTATTGTGGGTTATGAAGCGTTATTATTTCTCTTAGAATTCATTCTTTGTTGCAGAAGTTCTTGAATTCATTAGAGATGTACTCACCACCATTATCACTCCTAAGAGCCTTCACTTACTTCCTCGTGTCTTTCTCCACCAATGCTTTAAAGTCAAGAAACTTTGAGAATGTATGATATTTCTTCTTCATGAAGTAGATCCAACACTTAATCGAAAATTCATCCACAAATATCACATAGTACTTATGTTTTGTTGTCGAAGCAACAAAGGATGGTCCACACATGTCTATGTGAACTCTCTCAAGGATCCCCGAAGCTTGGTTCTACTTCTCATGAAAGGTGTCCTTTACACATTTTCCCATAGTACATCCCTTGCATGTGTCTGGTTGTGCAAGTGTACCCTTGGGAAGACCAGTATAAATATGTTGCATGGATTTCAAGGCTCCGTGGTGAAGATGGCCCAATCTCTTGTGTCATAACTCACCCTCATCCCAGATCACCACTTTGTCTGCCTTTCCCATCAATGTTGCACAACCATCGACATCCATCTTGTAGATATTCTTAACTCAAATCCCAATCTTCTTGGATTGTCCTGTTGTTTTGTGTCACAGGAAAGGTTTTCCTTCACTGAAAACAACATCATAGCCTCTATCCTCCAACATTGCAACTGAGACTAAATTTTTCTTCAAACCTGGTGTTATCACAAAATTTCACCTAATAGGCTACTAATCAGACAATCTCATGTAACTGTTTCAAACCAATATTGTGACTGAAGCTTAGCCTTTTTAATCTAAGAGGGCTCTCTCAAAGGGTTAATGATATAGAATAAAAATGTATTTAAATGGCTAACTCTACTTGGAAAACAACTTTCTTGTGATCAATATAGGTTGAAAATAATATCAGTCTGCAAATATTGGGCTTATGGAGTCAACACTTTCAGTGATTCAGTAGTAAGTTCACTTGACATGGAAGTTGAGGCAGGCAAGATTTTTTAGCAGAAGTACACACACATGAAACAGTAAATAACACAATCAATTCATCTATAAAGGAAGTCAGAGCATTTCATGAATGAATTCTAAGTATTAAAGATGAAAACCACTAAAAATGGGACACATAAAAGATATAGATAAGATAAGCACTAAAGACTCAATCAGAATCTCAGGTTGGTCAAGAAGGAAGTCTCTGTATTACTGAAAATAGTCAATTTACATAAAGCTGCAATTTTGCCAAAAAATCTCCAACCCTTGACAAATTCAACTTGCTGCCCTTTAATAGACTTTTTACATCATGAAATGACCTGCCTCCTAGCTAGATTCATCGAATTTTTGCCTAATGACACCTTGCATAACCATAAAACATCTATTTAATGAGAAAATGGAAACTATCCTACTTGACAGTCCTTTTCCTAATAGGACTCAAACTATTCATTATTACAATAAAAACCTTATCTCCTAAAAGCAATTACAACTTGAAAACTACGCTTTCACATGTTCAAATAGGGTGTGATGGGACTCATCACTACGTGACCTTTTAATTGACCTCCTCTTAAACTGGAAATAAACCTATCTTTTAGGAAAACTGGTCTTCATCTTCAACGAATGCTTTGGCTGGTAGTTTGTCTTCATTTTGTGGTCTTTAAGTCTTGAATAACTGCTGTCATGGTCCTTTAACACTTTGATATTATCCAGTTGTCCAAAGATGCCCAAAAACCTACTTATAAAGCTCCAAAACAGTATGCTATGAAAGTAAGACAATTTCGTAGCGTACTTTCATAGCGCTGCAAAAATTCCTTTTGCCATCACCCTTTTTGGTTCTTTCCTCCTGCATGATGTTCATTATGCATTAATGAATCTTCCATACCACTTTCATCTCTTGAAAGCCCCTAAAATTGGTTCAAAATGCAAAAAGGAAAGCTAAAGTAGTTTCATAGTGTTTTGTTGTTCTTCAAGCCTAGGCACGCTACGAAACTGTTGAAATTAGTTAAAATCCCAAAATTTTGTGTAGCTTCAAAAATCTACCTTCTAAGTGCAAAAAATTAGTTTCTAACATGCCATTAGTCTTCAAAATCATAAACCAGCTCACACTATGATTCTTTAGGGGTTTCTTCCTCATTGATGATGATTTGAGCAATTGACTCCTCAACTACTATCATTTTAAGGCCATTTTTCTCCAACTCCTCATGAATTAGTTCAAGCTACTCCTAGAGGTCCTTAACCTGATCTTTCAATTTTATGTTAGTGTATTTCAAACGTGTATTCATTTTCTTGACATGTTTGACCTCTTTCCTCAATGGAATGGTCCATTTGATAAGCTGTTGTGTATTATCTAGAGTCTTGGAAACACTGTCAACCTACTCTTCCCAAGTTTCCTTCATCTTTTCAAACTTAACCTTCTCTACATTGTGTTTTCTTGCTTCTTTCTTCATAACATAAATTTCATGGTTGGCCAACTTTAATTGTTCTTCAAGGAGTTGAAACTCTATTTTTTCCATCACCTTCTCTTTTCCTTTCTTTGATTTGCTAACTGTATCTTTCTCTGTAGGTGATGAAGTGTCAATGATGTCTTGTGGTGGTTGGACTATGTCAGTAGGTGGATGAATCTCTTTACTTCTCTCTAATAGTTTTCTAGCATGCCTTTTCATAGGTGTTCTTGCTTGGAACATAAAACCTGCATCTTCTCCTTCAAATTCTAATTTATTTGCATATTTGGCATTTTTAAGCTTTTGTCCACCTTTCTCAATGTCCTCAGCCTAGACTATAGGAGTTTATTCTATGTCAATGGCATGTAATATGTCTACTAGATTTCCTTTAGCTACTGCTCTATCTTCTACAACCACTGTTTTCTCTTCTAAGGCCACTATTTGGCTCCTTGTCATCCTTTTGGTTCCTTGTTTACTCACAGCTTGTTTTTGTTTTGCAGGTTTCACCACTTTTGACTTCTATTTTGCAGGTGGAACATTTGGTGTATCAAAACTCTACACTTGCTTTGTTTCCATCATGATTGGTTCACTTGGTTCTACTCTTGCTGGTTCACTTGGTTCTGCCACCAATGGTTCACTCTGTTCTGCTACTAAGGGTGATGGAATTATCCTAGGTTTAGGAGTTCTTGAAGGAGTAAGAGCATCCAACTCAAAACCACTAACAAACAAATTTAATGAAGACCATTCTCTGCCTAGCCTTTGGAGTTCATCTAAAACCAGTAGTTTCATTAAACCATGATGAAACAATGAAGTCTCACTCCTTTTAGATTTTGCTTGGACCTTATCTGCTATTTTTGACAAACTTCTATGTAAATAGAAAGGCAGATCAAGGGGAATCTTACCAGTAAAGTGTAGGAATAGCTTGAAATGGTATGAGTAGACTTTATGGTATCTCCCTTCACAAGTAAAATACTTTTGGATGATGAGCAACAATTTTGAGTAGTCGTACTTCATGCAGCTCCTTAGAATGGCATTAGTGAGATCCATTTCATTGTTTTCAGGCTTCATAAACTCTTTGCACTACTCCATGTTGAACTTGAAACCTTTGAACCACTTCTCTTGTCCTCTTGGAATCCCTGTAGTTGCAGCAATATCCCCTGGTGTGATGGAAATATTAAGCATTCCCACTTTGGTGGCAGTTCCACTGAAGTTTAAAGCAAACTCTTTGGAAACCTGTACATGGCAGCCATGTAATCTTTCACAAAACTGTAAGAAACCTATCCTTCTGAAGACTTCCACAATTGTTGGGTCTTCATTGATCAAATTCATATATGTTGGTTCATATCTCAAACATTGGCCACCCTTATTTGTCCTTCTTTTTTCTTCCATGGTTTCTCTAATGCCTTCACAGCCTTGCTTGATAATTTGTAGCCTTTCTTGATATTTTGCAGCCTTGCTTGATTGTTTGCAATGTAAACCTTTGAAAACACCAGCCACAACTTTGGCTTAATGCAATAGCTCTCTAGAGCTCGATATCATGCAAAGAAGGAATGAGAAATGAGAAATGACTGGATTAGGAAAGATTTTGAAGTTTGATGTCTTCTCATGACACAATGATGACTCATACATGCCTAAATTGGTGATGATGACTTCAGACCTGACCATGTACCTTGATCTTATCCCTCTATGACTCAAATGGTATCTAACTTACCCTTTCCCAATGATATTTTGACACCTAACAGCTAATCTGACAAGACAGACAGGAAACCACGCTTTCGTAGCGTATCTAATGTAAATCTGGGTGTTTTCGCTATGAAAATATCAGTAGTTCGTAGTGAAATGTGACATTTCTCAGTGTATTTCACTACGAAACTATGGTTTCTTGGCTAAAATGACATTTTCGGTACAAAATCCTTGGTAATTGAAATCTTTCAGAAAATTATGAGTGATGTGACATGAGGGGATTTGAAAGTGAGTGGGTTTAGACCTTAGGGTGAGCATAAATAAGAAAAAGTTAAAACTTCCCTTGACCAAGAATATAAAAAATGAATCCTACAACCCTACCATTGACACATGAACCTATTTAACTTTGTCAAATGATGCTTCATTTCTTGGGTGATAGCACCCGGTACATGCATTACATATTTTAATTGAAATGGTCTACCTAACTATCTCTGGAAGGTAATGGTACCAATCCTGGTAGCACTGTATCGCCCTTCATCATCCATTTCAATATGCATCTGGAGATCCTTCTCCTCCAAGCTACTGAAAATTTTCTTGTCTCTCGTCATGTGAAAGGAAGCACCACTATCCAAATACCACACAGATCCCAATTCACTTGACACCATGCATGCGATCAATGAGAAGTCAAGCTCAAATTGTGAGGCCAAATCCTCACCAGCTAAAAATCCTCTAGCCTTCTTGTTCTTATTCTTTTGTGGACAATTAGTAGCATAATTCCCATGCTCATGACAATGAAAACACTTAACCCTGGACATGTCCCGCTTCTTTCCATATTTGGACTTGGATTTGGAATGGAATTTCTTCCCCTTCCCTTTGTTTTCCTTGGCAGCCAAAGCACAATCTTCTTCATCTTCATTCTTAGATGAAGATATATCTTTGGTGTTCCGACTGAACTCCTCCTCCACCAAATCCAATCACAGACGTTCCCAATCTGGCATCTTTTCCCTTCCATTGACAGAGTCTTGATAAATGTGCCAACTCTTGGGAAGTCCTAGGAGAGCTAAACTCACCAAATCATCGTCAGCGAAATTTATGCCAATGCTCCTCAGCTCATCCTGACATTAGACAAACTTTGTTAAATATTTTGGCATGGAGTCGCCTTTCTCCATCTTGATCTTCCTGAGTTTATCTTTCAGTACCAATTTTTTATGGTCACTACTGCTCTGAAATAGATCTATGAAATCCTTCCACGTTGCATATGGTGTGGCTTTCCCATGGAGGCTTGAGAAAATGTGGTCTCGTACTCCCTCCAGTAGGATCCTCCTCACCTTTGCCACTTTCATTTGCCATGCATCAATATTTTCACCATCTGTCACAACGACTTTAGGAACATCACTATCAATGATTTCCTTCAAGCCATTGTCTTCGAGTTCTGCCTCCATCCTGTCCTTCCAATAAATATAGTTAGAGCCACCCTCAATTGCATACTCCAACCTCAAGCCATTGAAATCCATTTCAATCCTGAATCAACTGTAGCACCAAGAAATTATTTCTGCAAATTCAAATTTTATCCAGTCACAAACTCAACTCCTCCTTCACTATTGTGATTTCCTGTGCTCTAATACCATGTATAAATTATACAAAAAGCATGTATATCATGGATTAAATCCATATAACAATGTACTAAAGTTAAATACTGAATCTCTTCTACAAATCAATTGTGGAATTAAAAACACAATCGCCAATCACATGAAGCAAAGAAGAATCAATCAAATCACAGCACAGATAGTTTCCTAGGGAAATATTGCTGCTCAAAACCCCACTATATTCTATTGTATATTCAACATGGATACATGAAACAATTACATAAAATCTTTTCATAATATCCCTCATGTACTCAGCTAATTGTCTCACATTGTCTCAGATAAAACTGACCAATACTTAGCCAATTTACTGCCTCCATACAGCCTACCTTGCTTACGCAATTTGTGTGGAATGAAATCCCTATTCCATAGGAATTTTGGCCTTCCTAAACTGCGCAAGGATCATGGGAAATCCAATGGGTGTTTGGTTGCATGGGTGCAACCCAATAATCATACAAGTGATATTCAACTTCCCTTTCACCTAGATCTCAACTGGGTCTCCACTGGAACTGACATGCATGTAGCTAATAATAGTAAATCCTCAATTTCATGTGAGATCACTCATTGTGAATTAAATAATATTTAATTCACTTGATCTCTCACTAGTGTATCAAACATTTACCACTAGCACAACTGAGTTTAACTCACTTAACTAATTTAAAATGATTACAACCTGCATTAACTAATGCACCACTGCACTTCAAACTCTGTTACAACTAGAATTACTCTGCATGCTTCACCAACTACCCTCAACTCGAAATTCATGAGTTAAATGAGTTGATCACACTCAGCTAACTATTACAATTTATTTTGAGATTATATTACATTTTATTGTCCATATTAATTAAGGGATAGCTAAAATAGACATTCACCAAATTTAGCCCACACCAGTGTAGGTGCTGCTAAGACCTATGGTCCCACACTAGTGTAGGTGCTACTTGGACCTCCTGGTCCCACACTAGCATGGGTGCTAAAATTTCTTGTTGAAATTCAACAATTAGATGGATGTAAAGAAAAAAATTCTCAATGGATTTATTGGGGAAGAAGTGTACATTGGGCAGCCATAAGGTTTTGAGACCTTAGACGGGGAGTTTCATGTGTGCAAACTCAAGAGAGCATTGTATGGGTTGAAACAAGCACCTCGTGCTTGGTACACCAGGATCAAAAACTATTTCACCCAGTTGGGCTTCAAAAATATTGAAGTAAATGCAAATCTATAACATATTGTGGTTGATGGTAAGATTTTGATCATTGTACTTTATGTAGATGATCTGATATTGACAGGTGATGAGCAGCTCATAACTTCTTGCAAAGAGGATCCTACAAGAGATTTTGAGATGAAGGACATGGGGCTCTTTCATTATTTCCCTGGTTTGGAAATATGGCAAAGAGATGGGGAGCTATTTGTATCTCAGGGCAAGTTTTCCAAGGAGATTCCGAGGAAGTTCCACATGGAGGGAAAAGAACCCATGGAGACTCCTCTTGCAGGAAATTGGAGGAAGGAGGATGCTACTTCAGGTGAGGTAGTGGATGCTACTATTTACAGGTAGCTTGTGGTTTCACTTATGTAATTGGTGAACACACGTCCAGACATATGCTACGCAGTTAACCAGCTTATTCAAGCTATGGTTAAGCCAACCAATCTCTTTTGGAAGGAAAGGAAGCATGTCTTGAGATATCTCAGGAGCACTACAAAGTATGAATTATGGTATAGACGGACAAAGGGAGTGAAGATTCAAGGCTTCAGTGATGTAAATTGGGAAGGCAGTCCATCAGATAGGAAGAGCACATCAGGGGGCATCTTCATCATCGGATCAACAACAGTTTCTTGTTACAACAGAAAACAGAGATCAATTGCACTCAGTTCAGTGGAGGGAGAGTACATGGCAGCTAGTCAGGCTGCATGTGAGGCCATCTGGATGAGGAAGATACTTTTGGTTTGTTGGGTCATCAAATGGATCTGATAGTGATACATTGTGATAACCAAAGTTGCATTAAAATCTCGTTTAATACGGTATTCCATGACAGGTCCAAGCACATTGATATCCAATATCACCATCTCAGAGATCGTGTTTAGAGGCACATTATGTTGTTGCAGTACATTCCCATAGAGGATCAAGATGCATACATCTTAACAAAGGCACTGGAAAAGAAAAAATTCTAATACCACAGAGGCAGGATCGGGGTAGTTGATAATCCCTTTCTTGTTGAGAGGGAGTGTTGAAATTCAACAAGAAAATGCACCCAAATTGGTGAGAAATTTTTTATGCACACTGGTGAGGGATTTATGATGCACGTTGGTGAGGAATGTGAGGCATCTAATTTATTTTTCCCTTAAATAAGTTGGACAATAAATTGTAATTTCATCTCGTAACGACTTGTCTTAGTTAACTATGCCACGATGACTGAGTTAGCTCAGGAAATTGAGATGAGGGTCTAAGATGAGGCATGTAGAGTGATTCTACTATTTTCAGGGTCTATTTACAGTTAATGCACTAGTGGGGTACAAGTGTGAATCAGTTAACTAAATTAATTGAGTTAAAATCAGTTTAACTAGTTCTAAATGAGTGCTGAGATAGTGAGAGGTCCAATGAATTAAATTATATTTAATTCACAAATAGTGATCAATAAAATAACTGATAATTCACTATTAATATTTGTATGCATGTCAGTTCTTAGGAACACCCAGTTGAGACAAAGGTTAAAGGGAACATAACTGTCAGTTGTATTTATAGAAAATTGTCCGAGTGCAATTATAAATTCATGAGGATGCCATGATGGATTGTGCAATCAAGAAAGGCTGATTTTCCTATTTAACAGGGGCCTAATTCTTTAAGAATTGTGTGAGCAAGGCAGGTTGAGAATTGGCTATGTGTTTTTCCAATTTTTCATAGATCAGTGTGAGACAATTGGTAGAGTGCGGAAGATTCTTGTGAGAAAAAAATCATTGTATTATTTCATGATTCCTTGACTTTATACAATACATAGATAGCGGGGTTTTTAGTAGTTTCTTTCCCCAAGATACATCTTGTGTTGTGTGATTTATTTACTTCTTTCTCTTACTTGCATGTGATTGAGCAATCGTGTTTGTATTCCGCAAATATTGTAGAAGGATTTAGTATCTTGTTTTAGTACATCACAAGATTAAATTGAATACATTGATAGAATTTTTACATGGTATCGGAGCTTCTATAAATTTCTACAAAATTCAGTCTAGACATCAAACGGATTTATCTCAAGAAAATCTTCGCTCTATTACGTGTTGAAATAAATTTCATTAGATCTCTTTCTTCTCAGGTTTTTAAATTTCACCTAGAACTATCCTTTTTAATTAATTATGACTTATGGCTTCACATAGAATATAGATATTATCTCTACCCTATTTCTACATTTGAATCTGCTTCTGAAAATCAAATTCAGAAATTTATCACGCTATCCAATCGATTTAATTGTGGTCCCTCTCCATGGGTTCCTCCCCCTACATATCATAATCACCTCATGTATTATGCTTCCTATCCATCATATAGATCATCTAATCATGATTTCATCTCATGATTAGCTCACATTCATGTTAATCAGTAGTGATGGCACATATAATTGTTTTTCCAATTTATATACCTTTCATTTATTCATAATCATAAACACATAAGGAGGTATTAGAGCATCAAATATAAACACAAGACCATAGAAAAACATTCAACATATGAGACACCAATGATTTCTAGTGGAAACCCTCAAAGGGAGAAAAACCACCTGTTCTTGTTATGTTGCTTCTCATTCTCTTGTTATTATCAATCAAATATTTTACATATTTTCAGCTAGCCACTTTTTTGAGCAAGAAAGTCCCCTCTGCGAACATAGGCGATCCCTATAGCCATAGGGCGGCTCTAGTAACAAGGGGACATGCTGGAATTTTAGAATCTTCGCTTATAAATGAAAAACAAGTTGGGATAGATGACCTACCTTAGTCCTATGCTCTTGTCGTGGCTTGCAACAACGATCCTCTGATCTTTGTCTTCACACGTCGTGATCCTTCAGTGATAATGTCTGGGTACCTGCACAAAGATCAAGTGAACGATGACAGCATACAAAAACATACTTTCATTTACAACTATTCAATTGGTTAAGGAGAATGAAACATTTTGCATATGATCGAACACAAAATTGGATCCAAAAGCTAGTCATGTATTAATGATAGAGAAAAGAAGTATACAACCTTAATTCCTTGACGTTGCAGCCTCCTTTGACAGGTTCAGTTGGGCACGTCTCAAGCATTCGTTCGAGATAGGACTCGATGAGGCAATCGCCTAAAATATCTCTCAACAATGGATTCCTCTCTGCCTTATTCTACACACCAGCTATAGTAATGATTGTTCAGCTAGCTGAAACAATGTGAGAAGGAAGTATTTATAGGAGAGGAGGGAGTGGTTTGGAATCCCTCATAAGGTGGAAGAGAGGTCTATCCCTTTGGGGAGTTTCACAATTGTAGGAAACAAGAAGCCAAAGGGAGGACTTCGAAGTTATTCAGTCAAACAAACCATGATGACTCTGCCCACGAAGTTGTTAAGAATGGAAAGTTTGTTTCTATTTAAAAAACTTTCCAAAAACTACTCGGCGTGGGTACCCCACTGAGACAGAGCGCCAATGGGTGCAGGGCCCAATGTTAATTTCTCCATGGGCGCGAGGCCATAATTTCCTACCAGCGCCGACCCAAAATCACATGTTTTTGAGAGTCTGCTTGAGGAATGATCAACAGAGGAAATGTTTTTGATATGCCAAGGGATGAAATGACACTTATAACAAGGTATGACAATACACACAAGTCACTGAAATGGTCCTCCAATGTTTGGGATGGGAATTGCAGGGACCGTGAAAAAATATTATGTAATAGATGCCCCCTAAAGCATGAGGTCCAAGAGAGAGGAAAGGGTGAAATGCTTTATGACAACATGCCCAAACCAAAATGTCATCGTCGGAAGACCTGGAAGAACAATTACAACTGATATCTCTGATACATGAACATGTGGTATGGGCGCAACCATCCATAATAGAGTACATACAATAATAAGATCTTAGGTATGGACGCAACCATTCAGTAAGAAGGATCATCAAATAGACTCAGGTATGGTCGTGACCATCCAATCAGAAGAGTCATGCATGTAATGATGATAAACCAAATCATTTCGCACCTTGGATTTCATCAGACAAAACCTAGGGTCTTGTACTCCATCTCAACTCGAAAAAGTAAAAATTCAAGCACGCGAATTAGTGAGCTGAAGTCGAACATGCAAGAAAGTCACTTCATTACCAGCCAATGATGAAAGATTTTAAAAGGTGCGAGAGAAACCAAAAATAATGACAATGGCTCTCAAGGTACAACTAGTACAATCCGCAGAATGTGAACAGTGAGGTGGAGTCGAACACCCGCAAAATCACTCGATCGAAGGCCAAAGAATAATACCTATCGTTGAATGCGAAGAAATTTCCATTGAGGCATGCAAGCTCCAAGGTATTGGAAGGGAGTCTCTAGATCAGCTTCCTAGATAATGAGCTGAAGTCAACAGGAAGTGACCAGTTGAAGAAGGGCCATAATGTTTCCCACATCATCGACATGAGACAAAGGACCAAGATGATAGTGAATCGGGACTAAACAGAGAATCAGAGGTTGAAAACTATAGAAGGAAACTTCTCTTGAAAATATCGACGGCACGACTTTGGAATTTGGCAGTATTTGACATCAAGGGATCTGAGGTCATGATGATGTGGCAAGGAGCAGATGAGAGACCAAAATAGATAACCCAAACCCATCGAGGAAAAAATGACAAAATGGGATGTCCCCAACCCGACACGAATTGCAGACAAGTGTCATGTTCAAGAGCAACATACTGTCGACACGACTGAGAAATGGTTTCATTTTACCCCACCATTTCTAGTGAGTAACCCAATTATTTTTGGAAACAAGCTCGAAGGGGATAGCATATGCTTGTCATATAAATTTTGCCTTTGAACAAATCCCTCCTAGGACATTTTACGAGCCCTAGGAAGGAGGAACTCGGTAATTTCATGGTGACAATTTCCGATGTAATTTAGGTTTTAATGAGTCTAACAAAGGAAGAACTCAACATCTTTTCATATTTAGAGAGTTTGAAAAGAAGTGGAAAATAAAACTTCAACAGGTCCCTTTTTGTAGGTAATCTCACAGATCCAAAAAGGTAGAAAACAATATCTGGGAGAACCTCTTAGTCGCGATAGGCTAAGGTATTCCTTTTTCGTAAATAACCCCTAATACACCATCTCAGTCAGTTGTTAACCCTTTATAACAAACTGTGGAAGGGCCCGGCTTTTGGTGTAACTCTTTCCGGGAATTAAAACCTCCTAGTCAATTAGCCAATTTAATTCATCATAGGAACACCTGACTTTTATTACTCCTTACAACTGACAACTTATTGTTTGTATATTAAATGCTAGACTCAACTAGCATTTAGAACTTAAATCTAAAGAGAGACCATAATCTCTTATGAATTTTTTCTCTGTCCTAGCCCAAAAAAGGGGTAAATGTATATTGGGCAGGTGACGTTTCACAGCCTTTAACGAGTTCAAAACGACAAGAGTCTCGGCAATATTTTCAATTTTCGAGAGTTAGAAAAGAGCTGAAAGATGACTCCATGGGGTGAATTTTTCGTTTTTTTATTGAGTCTGAAAAAGTAATAAAATACAACTTGACACTTCATCATCATCATGTTAGGACCTGTTGTTGCACAAGAAATGCATTTAAAACCCATTTTTTGAGATAAAATATTAAAATAATCAAAAAATAAGCGCAAAAACTTAATTAGGGTTTCGAAAAGGTTATAAAATGACATAAATAGTAAAAATAAATTACTTTTCACCTTTTCACTTCTTGTGAGCATTTTATCATTTTTAACTGTGATCTTGTGGAGCTGCAATCAAAAATCTAGGAGACCAATCACAAATCCGTTTTCTTCATGTAAGAGCTCTTATCCTTGCCTACATTTTAAGCTAGATTTCATTACATGCATTTTCAAATTTTTATGCTTTTGGGGGGATTTTGTTTAAGGCTGGGCGCGGGTTCCAGGCACGAAGTCATGCCAACCCGCCTAAAATTTTAACGAGGAGGCGCCAATTGGCGCTGCTATTTCTAAAACAGCCACGCCAGTCACCGCAACCATAATTTCTCAAAAATTCTGATAAATAGCCCAATTTAAACAATTCAAAAGTTGATGATTTGACTAATGAAAGCCCCAATGATGGTTTTGTAGGTGATTGAAAGCCAAAATGGTCATTGAATGGAAGGAAAGAGAAGATGGGGAGGAAGATGAGCTATCCAAGAGAAATGCGAGATGCATGGATTCCCTAAGAGACTATGGACTCTTAAAAAATTTCATGGCACCGTGTATCTGAGCTTAACTGGAGTTACTACAATATCTGGTCAATGTGTGGGACACCGATCAAGAAAGATTTATGATTCATGATCAAGAATTGGAGATTGAAGTCTCTGACATATATTTCATCACTGGATTATCATGAAGGGGAGCAGCACCGATCCTAACAGGTACCCACCCTACAATGGAAAACTTGAGCATGCTCATAGACAGAGTTTGCCTAGGAGCAAAGAAATGATCGAAGAGCAAAAAAATATATATCCAGACAATACCCAATTTGGCAATAAAAGTAGTGTTGCACACTATAACACGAGCTGCTAGATCTCAAGCCCCTCACGAAGCTATAAAAACAAAGCTTCAACTTGTTATGGATTTTATGACTCCAACCATTTTCAACTGGGCAGAAGTCGTAACAATCAACCTGAAGCACCAATTGGCAAAGTCCAAGAACGGAAAGCTAAAAAAATTTGGTTATGGGCCCATATTGGTACCGTTCATCCTAGAAAGGTTGCCAATATTTCAACTCCAGGAGTTAATAGTACCTGCACCACCAGCATGAGAGCCACGGATGGTCTGCTGGGCGGCGTTGATGCCTCTATCGGGAGGCGGTCAACATATGTCATGGAGGTCAGAATTCTTCGACTGGCTCCGTCGACAACTCATCGTTGTGGAGGATTGGCCCTATACTAGAACTGATTTCATGGGTGATCTGGACCTTCCACTCCTGGAAGGAGAGGATTGGGATGAAGCATTGGTTAAAAACTCATTTTGTGATTTTGATGAGTATTATGATTTTTTTTATTATATGTGCTTTGATATTTATCCATGTATTTGTAGATGTTGGCCCAGAGAGACCTACAGGGATGTCTCCAATAGCACAGAGGGTCCCACGCGATTTCGAGGTGGCCCCTCATGGTGAAGGAAGCGAGTAAGAGGAGATCGTGGGCAACCTAGAGGGAGTCACTGGCGGAATCCCAGATTACGCAAGATTATACAATGTTCCTTGTGCATACCAGAGGCACACTGCAGGGGTGTCTAACCGCATCCACTATTTATTAAGGCGGCTTATGCGTGCAGTGACATGTTATCATGACCATCATGCTGATTAGACGCTTAGGATTTTATTTCTGCAGATTTTTTTGAGAGACATGATGTCTCGGGATGTAGTCAAAACACATATTTTTTGAACTTATGATGCCGTGGATGCAAACACTCGATATATATATATATACAATGTTCCTTGTGCATACCAGAGGCACACTGCAGGGGTGTCTAACCGCATCCACTATTTATTAAGGCGGCTTATGCGTGCAGTGACATGTTATCATGACCATCATGCTGATTAGACGCTTAGGATTTTATTTCTGCAGATTTTTTTGAGAGACATGATGTCTCGGGATGTAGTCAAAACACATATTTTTTGAACTTATGATGCACGTGGATGCAAACACTCGATATATATATATATATATATACCTATTTTCATGTCTAAATCTTGTTATGTGATGATGATGCTTTTACAAATTACACAAATGTCTATCTAATACAATATTGGCTGCTGCATCAGTTAACGTATTCATTCTTCTAGGAATATGATGATATGTGATATAATCAAAATTCCTTTCTAATAAATGAACACGTAAATACAACCATAGAATCTAAGGATTTCTAACAGAGTAATTCCCATTAAGATGAAGAACAACAAGTTGAGAGTCTAGGTTCACAATTAATGCACGAATGTCGAGAGAAGTAGCTTCGGTTAAGAGTTCAATGACAACATTGTATTCAGCGACATTGTTTGTTGTTCATCCTAGACAAATACCTTGAAGGTCTATCAACTCACAATTAGTATTATAAATCACCCAGGCTGCGGAAGACAGATTCTGGGTACTGCGGAAGGCACCATCCACGAAACTAACATATGGAGTGACAAACATCTGCATAGTAAGCAACAACATAATAAGCAGGAAAAAACTACTCGCAAAGCACATGAAGCCAAAAAATGTACAAAAATGAAAAACACACTTATGTACAAAAGGACATGCACGAAAAAATCATGCATAGTATTTTTTGAGGTACAACCCATTTCTGGACTTATTCAAAGGATAGCCTTCATAGTCAATTAGCTCATAATCCAATGTGCTTGACGATATAGGGCCCATGCCACATGGGTTCAAATTTTCCTACCCCCATCTTATCATGAGCTTCGTCATACAAGAGGACTAGGTCTCCTTCTATAAAGGTAAGAGGGGAAACTGTCTGATCAAAATGAGCATTGACCCTCTTTTTCTGTGCTTCTATGACAAGAGCAGCAAAGCGGTGAGTTTCATCAAGCCCCTCCAAATAAAGAAGACGCTCTTCCTCTGGTGAAGTATTAGGCAGTAATTCAACAGCTATCTTGAGAGAAGGTATTTCGCATTCAATCTGAAGGGTAGCTTCCATACCATAAACAAGTTGGAATGGAGTGAATTTGGTTGCATCTTTCACCAAGGTTTGGTAAGCCTAGAGAACTGAAAACAACATGAGATGACAGTTGGACTTGTGCATCCCAATCGTACGCTTAAGCATAGTGACTAGAACCTTGTTCACGGCTTCAACCTAGCCATTGGCCTGAGGGTAGTATGGAGTTAAGCTGTCATGACGCATAACCAACTTAGAAGTCAACTCAGCCATCATATAATGGCAAAAATGAGAGCCATGATCGATGACAATGGCTCTAGGGACACCAAACCTGGTAATGACATGATTGGACAGAAATTGTGCAGTTGACTTACTGTTAGCTGTGAGTGTAGGCATTGCTTTGGCCCATTTAGTGAAGTAGTGATAGCATACACAGTTGTTAATACCCATATTCTCTACTTTCTATGCATATAAAAATGCATGGTTCATTTTTAAACCAACACAATTCCCAAACTTGTCAATTACTCATGTGGAAGCTTGCCTTATTGAATCTTCAAATGAACATTCCCCCCACTATTTAATTATGGTTATAAAACCAACATATGTGGAAACTGTTTTTTTTACACTCAAGGAATTAAAACCTTATAAATAACCCACTCTACAAACTTCATGTGCGGGATTGTACCTTGCCTCATACTTTATGGTTATAAACCATAGGCTAAAATTCCTTTCATGAATATTCGAATCCAAATGTATACTTTGGTTAAAAGTAACCAAAGACATAAATATTCTGCCAACACTTACCAATGCTTACATGCGCTCGCAATTCTGAACGCTAATAAACATTATATGAAACAGCCAACATTATATCATTTCATACTTTGGTTAAAACTACCAAAGGTGCCAACAATATAACCATAAGAACTCTCGGCCCCAGAGCATAGCATTTCATTATATAAATCTTCAACTTTGGATTAAACCCAAGCCCAACATGTATTAATGTTCGAGCCCACAGCAGCTAACACTTACCTCTTCGCTCATTTAACTCCTGCACAACTTCACAATGCGAACGTCATCCGATCCTTTGATCAGATCACCCAACGGACATCGCGCTCATTTATCTCTGAACTTTATTTCTCCATATCCACGTGAAAGAGCCAATTTTCCAAATCTGCCTTGCTACGTGTCATTCTCAGAGATGTATTGCGTTCAGCTTAACCAAAACTGCTTACCACTCCAGAGCTACGCGAACCCCGCTTTTGGTTTTCAGAAACCTGCCTTTACTATTCATTACTCATGATTCTGTCATACCTTAACTCACGGTTCCATCTCCAATTCTTCAACGTTGTTCCTTCGATCCAATCCACCACGCGGTTTGTCATTCCATCACTTATTTGACTCAGGTTTTTGTATGTAAATATGGTTTTGTTCCTGAAGGGTTTCCCCACTATGCATCCATCATTTCATTTGGAATTTTTGGTTTAAGACTCTACCACACTCTTCACTGTGTTAATGATGCTACTTCCGTTTCACTGTGCCATTACTCCTTTGTTCAACTCCTGATTTTGAACAGGCCAGATTCCAACCAACCTCTAACCCTCTCGATTATTCCTCAACGTATGATTATTCATCCTTTGAGGTTCTCACCCACACAATAAACCTTAAATGTAACTCCAAATCCTGATCCTCATTGCACATGTATTCACACAACAGAATGTGTGAACCCTCTCTTTTGAGTACTCCATACAATGTAACCCCAATTGTAAGATACATCTAGGCAAACTATTACCCCAAATAACATCGATCCATTATGTGATCGATGTTAATTTCTCAACATTCTCAAACACACAGAATTCAAATAATTATCATCAAACCACACACTCTTAAAATATAGATTGAATATCAAATGACAGAATTCCCTGTTCCTGTCAATTCATTTGCACACGTGTGCTTCAAAACACAACTTAGAATTTGAGTTTCTTTCTGTATTAAAACTAGTATTTACATAGGAATTTTCTTCCTCTCTGGCCTGATATTCAATCAGTGGCCTTTTTCCACTACTTTTCCCGAAGGCTTTACAATCCAAGCCCTATTCCTATTATTCTCTGTCTGCTATTACTGTCTTTCTGCCTTTGAGGCTTTTTATTTTTATGCACAATAATATGAAGTAATTTAGGTTCAAATCCTCAACAAATTCCTCAAATTCTTCAAGTCTATCTTTGATCCCTAAGGATCCTCTTTAATCCCAAAAATCATAAAACTAACTCTAACTTAATATTTACAATCAATTCACAATCTCTCATTCCTTATGAAATCTAAACTATCATAATTCTCTCATGTTCTTCAATCATTCAGGAACATTTACAAATTCCTCACATTAATTATTATCCCTCATTAAAATCACTGAAAACATTAATAATTACATAAGAAATCAATATTCCTTTAAAAACACAAAACCCCTATGTCTATTAAAATACAAAGTATTTTCTTGAGCCTAATGCCCCTGCATCAAGTAGTCCACAGCTACAATAATAAAAGCATGCCCCCCGACCGAGTGAGGGTTACACATCATAAAATCGATGCCCCCCTTCGCAAAGCGACCAACAGTAATGACAAGGTGGAGGTGTGCAGGTGGCGCGTGCATATTGCGTTGGTAAATCTGGCAATCGTGACACTTACAGACAGCAACAATGCAGTCTTTAAAAATGGTAGGCCAGAAATATCGAGCATGAAGATTGTTTTGTTCAGTAGCATATCTAGACATGTGACCACCACATGTGCCAAAGTGGCAGTCATTGAGAACTTTTTCAACTTCCTCAAGGGTTAAACACTGGCCGAGAATAGAGTTGACTCCGATGCGGTATAGAGTATCTTCGAGTATGCGATAAGGTTGCAAATGATGGTGGATGTTTCAACGAGCATCCTTCATCAACTCGGATTAGAAAGTGGAAGTCTAGAGATAGACGATGATATTACCGTACCATGGATTGAGCGTGATAATAAGAATAAGGGTGTCGTCTAGAATGCGTTCCTTAGAACCAGAGGGAGCAGAGGCAGACGATAAAGAGAAAATAAAATCAGTAAAAACCAATGATTTCTTCGATTTGGTGGTGGTAAACTCCAAATCAAACTCTTGGAGGATAACTATCCACTTTGAGTATTTTCCCCCCAGCAATTGTTGAGTCAATATATAGGTCATGGGGTTGCAATCAGAAATCACTGTTACTATGTGAAGAATAATATAATGGAGAAAACGTTGGACGGATTGAACAACAGCTAATGCCAATTTCTCAACATGTGCGTAACGTGTTTCGGTATTGAGAAGCTTCCAGCTCAAATAATAAATAGCATGCTCATCACCATCGTCGTCATCTTGTACCAGAACCATGGAAATAGTGCTAAATGTCATAGCCAAGTAGAGGGATTATTCGTGATGATAATTGGGAGGACACAAGAGAGGAGCATTGATAAGAAATGTCTTCGATGCATCGAAATATTTTTGGGTGGTCTCATCCCAAAGGAATGGGACGCCTTGCTTGAGCAATCGTGTAAAGCCTTTGGCTACTTCAACATAATTCGGTATAAAGAGGCACATGAACTTAGCTTTCCCTTGCAGAATTTGCAACTAATGTAAAGAGGAAGGGGAAGGGAGATTGATAATAGCTTTGACCTTAAGAGGGTCGAGACGAATTCCATCTTTAGAAACGATAAACCCAAGGAGTCTACCAGAATCAATGCATAATACACACTTATGCGAATTGAGCTGAATTTTATAGCGTCTACACTAAAGAAAGATTTTACGGAGGTGATCTGTGTGGTCCTTACGCTTAGCAGAATGAGCTGGAAGGTCATCCAGGTAAGGTTGAACAATGTGCTTAATATCATGGAAAGCGTACGACATTATTATTTGAAATGTAGCCCCATCATTCTTAAGACCAAAAGGGAGCTTCTTGTAGGCGAAGGTACCCAAAGGGTAGATAAAGGCAGTCTTGTGTTGATCAAATGAAAGAATATTGATTTGTTTGTAACCAGAAAACCCATCCATTAAGGAAAATATCTCACTCCCAGCACACTCGTCAATGATCTGGTCGATAAAAGAAGTGGGATATTTATCCTTAGAACAAGCGTGGTTGACGTCACGGTAATCCGCAAAGACACGAATAGTACCCTTCTTTTTATCCACAGGAACAATGTTAGAAACCCATTCTATCAAGGGAATCAGATAAATGAAGCCATCTTTGAGAATTTTTTCAACTTATCCCTCGATGGCGGCTTCCTTTCTAGGGTGCACGGGATGAATGCATTGGCGAATAGGCTTCGCGTCAGGATAAGTAGGAATATCATGCACAACTATTCTCGGATCAATGTTGGGTATTTCTTTGTAAAACCAAGTGAAAACGCCTCAGAACTCTTGGAAGAGACTAGTATAGACCTTGATCTCATCAGGAGAATAGGTCACCCCAATGTGGATGTTCTCGACAACCCCCGGTTTGATGGAGATGTCGATAGGCATCATTTGCGTAATGTTTTCCAGGTTACCCTCTGCGAAAACTTCATGTGCCAAGATAGGCGTCTCAAGCAAATGGAAAGGATCTTGGGAAGCGAACTTCTCAATACAAGTAGACATGGCCCCAAGGCCAGGCATAAAAGAGCAACGATGATGACTATCATCCCAAGGAGGATCCTCAAGAGACATGGTTTCCACGATGGCCTCATCAGTGGGAAATATCTCATTTAAGGGATCAATCGAATCTGAAGCGTCGAGCTAAGGGGATTGAGAATACATGTCAAGAGACAAACTCAAAGGAGTATGATCAGAGGGAGGAGGAGCCAAAGCCAAAATAAGTTCACAATAATCAATTTCTATTGTTCTTAACGGCATTGCGTCACCAAAAAAATCAACCTATTCATGTGAAGGATGATCCATGGATCAGAATAAGTGGATATTGTTAGGTCTCTGAAATTTTCAAGATTGGAAAATACAAACTGCAAAGCCTACATATGAACCACTTTGGGATTCTAGGATCTAGCCCTCTTGAATCCAGAAATGGATCTCTTTATAAGTGCAAAGATTGATTTATCTTTAAAAGGTATTTTAGTGTGATATTAGGCTAGTTATTAAGAACAAGGGTTTTGTTTGGTTTTGGTTGGCCAAGGATATGATGAAGGTGAAGGAAGTCTAAATGAAGGGTGAAGGTGTATGAAACTGAAGGAATGATTCAGCTGATAAGATAGGAAAAAAGCAGCTTCAATCCATTGGGCTATGGAGTCATAGGATGGTTTAATTGAAACAGCAAGGTTCAAGAGTGGTCCATGGGGCAAGTCATCAAACAGCAAGGTTCAAGAGTGGTCCATGGGACAAGTCATCTATGTCAAAGGATCTCTTTAAGTTGATTTTATGGAATGGAACAATACGAAAAGAAGTGAGGGAAATCAAACAGATGAAGAACAAAGAGCAGCGTAAGATCAAGTAAGTACTTTAAAACTATCCTGATTTTGGCATGCACTTAAGAAAAGACATAAAGGTAATCTAAGATCAGGTAAGTACTTTGAAACTATCCTGCTTTTGATGTACTTTCAATAGAAAAAATTTAAAACACTTAGAATAGCTTAAGATCAAGTAAGTACTTTGAAACTATCCTGATTTCAGCATATTCAAAAGGAAAACATTCAAGATAAACATAAAATTAGTCTAAGATCAGGTAAGGAGTTTGAACCTATCTTGCTTTCAACATACTCTCAGAGAAACTTTCAAACAACCTTTGGAGAAAAACTAGAAGACAGGGCAAACCATAAACTTTCCTAGTCCAACTCTACTTAGCAAGTAATGAAAATATCATTCAAGAACAATGTTTAAAGTTTAGACAGTAAGACGTGGTAACACCAACATTCCTTAACTGCTTGGACTGTATTAAATCATTCTTAAATACACAAAGGATGAAAACATAAAGATAAAGCTTATCAGTGAGAGTAGGGTACTTTAAAGAGTAAATCCTAGCTCTATATTTGTTGTTCTTTAACAGAGAAAGTGGACAGAATGGAAACAAATAGAAAATAACAATTTACAAAAAGAAACACATCACCATTGACATAGACCAGGATCCCATAAATCAGTTTGTATTTGATGTTCAAACCAGTTACAATCATCAAGTCCAGTGGGTCTCTGCAGCTTCAAAATTCTCATCTCAGCTTATGTATCTTCAATTACAAACAGAGCTACAACAACTTCAGAAAACTATTTACATGCTACAGATATCCAGAGACCAACCTTTATCTCATCTTGTACGGAAGTATTTATAGAAGAAATGAGGAGGTGGGATGAGAGAAAAGATCTCTAGGCTCAATTAATACAGTTTAATTCTTCTCGGCCTTTGAGGGGCTCAATAGAGAATTTTCCTGATGTTTCCTCTGTATTAATTGGTTTTCATTAATTTTTTAGGCTACTTGGGAGAGTTTGTTGACTTTAAAGCTCTTTAAGCAGGTTAGCAATAACTTTGGCAAAAATATCACTGACAAGGCAATAACTTTTCCTTCTTCTAATTTATTGAAAGTTGTAGGTGGCGCTTTGGTAGATGGAGAGGATTCAATTGGCCTCTGATGTGGCAGTGGAGGCTTTTCGGATTGATAGATCTCTTTGTTTTAACTTAAAACACCTTTAATGTGCTTTGGTCTGTGTTTTAGGTATAATCATGCCTTCATCTTCATCTTCAGGTCTTTATCCTTTGCTGATTGTGGATTAGGCCTTTGATTTTTGAACTGGTGCCTTAATCCCTTTAAACTCTGCTTAAAACCTTTAAACACTGATACTCTTCGATCTCCTATCTTTAATGCTAATATTCTTCAAATAATGGATTTTGACTGTGTTTTTGCTGTTTTGCAGGTACGCAGAGGGTTTTATGACTTCACAAATGCTCATGAGGCATGGTAAGATCATGGTTTCAACCCTTTAGATTTGCTTTCTCCTTGGATAAATGGCCTGGGGATCGTCATCCCCGGCCTTTCATTTCTTTTAAAACTGTGGGAAAAACCCTAAAAACCTGCAAAAAAACAAACAAAGCTAAGAAAAATCTAGTGAAAATAGGTCAAAGGCTGCTCTGGGCACGAGATTAAATTGTGGTCATTGGATGAAAACAAAAAACAGTCCAGATCACTTGATGGGGTCAATCGGGGGGTGGTTGGGTAAACGGCGGTAAGATTAAGTCTGAGCCATCGGATGAAAAGATAAACAATTGAGATTGTTCGAATGAAGTGCTTGGGAGTTTAGACAGTGGGCAAATGAATTGGTGGGGAAGTTTAATCAGAGCCATCAGATTAGAATATTCGACGGTGGAGATCAAACAATAAAATATTCGGAGGATAGGTGGAATGGAAATGGCTTGGGGTCGTAGAGTGATATGGGCCATCAGATTTATATGATGGACGGTTAAGATTTGGTGATGAAACCCTTTGGACAACAGAATGGAGGGCAAGTGAATTGTGGTCGGGATATGATCTGAGCCGTTACATTAAAGTGATCGACTGCTGAGATCATCCGATAGCATTGCTTAGGGAATGAACAAAGTGTGAAAGGCTTGGGGTTAAGTTAAGATGGGATCGTCCAATCAAACCAATCAACGGTCAGGATTAAAAATTGAAATAACACTGCGGAGGGTTAGGTGGTAAGGCGGAAAACCAGGTTGGTTTTCACGTTTTATTTGGGGGGGTAGGCAGTATTGCCAAAATAAATGTGATACCATACACTGGCTGACACTTGTCCCCCCAAAAACCGCAAAAAGTTAAAGCTCTATCGCAAAAGTTTTGTGAAACTCTATTCTGGCCGTCGGATGAGGTGCATCAAATCTGACGGTGCGGATCGCACGCATCGAGGAAGTTACGAGGTTGGGTCGATAGTGGAAAACACGTGGTGGCTCGTGAGTGGACAGATGTTTTACAAGGCGGAGGTAGGTCCCAAAGGACTTGGGCCTATCGGATTGAACCTCGACCGTTGGATTTAAATGATGGATGGTCCAGATTTGATCTCAGGGTGGAGTTAAATGAACGGAGGGAAAGTCGGATAGATGGGCGGAGATCGGGTGCAATGATGGTCATTGATCTGCAAAGATCAACGGTGGATATTCGCCAAAAAGTTAAACTGTCGGGAAATAGAAATAACAAAGGAAAGTTGGGTTTTTGCGTCGGTTTGAAGGCCTTTAGCACCTGGTTGCGGGGCTTAGGGTCTTATGAGGCGGAGGGCTTCAGGAGTTAAGCCCTCAAGGGCTTAAGAAAACATTATATGGAAAAATACTGTTTTAGGCTTTAAAAACAGTGTTTTTAAGGGAAAATGAGGGTTTCGATAGGTAAATGAAGGCATTTTAAAACCAAATAAGGGAGAGTATAAGGCTTTAAAATGGTTTTGGGGTGGTTACAGAGGTTAGATGAAGGCTTATGGAGGGATTTTTATGGAGGAAAAAGGGATAAAAATGGAGTTCATTTATGAGTGAAAGGAGGGGTAAAATGATGAGAAAATGAGATTTTAAGCAGTCTTCCTTTGGCAAACAGCAGATTTTATAGGATTATGAGGGAAAAAACAGTGAATATTAACTAAAAGATTAGTTATCTTTATAATACTTTAATAACTCACAATTTGGCCATAAAATTGTTTCTTGAAGGCTTAAAAATGATTTAGCCACCATTTGATATGACAAATTTTTATAGGTGGCTAACAACGGCTCCAAATTGGGATGGCAACTCCTTGGAGGTGTCAAGAACCTCATAACATCATTCTCTGGATGTAGATCAGTGGCTTTGTACCTTGACAACCTTTTCCTTTTCTTTGATCAGTTGCTTGTAAGATGATTAGAGCATTTGATATCAGTAGAAAAATTCTTCCCCAAACAACTACCTACACAACCTACTTCCTAACATTTTTTCTTCAAAAGGTGCATTTGGACTTGCTGACCTTAAACATTAGCATTTTATCTTTTACTGGAAACATAAAAATATCTAAATCTACCCTTATTTCTCCATGAAATTAGATTAAGTAGTTGAGTTCAAAAGCTTCTCTACCTAACTACTATCTGTCAGGATTAGGCTGTCTGACAGACTTTATTCTCTAAATTCTAAGACAGAAATTTAAAAACGACCAAAGCTAGGATTAAGCAGTCTAACTTTCTGTTGGTCTATGGCATAGAAAAAAGTTGCACATAGACTAAAATTGCAAAAAAGTAAAGCAAAATGGTGAAGGCTTAAGATCTGAAAACTAAAAAATATCCTTCATGATCTTTTCAGCTCTGATTTTGAATTTGTTTGAGTTGTTTTCTCTTTGTTTTCTGGTTCAAGTTTTGATCTTTTTAGAACCAATTCTTCTATCTTTGGCTCAATATTTGAACAGATTAGAGCCTTTCTCCTTTTTAAACTCATGGGTTCATATTTTGAGCTTATTTGAACCTTCATTTTTCTATCCTAATCTACCTTACTGATAGCCAAGATTATGTTGTTTGGCTGATCTATTCACTAACCTATCAGCAGTAAATTTAAAACTAATTAGTCATGATTAGATTGTATGACTAACTAGAAGTGTGTTTTTAGGAGTGGCATTTGAGCTTGCACACTTTCAGATTTTGTTTCTCTTTTTGGTATGGGGCTATACCTTTCTTGTTTTCACTCTGCCCTCTTTTCTCTTTCTATTGTTTTGTATTTTTCTTTTTTCTTCAAGACAAAAATCAACAACTAACTAAATGCTCAAAACTGAGCTTTATTGACATTCCTATCTAACCTATTCTATCTTAGAATATTTTCATTTTTATATGATACAAAAGTGCCAATGTAGCCAATTGAGTAGTGACAAAAAGGAATAGAGAAACTGGCTACTAGTCAAAGGTAACCATAGTAAATTTTGAAGATTAATCTTCAAAACCAAGGCTATCACAGAACGTGACAGCTTTTCATGCATTTGGCTCTTGCAAAGGATCCATGCTTGATAATTTGAGCCAGTTGGGGCCTCCACACACTCTTCCATAGGATCAACAAAGAAAATATGAGAATTCTCTTCCTTTTGGCCCTCCATGGTTGGTAGATTGTCTGCTTCTAAGACATTAGCTTTGAGGACTATATCTTCAGTGTGTTGCTTGGACGCATCATCATCCTTAACCTACAAATCAACAAGAAGTGATATTTCTTCTTTCTCTAAATGTATGCTTGCTTCTGATATAAATTCAGTTTCTTTGAATGATAGATTCATATCAGTAATGGGAGAAGCTTCTTCTTGAAAATATGGTATATCCTCAGTAGGACAATATTCTATTTGTTTTTCTCCCTCAAAGTTTTGCCAGTATCTTTTATTGTTTGGGACAGCTGGTCTGAATTTTTCTTGAATTGTATATTATTTTCTCTCCCAAGGTCTCAGACATGTACTAGCAACAAGGGATAATCCATTGGCAAAACTGTTTTGGTCTTTAGGAACAAGGATAAGTTGGAATTCTTTGAAATATTTTAACAAATCCATGGCATCATCCTTATAGGCTCTAAGTCTGGGATGTTTAACCATGCATTATTCTTTCACTTGCCTAATTACCAATTTTTCATTTCCATGAACTGTTATCTTCTGGGCTCCTAATTTCTTCAATAAGTGCAGCCCTAAAAGGAGTGCCTCATATTCTACCATGTCAGTTGTGCATTGAAAACTTAATTTATATGAATGGGCTTCGGAATGATTGTTTCCTATATTGTAAAGCCATATTCCTGCACCTGCACTAGTTTTAGTACATGACCCATCAAAATTCATAGTCCAAAGAGGACTAGTTTTAGTATTGTCATTAATTTCCTTACTATCCTTCTTGTCTTGAGTGCCATTGGATTGATCTATGGAATAGGCACTATGTTCATGATTGTCTTGTTTAAATGAAGGTTCGGAGGGTAGTTTCTTGTTTAGTATTTGATCAATTTCTTCTTCTGTGAAAGGAGAGATTTATCTTTCATCATAAACAGAAATACAACTACCCTCTTCATCTCGAGGAGACTGATTTTGAGGCCGGAAGTCTTCTTGAGCCTCAGCTATAAGGGATGATGAATAATTATTTGGGTTTTCAAGGATATCTTGAGGAATTTCCTTTATTTCTTGGTTGATTTCTTCCTCAACTGATTCATCTACGTTCTTGTAATTTTTTAATAAGATATTAAACTCATGAATAGCTATTAAAATATCTTCAGGATGTATTTGTTCCAAATCCTCATCATTGTCTATAATGTGTTTGGTGATGTTTTTTAATGGATCATAATGTAATTCACCCCATGATAATGATGTAGTTTTTCCTTTATAATTCTCATAAAACACATATTCAAGGTCTTTTAAAGAAAACAAACTACCAGATTTCAACCATTCATACCAATCCCTAGCTTTTCCTTCTAATGTTAACATGAACATTTTCATTAGGCAGTCTTCATGCCATTCAACTTTCAACCTCCATACATGTATGTGAAATTTGATAAGATGTAATAAAGGGTCATCAAAATTTTCACCTTGAAAAACAGGCAGGTTGTCATCCCAATTCACCTGGGGCATCTTATGTGGAAACCCAGGGATATGATCTCTACTCATTGGGGCATATCTTCGTTGTATCCTTGGAATCATGTTTGTAAATCAAGAAAGAGGTCATTGTGTCTATTTAATCAGTTCAAGGTCTTCTACTAGTGGAGTCATTTTGTCTTCTAGGAGTTATAGAATGTGGAGTCGCCAGGTGGAAAATTTTTAGCTTTAATAAAGGTAAAATGTTTTATGGTTCCACCACCATGTTTATTATGATGCCAATTTGAAATTTTTTTGGGTTTTCTGATTTTTGAAGTTATCTATTACTTCAGAAAGTACCCAGCGGATTTGCTAGAATGTTAGGTCTCTGTAATTTGCAAGATTGGCAAATACAAACTGCAAAGCCTACATATGAACCACTTTGGGATTCTAGGATCTAGCCCTCCTAAATCTAGAGAGGGATCTATCTATAAGTGCAAAGATTGATTTATCTTTAAAAGGTCTTTTAGTGTGATATTAGGCTATTTATTAAGAACAAGGGTTTTGTTTGGTTTTGGTTGGGAAAGGATATGATGAAGGTGAAGGAAGTCTAAATGAAGGGTGAAGGTGTATGAAAGTGAAGGAATGATTTAGCTGATAAGATAGGCAAAAAGCAGCTTCAATCCATTGGGCTATGGATTCATAGGAGGGTTTAATTGAAACAGCAAGGTTCAAGAGTGGTCCATTGGGAAAGTCATCTATTTCAAAGGATCTCTTTAAGTTGATTTTATGGAATGGAACAATAATAAAATAAGTGAGGGAAATCAAACAAATGAAGAACAAAGAGCAGCCTAAGATCAAGTAAGTACTTTGAAACTATATTGCTTTTGGCATGCACTTAAGAAAAGACATAAATGTAATCTAAGATCAGGTAAGTACTTTGAAACTATCCTGCTTTCAGCATATTCAAAAGGAAAACATTCAAGATAAACATAAAATTAGTCTAAGATTAGGTAAGGACTTTGAACCTATCCTACTTTCAAAATACTCTCAGGGAAACTTTCAAACAACCTTTGGAGAAAAACTAGAAGACAGGGTAAACCATAAACTTTCCTAGTCCAACTCTACTTAGCAAGTAATGAAAATATCATTCAAGAACAATGTTTAAAGTTTAGACAGTAAGATGTGGGAACACCAACATTCCTTAACTACTTGGATTGTATTAAATCATTCTTAAATACACAAAGGAGGAAAACATAAAGATAAAGCTTATCGGTGAGAGTAGGGTACTTTAAAGAGTAAATCCTAGCTCTATATTTGTTGTTCTTTATCAGAGAAAGTGGACAGAATGAAAACAAAAAGAAAATAAAAATTTACAAAAAGAAACACATCACCATTGACATAGACCAGGATCCCATAAATCAGCTTGTATTTGATGTTCAAACCAGTTACAATCATCAAGTCTAGTGGGTCTCTACAGCTTCAAACTTCTCATCTCAGCTTATTTATATTTAATTACAAACAGAGCTACAGCAACTTCAGGAAACTATTTACATGCTACAGATATCCAGAGACCAACCTTTATCTCATCTTGTACAGAAGTATTTATAGAATAAATGAGGAGGTGGGATGAGAGAAAAGATATCTAGGCTCAATTAATACAGTTTAATGCTTCTCGGCCTTTGAGGGGCTCAATAGAGAAGTTTCTTGATGTTTCCTCTGTATTAATTGGTTTTCGTTAAGTTTTTAGGCTAATTGGGAGAGTTTGTTGACTTTAAATCTCTTTAAGCAGGTTAGAAATAACTTTGGCAAAACTATCACTGACTAGGCAGTAACTTTGCCTTCTTCTGATTTATTGAAAGCTATAGGTGGCACTTTGGTAGATGGAGAGGATTCAATTGGCCTCTGATGTGGCAGTGGAGGCTTTTCGGATTGATAGATCTCTTTGTTTTAACTTAAAACACCTTTAATGTGCTTTGGTCTGTGTTTTAGGCCTAATCAGGCCTTTATCTTCATCTTCAGGTCTTTATCCTTTGCTGACTGTGGATTAGGCCTTTGATTTTTGAACCAGTGCCTTAATCCCTTTAAACTCTGCTTAAAACCTTTAAACACTGATACTCTTCGATCTCCTGTCTTTAATGCTGATATTCTTCAAATAATGTATTATGACTATGTTTTTGCTTTTTTGCAGGCGCGCAGAGGGTTTTATGACTTCACAAATGCTCATGAGGCATGGTAAGATCATGGTTGGAACCCTGCAGATTTGCTTTCTCCTTGGATAAATGACCTGGGGATCATCATCCCCAGCCTTTCATTTCTTTTAAAACTGCGGGCAAAACCTTAAAAACCTGCAAAAAACAAACAAAGCTAAGAAAAATCTGGTGAAAATAGGTCAAAGGCTGCTTTGGGCGTGAGATTAAATCATGTCCATTGGATGAAAACAACCAACGGTCCAGATCACTTGATGGGGTCAATCGGGGGGCGGTTGGGTAAACGACGGTAAGATTAAGTCCGAGTCGTCGGATGAAAAGATAAACAGTTTAGATTGTTCGAACGGAGTGCTTGGGAGTTTAGACGGTGGGAGAATGAATCAGTGGGGAATTTTAATCAGAGCCGTCAAATTAGAATATACGACGGTGGAGATCAAACGATAAAATCTTCGGAGGATAGGTGGAATGGAAATGACTTGGGGTCGCAGAGTGATCTGGGCCATCGGATTTATATGATGAATGGTTAAGATTTGGTGATGAAACCCTTTGGAGAATAGAACAGAGGGAAAGTGAATTGTGGTCGGGATATGATCTGAGCCATTGGATTAGAGCGATCGACGGTTGAAATCATCTAATAGCATTGCTTGGGGAATGAACAAAGTGCGAAAGGCTTGGGGTTTAGTTAAGACGGAACCGTCCGATCAAACCAATCAACGGTCAAGATTAAAAATTGAAATAACACTGCAGAGGGTTAGGTGGTAAGGCAGAAAACCAGGGTGGTTTTCACGTTTTATTTGGGGGGGTAGGCGGTATTTCCAAAATAAATGTGATACCATACACTGGCCGACACCTGTCCCCCCGAAAACTGCCCTTTTCGCAAAGTTTTTTGGCATTAAAGCTCTGTTGCAAAATTTTTGCGAAATGTTGTTCTATCCGTCAGATGAGGTGCAGCAAATCCGACGGTGCATATTGCACACGTCGGGGAAGTTGCGGGGTTGGGTCGATAGTGGAAAACATGTGGCGGCTCGTGAGTGGACAGATTTTTTACAAGGCGGAGGTAGGTCCCAAAGGAGTTGGGCCTATCGAATTGAACCTCGACAGTTGGATTTAAATGATGGACGGTCCAGATTTGATCTCGGGGTGGAGTTAAATGAACGGAGGGAAATTCGGATAGATGGGTGGAGATAGAGCGTGATGATGGTCGTTGAGCTGCAAATATCAACGGTGGATATTCGCTGAAAATTTAAACTGTCAGGAAATAGAAATAACAAAGAAAAGTTGGGTTTTTTACATCGGTTTGAAGGCCTTTAGCACCTGGTTGCAGGGCTTAGGGTCTTATGAGGCAGAGGGCTTCAGGATTTAAGCCCTCGGGGTCTTAAGAAAACATTATATGGAAAAAGATTGTTTTAGGCTTAAAAAACAGTGTTTTTAAGGGAAAATGAGGGTTTCGATAGGTAAATGAAGGCATTTTAAAACCAAATAAGGGAGAGTATAAGGTTTTAAAAGGGTTTTGGGGTGGTTATAGAGGTTAGATGAAGGCTTATGCAGGGATTTTTATGGAGGAAAAAGGGATAAAAATGGAGTTCATTTATGAGTGAAAGCAGGGGTAAAAATGATGAGAAAATGAGATTTTAAGCAGTCTTCCTTTGGAAAACAGCAGATTTTATAGGATTATGAGGGAAACATTAGTGAATATTAAATAAAACATTATTTATCTTCATAAGACTTTAAGAACTCACAATTTGGCCATAAAATTGTTTCTTGAAGGCCTAAAAATGATTTAGCCACCATTTGATATGACAATTTTTTATAGGTGGCTAACAGAGATCATGTTGACCTAAGCAGTGTTAGGCAGAGGAAGATAAAAAAGACCCATAAGGTAGGATATTTGAAAAGACCAGGTCCTACGCTCTCATAAGGCATTGTAATATGATCTATATATGGAATTTTTCTCTGGGAAGACGTGGAAGTGAAAAAGGACAACTGATCAACAGTTATGATCTATCCTTCACGTCGGAATCGAAGAAAATGAAAGGGAGTGGATGGAACGCATAGCATGGCGTGAGTCCAACTGTGACTGAGGAGAATATTTTAATTGATTTTGGCGTCAATGACTTCAACCTCAATGTTAACCATTTTCCCTTCTAACGTAATAGGTAAACTGGCAAGAACACCAAGAGGGGAAGATTCCCTTCCGTCAAAAGCTTTTAAAGCATTTGGAGATTGATTGAGGGCTGGAGAACCAATGGATTTCCAACAAGCAGAAGACATGATGCAAGTAGATGCACCCTCGTCCATGACCTATCGATAGATGTTCTTTCCATTAATCCCAACTTAGATAATCAGTACAAGATGGTGAGGGAGATGTTGTACGAAATTTTCCAAATCGAAAGTGATAAGGCTAGAATCTGAAGGGTCAACCCCTCTGATGGCAGATAACAAAGCCTTTCGTTGTGACAGACAGCTCTGAAGTATTTCCCATGTAGACATAGCGTATGGTGCTTGATCCAAATCCTCAGCAATACTCTAATGCTGAGCGGCATGGGAATTTAGGTTATAGGAATATTTTAGGAGTACACCTTTAGAAAGTGGTCATACAACGAGCTCAGGATTGGGCCTTTCAATGTGAAGAGGGCCAGAAGAAGGTGGGGGAGGAGGACCATCAGCGATCTCTTTCCCTATTGCCTGACACTGTTTGGTATAATATTTCGATCGGGTAGCAATAGAGATGGGTCTAGGACCATTCATCATGAAAACCTAAGATCCAAATGGGGTGGAGGACTGAGGTTGCTCCACTATTTGAGTTTGCTGCAATGGGAATGGTTCTTTATGAACAGCCAGATTTCCTTGAGTACCTTTGAGCAGTTGACTCACCTAAGCCCGTCATGAACAGTCCTTGGTGTAATTCTCTTCTTCACAAATCATACAAGGGTACTTTGGTTTACGTTTTGAACCATCATTAGTACTAGGTTTCGGAGAATCCTGTTTTTGGGTCGGCTTTGGCCTTATCTTTACCCTTTTTCTTACCTTTGGAAGCTTTATCTGCCTAAGTGGACTGGACGAAATTGACCTTCGCATATTACCAGGATTTGGAGGTGATTGAGAAGCAGTATCAATGGAAGAAGTATATTTTTTCTTCGTAGGATTTGGAGAAGACTTTCGAGAAGTCTGATACATAGAACCAATGATACCGTCGACAGATGGCGATGCCGGTGCTTTGGTAGTTCCATGTCACAGAGCATCGAGCAAGAGTTCATATAACGTGCCAAATTGAGAGTACATGAGATTGAGGTATTGGGCACGAGCGATTGCTTACTCCTTAGTAACACATGCCCTTATAGAAATTTCCTTAGCAATAAAATTAATAAAAGAGGTAGTGAATCAATCACTTAGAAGTTGATCAGGAATCTCAAACTTGATCAAACGACGACGCCGCCTCCATTCATGAATATGATCGGAGATAGGAGTAGACCGATCTTGTTTCAAGGATGTGAGGAGGTGCATCCTAGTTTCATACTGAACTGGTAACTGAAAGTGCGTGAGAAATTCCATGGCAAGAGAGTTGAAATCTTGAAAGATGTCGCAGGAGAGTTCAATGTACCACTTTACAGTGGCACCAATGATAGTCCTTTGGAAAAGACGTAGTCAAATTGAATTGTCAACCCAAGATTTAGAGGAGCACCAAATATGGTATGTCATAACATGCACTTGGGGGTCTTCCCCAGACATGCCTTAAAATTTGGGAAAATCGCCAAGGATTTTAGTTGGAACTGGAGGCCAATATGGATTATGAAGGATAGGATCATTTTTCAACTTCGACACATCAGGTAGTTCTAGCGTAGTAAGAAAGGGAAATTGCGGATTGAAAGGCATTACAGGCCTTTGATAGAGACCAGTATTGGGATTCCAACCAGGTTGGGAGAAGTTCTGACCGCAAATGTTCTATCCCAGAGGATTTTTTCCATAAGGGTTATAATTATGATAATTTTTCCCATACACCGGTTGAGGACCAAGATATTAATTCTGAGCGAACCACTGAGGTCCTGTCTGAGAAACATATGGATTTTGTTGTAGAATGTAAGCAATGCCTTGGGGAATACCTTGTAACATCTGAGATTGACCTTGAGGAATAAAAGGTGGGCCCTGAGGCTGCACAGGTTGCCCCTGGGGTGAAGGTTGACCCAGATGCTGCAGTTGAATAGGATGTCCCTCGGGTGCAGGTTGGCCTGGATGTTGGGGTTGGAAAGGCTATCCCTGTGGTACAGGTTGGCCTGGATGCTGAGAGCCGCCTGGCTGCCCCTGTTGAAAAAGTTGGCTTGATGGTTGAGATGAGCTAGGTTTCCCCTGAAGACCAGGTTGGCCCGACTGAGACGAGCCAGGTTTCCCATGAAAACTAGGTTGGCCCAGCTGAGCAGTAGAGGGTTGACCTTGTTGTACAAAAGTGGGGCCTTGTTGAATGTAAGGCTCATTCTGTTGCACAAAAGGTTGTCCCTGAGAAGGATAGGTTTTCCCCTGGGGAATATAACACACTCACTATTGAACATGAGGTTGACCAGCGGGACCATAGGGTTTTCCCTATTGGACCGAAGGTTTTCCCTAAAAGGGTAGTCATTTTGGACCATAGGGTTGTCAATGTAGGTATGTGAACTGGTTGGGGTAAACCAACATTTGAGGTGTCTGAACATACACTAGACCTTGTGGGTGAGGCCCATAGTGATAGATGTGATTTCCATGCTCATCATAATAATGCAAAGGATTAATGGGAGCTTGCATCTCTTGAGAACCCTGAGGGAAATCATTTTGTTACTAAATGGCCAACATGTACTGATCATATGTAAAACCTTTAGGAATTGGATTAGAAGAGACAGGCACACTACCAGAAGGTTCATGGACTCCTGATACGTGAGGCTATGATCCGCTCACGGCAGGCCCAATAGGTATCGTGGAAGCGATAGGATTTTTCCCATGAATAGCAAAATATGGCAGTAATGATGGAATCACACTAACAACAGGAGCATTCAAAGTCATCCAAATAGTGGGCTTGGTTGGGATAGACGTAATGATCGTCGACATCATGGGAGTCGAGAGGGATGGACCTAATACAAATGACCCCTCTGAGGGAGCCGATGTACTCGACCATATGGGATTCTGATACAAAGATGTAGCACCAGAAATCATCTGACTCAACGAACGATAACCAGCCGGGAGAGTGGAAGGCTATGAGGAAGGTTGACCTGAGACATAAGGAAAATTCTCTGGAGGGAACTAATATTCTCCAGTAGAAACATAAGTCTCTTCACTACTGATGGGACTCATAGCATCCATATCGGATGAAGACATGATTTCGGAAAAAAGGCGACAAGCAGTGGCAAGTAAATCACACGTTAATGGCGATTCAAAAGATTCTAAGGCAAGCGGTTCTAAGGGTAAAGGAGGATCTTATTCTTCCCTAAAATGAGCCCAAACGTCCGGAGGTTGCCAATTGATATCAAATGGTTCCTCAAGAGGATAACGAGTGGCAAGAGGTTGAACACTCAGAATAATAGAACACCAGTAACCTAAAGGCATAGTAGGTTGAGATGTCTCTAAAGAAACTTTGGGAGAAGGATCTTCACTACGAGGTAAAGAAGGGGACGACAAAACTGGTGGTTCTACCAACGTGACTTTGTCTAAAAAACAAGAGAGAAAAGAGATGACCAATTCGAGGCTTCAAGACCAAAAACTAAGGAATTACTTAAGAAAAAGCCAAGAAAAAAAAATTAAAGGGCGTGTGATTGTAGGTAATCAATTTTATGAAACTGAAACAAAACTCTGCCTTTTCATATTTTAAGAGTCAAGAAAAGGGAAAAAGGTGACTCTAGTCACTTTTAGGTTGGAGAAGCTTGAAAGGACAAGTGCTCGATGATATTTTCAATTTTTATGGAGTCACGAAAAGATCAAAATGACTACTCAGGAAATCTAAGATAGAGGGTGTACCAAGCTCCCGTGAACTATAATATACACATTGGTGATCAAATGAAAGAGAAATTACCAAGGACTTAATGTACGTGCAAGAATTCTCCCCGAATGTTGTGTTCAGTTTATCACGGTTATAGGGCAAAAAACTAGGCTTCCTATGGATAAAGGATTACAACCTATGAGGGTATCCCTTTATATACTCAACGGTACGAAGAGAAAAAGTCCGTGCTAGTGTGGTCTAATTCCAGATGGTGAACGAAAGCTACTTGGTTTAACGACGTCGGAACACATCACTAACCTAGACATATAAATATGAGTGTTAAGTTTCAATACTTCCTTAGGTTGATTGAGTTCATTTTAAAGTTGATCTTGAATTAATGTTGTGGTTTCAAGGCCTTACCAAATGTAATCTCAAATCCCTAATGCACAACTACATGTGAAATAAAATCATTCAAATTCGATGAATAGCTAGATAAGAGAGAGATAGAAGTTCACAACGAAGCAACAAGCAATCGAATGCAAGAAGAACTTTTCCTAGCGCATCTAACACAACCAAATCATAAAAAAAAGGGAACCTTACTTGTTGTTCATTTTTTAATGAGAAAGCTACTAATGCAAAAGAACACTTTTCCTTTCAAACCAAGAGAAAGAATGAAAATTTTATTCTTTTAAATGAATGAGAAGAAAAATGCACTGTTACACTAAAAGAAAAAATGAATACTAGTTTCGACTCATTCAAACAAAATGATCAAAGATAAAGAGACCAATCCAATGTGAATGTAAAACACACTCAAAACAGAGACACATTCCTTCAAGTGAAAAGACAAATTTCAAATCGACTCAGTGAGAAATGTAATCTATGCTCAAAGCGACAGAGGGAAGGTCAAATGGACACCAAGATGACAGTTCAATGACCCAACGACATGTAGAATCGAAATAAAATATCAAACAACCAGTTAACAAGCTGAAAAAATAAAATACTACACCGACTCAAGCTCAACTCAGAAGGCTCAATGAGGAGGTGGTTGAACAAGCGACAAAAGACACCTAGAAACCCTAGAATGATGGACCACACTAATCAGATGAGAGACAAACAACTGAAAATAATGACAGGGAAGTCAAAACAATTAAAATGGACTAATTCAAGAGAGAAAAACCAATCCAGAGGTAAGACACACTGGAAAAAATCAGGGAAGAAGTCCAAATTCAAACCTACAGGATTCACCGCGACCGTTCAGCTCTAATCCGCGCTGAACAGGGGAAAGCGCACCTGTAAAACAGGCAGTAAACGCCAATCAGCACAACAGTTAAGGAAATAGCAGTGCCGAGATAGAAAAATAATGAAAGGATAAAAAGATACTGATAAAATTCCAGACTTAACACTCTGAGACTAATTATGATGGTTGGAAACAGTTAGATAAGCAAAACAAAGCAGAAAAACGGTAATACGACCAACGTTGGATAGACAAGAAAAATACTAAACGAACAACGAGAGACGACAAACACACTGATCCCCAGTATGGTCGCCAACTTTTTTAGCAGGAAAATCCCCTCTGTGGACAGAGGTGATCCCTCTAGCCCTATGGTGGGTCTAGCAACAAGGGGACACGCTGGAATTTCGGACTCCTAGCTTATAAATGAAAAAAGAGTTGGGATAGATGACCTACCTTGGTCCAACGCTCTTGTCGTAGCTTGAAACAACGATCCTCCGATATTTTTCTTCACATGCCGTGATCCTTCAGTGATAATGTCTGGGTACCTACACAAAGATCAAGTGAACAATGATAGCATACGAAAACATACTTTCATTTACAGCTATTCGATTGGTCAAGGAGAATCAAATATTTTTCATATGATCGAACACAAAATTGGAACCAAAAACCAGTCATGTATTAATGATAGAGAAAAGAAGTTTACAACCTTAATGCCTTGATGCTACAGCCTCCTTCAATGGGTTCATTCGGGCGCATCTCAACCATTCATTTGGGATAGGACTTGATGAGGCAATGGGCCTAAACTCTCTCTCAACAATGGATTCCTCTCTACCTTATTCTACACACCAGCTATAGTAATGACTATTCAGCTAGCTGAAAAAATGTGAGAAGGAAGTATTTATAGGAGAGGAGGGAGTGGTTTGGGATCCCTCATAAGGTGGAAGAGAGGTCTATCCCTTTGGGGAGTTTCACAATTGTAGGAAACAAGAAGCCAAAGGGAGGACTTCGACGTTATTTAGTCGAACAAACCATGATGACTCTGCTCACGAAGTTGTTAGGCATGGAAACTTTGTTTCTATTTAAAAAACTTTCCAAAAACAGCTCAACGCAAGTGCCCCACTGAGATAGAGTGCCAATGGGCGTAGGACCCAATGTTAATTTATCCATGGGCACGAGGCCATAACTTCCTACCAGCGCCAACCCAAAATCACATGTTTTTGAGAGTATGCTTGAGGAATGATCAACAAAGGAAATTTTCTTGACATGCCAAGGGAATGAGACTTATAGAAAGGTATGACATTACACATAAGTCACTGAAATGGTCCTCCAATGTTTGGGATGGGAATTGCAGGGACGGTGAAAAAATATTGTGTAACACACTTTCAGGTAGGATACACTACCCCTATGAACAAAATTACTAGCCACCACTAGCTAGGAACTCTCTACTCACACGAATTTGCAAGGCACCACCTGCTCGAAGCCACCACTCCCAATAAGCCTCACCCAACCACAACTGAACTATCCAACCACCATTATATGGATTTTCTACTCCCACTATACTATTTTATTGACCACCACCCCTATATTGTTCAACCACTACTAAATGAAGGCCACCACCTTCTCAAAGTATCAGAGCCACACTTTCATTCATTTACAAACTTGACTCCAAGGAGAACTTCATAGCTCAATAACAACACATCAGTTTTTTGAAAAATATAAAATATTTCAAAAAAAATCACTACATACAAAACAATAATGTGATGAATGGAGTAGCAACATGTTGAAATTCTCAACAAGAAACAATGAAATTGGCATCCAGAAACAAATTCAACAAGAAAATGTACACACACTAGTGTGGAATCACAGGTCACACATGAGTGAGGGATCCTAGCGACACATTAGTGTGAAACCAATTTTTAAATAAATTGGAAAATTAATTGTAATCTTATGTCATAACAACTTGTAATAGTTAAATAAGTGTGATAGACTTAGTTAGCTCAAGAATTTTGAGATGAGGGTCAAATGATAGGCATGTAGAGTGATTATATTATTTACAGGGTCCAGTTGCAGTTGTAGCACTAGTGTGGTGTGAGTCGGATTAGTTAACTCACATTAATTGAGTTAAAACCAATTTAACAAGTTCTAACTGATTGATGAGCTAGTGGAAGATTGAGTGAATCAAAATAGATTTAATTCACAAGTAGTGATCTACCAAGTAATTGATGATTCGCTATTAATAACTACATGCATTTTTATAAAATTATATATTACAGAGCAATGGAACACTTAAAATATGCAGAAACACAAACACAAAAAACATATAAAACAAGAGAGACACAGATATACATGGTTCACCAAATTTGGGCTACGTCCACCCTGAACAGCCTACAATAGATGAAGAGACACAACCTACAATAGATCTACTGTAATATCCTCCACTCTCTCTCGCAGTCCCCCTTTCTATTTCTTGCTTATAGTACACATACCATACACAACCGCAATACAATACCCTCATACAAAACGAACGGTTGCCTTCAAGGGAAAAAAACCCTAAATTAAACATAACTTCTACTGTTAGATCATCCGCCTAATGAACGACCCATATTGACTACAAAACTACAATATTTTTCAAGGAAATTTTACATTTTTTTTTAGCTTCGAGGGCGTTGCCCCCGAAACCGCCCGACAGGGGGGCTCCAAAAGGTCATCGTCGCCCCCCTGGACCCCCCGACAAAGATTAAACGACGGGTGAAATTGTCACCCCGTTAAGAACAGAGGTCCAATGCAGAAATACATCTAAATAAAGAAGATAATCAGGCTCCACACCCAACATGCATGTCAATTCTGATGGAGAACCAGTTTAGACAAAGGTTTAAGATAAGTAAACTATCAGTTGTAAATTCAGAGGAAGGCTCCATAGGGATTGAACAGTAAAGGAAGGATAATTATCCTATTTAATAGGGATTAATTGCCTAGTGATTTCATGAGCAAGGTTGGGCTGAGAATTGGCTAAGTATTGGTCAATTTTTCCTAAGAATTGCTAGACAGTTTTGAGCAGGATCAGAGTGAGACAATCAGGATAGTGCAGGATTTTCTCGGTGTGAGAAAGCATTGTATTATTTCATGATTATTTGACTACGTAAAACATATGATAGAGGGGTTTTGAGCAGGTGCTTTCCCCAAGAACATCTTGTGTTGTGTGATTGATAATTTTATTTCTCTTAATTGCATGTGATTGAGCGATCATGTTTTATATTCCACGAATATTGTAGAAGGATTCAATATCTTGCTTTAGTACATTGCATGATCAGATTGAATCCATTAATATAATTTATACATGGTATTATAGTTGTGTTATGTATTTTATACATGGTATCGGAGCGCTAGGAATCATAATAGTGGAGAAGGAATTGAGTTTGTGTTGAACAATATTAAAATTTGCAGATACTTTCTTTGGAGATATAAGTGGATCAAGATGTCTTTCAATGGCTTGAGACTCGAATATGCACTTGAGGGCATTTCAAATTAATATTGCATGGAAGGACATGATGGAGGCAGTGTTGGATGACAAATGGTTTAAGGAATTAATAGATAATGATATTCCCAAGCCCACAGTAGCAGATGCCCAACTTCTTGATGCATGGTAGAAGAAGGTAGCAAATACGAGGAGGATCTTGTTAGAGGGAGTTCAAGATGATATTGTCTCGAGTATCCATAGAAGGAAACTCCATATGCTATTTGGAAGGCCTTGATAGATATGTTTCAGAACAACAATGACCAAAGGAATTTGGTGCTGAAGGACAAGCTCAGAAAGATCAAGAAGGAGGAGGGCGAGACGGTACCAACATACTTGGCAAAGTTCACTCAATGTTGAGATGAGCTTGGAAGTGTTGGTGTGACTGTAGTCAATGATGACTTGGTGAGCCTAGCACTTCTAGCCCTTCACAAGAGTTGGCATAGTTACCAAGACTCTGTGAACGAGAGGGAGAAGTTACTATATTAGGAGCAACTATGGTCGGATTTGGTAATAGAAGAGATAAGGCGGAGCACAAAGATGGGACCTCCAACACCAAAAAATAAGAATATTGTGCATTAGTGGGAAATAAAAAGAAGGAAAATGGAAAGAAATCCCAAGCAAAGAGGGCAAGAGAAACTTTCCAAGATCAGATGCTTTCATTGTCACGAGCATGGGCACTATGCTTCGAATTGTACACAGAAGAAGGCAAGCAAGAAAGAGCCTTCAGTTGCAGCAGGTGAAGCATTGGATTCACAATTCTATCTTGATTTTACTCTCATTGCATGCATGACCAACACTCGAATGGGATGCATGTGGTATTTAGACAGTGGTGCCTCATTCCATATGACGGGGAATAAAGATCTCTTTAGTGACTTGGAGGAGAAGTGCCTCCAGTAGAACATAGAGTTTGGAGATGATGGGAGGTATAGCATGACTGGAATATGTACAGTTACCTTTCAGAGGGAGTCTGGCTCCCCTCTTAGACTTTCAGATGTTTTTTATGTTCCAAGCCCAAGGAAGAATCTTGTGTTCGTAGCAGTATTGGAATACCGTGGTTATGAGATGATGTTTAGAAAAGGAAAGGTGTTCCTTAAACACATAGCCATGGGACAGGTGAAGCATATCCTTTCAAGAGTAAAGAACCTATATGTTCTCAAGGTTGAGGATACATGCAAGGCTTTGAGGAGAAAATCAGTGGTCAATGACTTGCTGGTTGAGAGGGAGCAATTATATCTCAACATGCAGCCTCAGAAGCAATCTCAGAAGGTTGTCGAGAAGCCACAATTGGAGAAGCAAAGAGGAGGAGTGGAAGATTCTACTCAAACAGAGACCTCCACGAGGGGGAAATTTTGAGCCAGATGGGCAAAGGGAGTATATGCATCTATACCTCTAGGTGTGAGGTGGGGCGATGTGCAAAATTAATCCCAAGAAGAAATTTGGGCAGGTTCCATTGAGATGGTGTGTCTCATGGATCGAACCTGGCTATGAGGAGCCCACAATACAACAGTAGCAGGAAGGAGTGACTATATTGATGCAGTTAGATGTCAGGAATATAGAAATTAGAGTGATAGTTATTGGATACTGGAGCGCAGATCAGAGTTGGTAGCAGTGCAGAGAGCACAGATGCAGATGTCACCAGCAGCGCAGAGAGTCTAGTAGACATGTGTAGTAACTAGTAGTAGCCAGAAGACTCTGATGACAGATGCATTATACTGATCCAGTTGTTTGGAGGTTAATCAGTTTCAGGAGAGTTGCATGTGTGAACAACACTAGAGTATTGTTGCATGCAAAACATTCCAAAGGTACCGGATCGAGACATATTGATTCCTTTTCTTTTGAGAGGGAGTGTTGAAATTTGCAACAAGAAATAGTGAAATTGGCATCCAGAAACAAATTCAACAAGAAAATGCACACAAAATAGTGTGGGATCACAGGTCACACATGAGTGAGGGATCCTAGTGACACATTAGTGTTCAACCAATTTTTAAATAAATTGGAAAATTAATTCTAATCTTATCTCATAACAACTTGTAATAGTTAACTAAGTGTCATAGACTTAGTTAGCTCAAGAATTTTGAGTTGAAGGTCAAAGGATAGGCATGTAGAGTGATTCTATTATTTACAGGGTCCAATCACAGTTGTAGCACTAGTGTGGTGTGAGTGGGATCAGTTAACTCGCATTAATTGAGTTAAAATCAGCTTAACTAGTTCTAACTGATTAATGAGCTAGTGGAAGATCAAGTGAATTAAAATAGATTTAATTCATAAGTAGTGATATACCAAGCAACTTATGATTCACTATTAATAGCTACATGCATGTCAATTCTGATGGAGACCCATTTGAGACAAGTAAACTATCAGTTGTATTTTTGGCGAACTACCCAGGTGCAATTATAAAGTCAAAGGAAGGCTCCATAGCGATTGCGTAGTCAAGGAAGGCTAATTATCCTATTTAATAGGGATTAATTGCCTAGGGATTGCATGAGCAAGGCTAGGCTAAGGAAGGGTTGAGAATTGGCTAAGTTTTGGTCAATTTTTCCTAAGAATTGCTAGACAATTTTGAGCAGGATTAGAGTGAGACAGTCAAGATAGTGCAATATTTTCTTGGTGTGAAAAATAATTGTATTGTTTCATGATTCTTTGACTATGTACAATATATGATAGAGGGGTTTTGAGCAGGTTCTTTCCCCAATAACATATTGTGTTGTGTTATTGATAATTTTCTTTCTCTTACTTGCATGTGATTGAGCGATCATGTTTTATATTCCACAAATATTGTAGAATTATTCGATATCTTGCTTTAGTACATTGCATGATCATATTGAATCCATTAATATAATTTATACATGGTATTATATCTATGTTAGAGATTTTCTACATAGCAACCATACAACAAGTGATCATCGATCAATCCTTACTCCATCTCCTCGCTCTCCACATAAATGATGGTTGAAACACGCTTCTGCTACCTGTTGCAAATTCTACAAACCACTTCATATTTTCTATATAATATCCCTCATAATCTACACACACACACCTATTCTCTCACACTCGCTCAACCAATAACTTAACCAACCAAAAATCCTCGAATAAATCTACAATATATAATTTTCTAAAATAATTAAAGAAATAATTACAATCAAAGCAATGGAGAGCTAATCATCTTTGTTCACACAATCTAGATTGGTCTGGTATTTTGATATTTCTCCTCCTTTACTCAATCCACCACTATCATCATTGAATGAGAGATATATTTCTACCTTGATCACCTTCTAGAAGTTGGTTAAATTTTTCTGACCCTTTTGATAAAAAATCTCGAACAAAACAATCGAAAAAAAAAAACACTCGAGGTGCACGCATAATCTGGGTCACTAGGATGACTACTAGCTCCCATAGACTATAGGCACTCAATTTCCATTTCCTAGTGACTAAGAGCCTACAATCACTCTATGTAGGTCTATATCTCAGGGATTGTAACTAAATTTAGGCAAAACTGTCTCCTCTCAGTCCATAACCTGTTTTTGTTAGCCTTCACTCACCTTCTAATCATGTAGGACCTCTAAAAACATATGTAAAGTCTCTTATGATCATAATAAATCTTAAAAACATATTCAATCTCCATATGTAGGTAGCAAGACATCATCACATGCACCTCATAAGCCTTCACCTTCATTTTGCAACTCAGCTTCAACGTATGGACATGCAACTTTGAGACATTATTCCAAACAAAATAAACTTGTACATAGCATAGAAATGATGATTACAAGGTTGAAACATTGCTAAGCACCAGTTGAAATCAATGGCAACACTACAATGCCAACAAGCTCACCCTTTTACATCGATGTCAACATCTTCCTTCATGAATCTGATCACTAAGGGTGAGTTGAATCTCTCTCCCCTTTTGAAATCAATGGCAGGGGGAGAAACACATCAATGCCAACAACATGCCTTCTCCAAAGTGAACATGCTCCACTTGAATATGTAATAGGTTGCAACCAAATAAAGGAATCCTCTAAACATCATGATCAAATGATAAAGAATGGGATAGATGTTTGAAAGAATGAACACAATGTTAATGGTACCAATGCTCCTCTCTGTTATCACAAAATTGCATCTGATTGGATGCTAACCAGACAAAATTTATGTAACTTTTTCAAACCAACTTGTGACCAAATATTAGCCTCTTCAGTCTGAGAGGGCTCTCTCAAAAAGGGTTAATGATATTTGATAATCATAAACTAGATGGCTAACCCAACTTGGAAAATGATTTTTTTGTGATAAGTGTAGGTTGAAAAGAACATCAGTATGCAAACATTGGGCTTATGGAGTCAACAATTTCAGCAGCTCAGTATTAATTTCACTTGACATGGAAGCTGAGGCAGGTAAGAGTTTTTAGCAGAAGTACACACACATGAAACAGGAAATTACATAGTCAATTCATCTATAAAGGAAGTCAGAGCATTACATGAATGAATTCTGAGTATTAAATATGAAAACCATTGCGAATGATACACATAAAAGGTATAGATAAGATATACACTAAAAACATAATCAGAATCTCGGGTTGGTCAAGAAACAAGCCTCTGTATTACTAAAAACAATCAATTACATAAAGCTGCATTTTTGCTAAAAAGTCTCCAACCCTTTACAAATTCGACTCTCTGCCCTTTAATAGACTTGTTACATGATGAGATGATCTTCCTCCTGGCTAGATTCATCGAATTTACCCTACTGATGCCTTGCATAACAATAAAACATCTATATTAATGATAAATTGACAGTTATCCTACTTGACAGTCCTTTCCTAATAGGACTCAAATTTTTCATTATTACATTAACAACCTTATCTCCTCAAAAAAATTACATTTTTGAAAATTATGCTTTCACATGTTCGAATAGGGTGTGATGGAACTCATCACTACATGACATCTTAATTTGACCTCCTCTAAAACTGGAAACAAACCCTGTTTTTTAGGAAAACTGGTCCTTATCTTCAACGAGGGGTTTGGCTGATGAGTTGGCTTCATCACGTGGTCTTTAAGTCTTGGATGATAGATGACATAGTCCCTTGAACCTTTTAAAGTTTCCATATATCCATAACTGCTCATATAGCTTCAAAAGAGTATGCTACGAAAGTATGACAGTTTCGTAGCATACTGTCGTAGCGTTACAAAACTGCCTTTTTCCATCAATATTTTTGGCTCTTTCCTCCTGCATGATGTTAATTATGCCTTAATACATCTTCCATACCATTTTCATTTCTTGGGAGCTCCAAAAACCGGTTCAAAATGCAAAAGGAAAGCTACAGTAGTTTTGTAGCATTTTCCTGTTCTTCAAGCCTAGGAACGCTACGAAACTGTTGAAAACAGTCAAAATTCCAAAAATTTGTGTAGCTTCAAAAATATACCTTATAAGTGAAAAAACCTCGTTTCTAACATGCCAATAGCCTTCAAAATCATAAACCAGCTTACACTATCATTCTTGAGGTGTTTCTTCGTCATTGATGATGAGTTGAGCAATTGGCTCCTCAACTACTGTCATTTTAAGGCCTTTTTTCTCCAACTCCTCATCGATTAGTTCAAGATGTTCTTGGAGGTCTTTAACCTAATCTTTCAAATTTATATTGGTGGATTTTAAATGTATGTTCATTCTCTTGACATGTTTGACCTCTTTCCTCAATGGAATGGTCCATTTGATAAGCTGTTGTGTATTATCTAGAGTCTTGGAAACACTGTCAACCTGCTCTTCCCAAATTTCCTTCATATTTTCAAAATGAACCTTCTTTACATTGTGTTTCCTTGCTTCTTTCTTCATAACAGAAATTTCATGGTTGGCCAACTTCAACTATTTCTCAAGGAGTTGAAACTCTGTTTTTTCCATTATCTTCTCTTTTCCTTTCTTTGATTTGCTAACTGTATCTTTCTCTGTAGGTGATGAAATATCAATGATGTCTTGTGGTGGTTGGACTGTGTCAATAGCTGGATGAACCTCTTTAATACTCTCTAATAGCTTTCTAGCATGCCTTGTTATAGGCTTTCTTACTTGGAACATAAAACCTGCATCTTCTCCTTCAAATTCTAGTTTCTTTGCAGATTTGGCTTTCTTTAGTTTTTGTCCACCTTCCTCTGTGTCCTTAGCCTGGAATATAGGAGTATATTCTATGTAAATGGCATGTAATATGTCTTCTATATTTCCTTTAGCTACTTATCTATCTTCTACAGCCACTATTTTGTCTTCTAAGGCCACTTTTTGGCTCCTTGTCATGCTTTTGGTTCCTTGTTTACTCATAGGTTTTTGTTTTGCAGTTTTGGCCACTTTTTATTTATGTTTTGTTAGTGTATCAAAAAACTGCAATTTCTCTGTTTCCATTATGATTTATTCACTTGGTTCTACTCTTGTTGGTTCACTTGGTTCTGCCACCAATGGTTCACTTTGTTATGCTACTAAGGGTGATGGAATTCTCCTAGGTTTAGGAGTTATTGAAGGAGTAAGAGCATCCAACTCAAAACCAATAACAAACAAAAATGAAGACCAGTCTCTGCCTAGTATTTGAAGCTCATCTAAAACCATTAGTTTCATTAAACCATGATGAAACAATGAAGTCTCACTCCCTTCAGATTTTTCTTGGACCTTATATGCCATTTTTGATAAACTTCTATGTAAATAGAAAGGCATATCAAGAGATATCTTACCAGTAAAGTATAGGAGTAGCTTGAAATGGTATGAGTAGACTTTATGGTATATCCCTTCACAAGTAAAATACTTTTGGATGATGAGCAACAATTTTGAGTAGTTATCCTTCATGCAGCTCCTTGGAATAGCACTAGTGAGGTCCATTTCACTATTTTCAGGCTTCATAAACTCTTTGCATTGCTCCATGTTAAAATTGAACGCTTTGAACCACTTCTCGTGTCCCCTTGGAATCCTTTTTGCTACTGCAATGACCTCTGGTGTAATGGAAATATTAATCATCCCCACTTTGGTAGTTTTTCCACTGAAATTTAAAGCAAATTACTTGGAAACTTGTACATGGCAGCCTTGTAATATTTCACAAAATTGTAAGCAACCTGTCCTTCTGAAGACTTCTACAGCTATTGGGTCTTCATTAATCAGATTCATATATGCTGGTTCATATCTCAGACATTGTCCACCCTTATTTGTCCTTCTTTTTTCTGCCATGGTTTCTTTAATGCCTTCTCAGCCTCGCTTGATAGTTTTCATCCTCGCTTGATCAATTTTTAGCCTTGCTTGATCAGTGATCTTTGTAAACCTTTGAAAACACCAGCCACAAATTTGGCTCAATTCAATAGCTCTCCAGAGCTCGATATCATGCGAAGAAGAAATGAAGAATGGGAAATGACTGAATTAAGAAAGATTTTGAAGTTTGATGTCCAGTCATAACTCAATGATGACTCATACATGCCTAAAATGGAGATGATGACTTCAAACCTGACCATGTACCTTGATATTATCCCCCAATGACTCGAATAGTATCTAATTTACCCTTTCCCAATGATATTCTGACACCTAATAGCTAATCTGACAAGACAGACAGGAAACCACGCTTTCGTAGCATGTTTAGTGTAAATCTGGAGGTTTTCGCCATGAAATTATCAGCAGTTTTGTAGCGGAAAAGTGACATTTCTCAGTGTATTTCACTACGAAACTGTGGTTTCTTGGCTAAAACGACTATTTCGGTACAAAAATCTTGGGAATTGAAATCTGTCAGAAAATTATGAGTGATGTGACATGAGGGGATTTGAAAGTGAGTGGGTTTGGACCTTAGGGTAAGCTTAAACAAGAAAAATTTTAAAATTTTCCTTGACCAAGTATATATAAATAAATCCTACAACCCTACCTTTAACACATGAACCTATATAAATTTGTCAAATGATGCTTCATTTTTTGGGTGATAACACTCTCTATAAGATAAGCATGTAAAAAAATTGACTCATCAGCCAACATTTCTCTAGCTAATGTCATGCATCCTCTTATGTTTAACATTCTCCCCCTAAGCATGTTATGGAGATACCAACACATTCTCTTTGCTGCTATAGCAACACTTCCACTTCTCTCTAATAGGCCTCCTTTCTAAGTGCAAGAGACTACTCCTTGTGGACTAAGACTCCAAGTAACTTTCATCAATAATATATAATGAAGTTCCATACAAATACAAGGCTTCATGTAGAAAATACATGGTTGTGATAAGTACATAATAATGACAAATGACCCCTCTCTAAGAATACCCATCACCAACCAATAACTTTATGGACCCAAGTTTACATCATTCACCCAATTGATAGGGTTACATAAAAGATATAAAACATAGGGCATTACGTGGACACCTTTTAGCCCATACATAGTTGATTTTAAAACTTTTAAAATACATGCTAGACACCATGGGTTTCTCCATGAGCAATGCACAACAAGATGAAACAATAATTATACATGGATTTTACTACTGCACCAAGTGTGCTCTCCTCTATACAAGCCCAATGTAATTATATGCATGAAATACATGACATCCATGAGTAATAATATTTTCTTTATGCAACAACAACAATAGGAGTGCAATACATGGAATATGATAACACATGGCTACTCTCAACACCTCAATATAAACAAAGAAAATGTAAACTTCGGGTAGCAAAGTAAGATTGATCAACAACATATCAAATACTAACAATGATCTCCACTAGCAACCACTATACGCTGCTTATACATCTGCAACATAATCATATGATAGCAGCAACATGAATGGATGACATATAAACAACAACATATACATCCTCATCATTAGTGAATAAATCATCAATGAGTCTCATCAATATGGGAGCATACTCCTATAGCACCAAATCTAGCTTTGAGCAATAAAACATCAAGCAACAAAAACATCGCTAGCAACATATAATCCAATACTAGCAAGCATGGCCAATAAGTAATGCAACTGAGAAGCAATAACAAAGAACTAGTCTATGCAACAATACAAACAATATAATATCTTGCAATATACCATCATCGTCAACTCATAATCTCCTTAACCTCATTATATCAAGGTCAACACACTCTCTCCTCGTATAATGAGCTTAAAAACTCAAGCAGTGGAAACATTTGAACCAACATGCATAGGAAATATGCATACTTTAATTAGACTCATGTAGCAACATACTCTCTCTATGCACCATTTTCAATGTACCTCTTTACTCAACAAAATAGAACAAGTGTATATTAACCAATAATTAAATAACTAGCTCCCCCACAACGAACATAATTTAAACAATCTGTAAGTCCATTCCAAGAAGAAAGAATGCTCCCCATGAAAGTGTGATCATCCTCCATTCTTTCATAACTCTCTCAATGAAGAGTTCAAGCTCTATATCCTAATCAAAGAACTCTGAGAATATTTACCATAAGTATCATAATAAAAAATACAAATTTGTCATGTCCTCGAATATATCATAAAAATCAACATACAATTGTTCCCAAGCTATCAACAAGATATATATGTGGTTGACCCCACTACTGAAAAAAAAAAAAAAAAAAAAAAAAAAGGATAAAATTCAAAATAGAAACAATAATTTAAACTTCATGAAACTCCCCCTGAACTCATGCATCATCTTTATCATTCTCATATCTAACATATACAATCGCTCTGATATGGTTGCACCTCCAATGATCTACATGAAACTCAAGATGCAACCATATGCGTGTAGGTTTTAACCCTGTACAGAAATTATCTGCAAATGAATCTCAAAATAGAAAATAAAAAATAGCGAGAGCATAAAACATAAAACAGATAAACACAGATATTTCCCCTAGATCCAAAATCGGGACGACCAACTTGATTTTTCATTATATTCCTTTTAGTGTTACAACACATATATATACATGATGAAGCATACATAAACCCCAATCCATTAACCCTAGATTAGAACATAACCATAGTTCCCTTGATCGGATCTACAAAATACCAGGGGTCGAAAACCATCGTACCCCAAAACCATGTGCAAACCCATGCACAAAACCATGGGTTAATCCGCCCACTGGAAAATAAGGACCAAAAAAAATTTCCAAGGTGGTACCCCCCTGACGTTGCACCCAGCACAACGTACACGGGGGGCTATCGCCCCCCCCATGACCCCCCTATGTGTGATTAGTCATGGAAATAATATAACACATACCCAACATTCTCCCACTTGTTGTTTTATTTATGCAGGGGGGCATAGGAGAGTTTAGTCATTAGCCCAGTTTTGCAACACCCATTGTTTATCTACACCAAGAGAACTTCTGAGTGCATACAGACTTCGTCAATGCATCTACAGCATTCTTCAAAGTGTCCACCTTTACCAGCAACACCCTTTTAGCCTCAACCATATCTCTCACAAAGTGATATTGAACATCAATGTGCTTTGTCTTTGAATGATAAGCAGGGTTCTTAGCCAAGAAAATTGCACTTTGGCTATCACAGTCTATCCTTATAGCTTGCTGTACCAACCCCATACTTGAACACAATCTCTGCAACCAAACTGCTTCCTTGCTTGCATGAGTGGCTGATATGTATTATGCATCTGTAGTTGAAAGCGCCACTACAGACTGTCTTTTACTCATCCAACTGACTGCGCCTCCAAATAGGCTAAACACATACCCAATTGTAGATCTTCTTTGGTCCAGATCTCCAGCCCACTCTGCATCAACAAAACCATGAATGTCCAACACTTTTTCTGCAATCCTTGTTCTTCCCAGGCTGTTTGGAACAAGCCATGGCTAATAGTATCTTAAAACCAAGCCACAGTGTCCAATGTTCCTTTCCATTGAGAAGGGAACTTGTCAATATCTCCATCAGACAGTAAAAGGGCTGTCCGGTCTAGCAGAATTTACTGGAGACAACATCAGAAGCTATCCACCGCATCAGGGATGGGAAGACTGAGACCTCCTCTTCTTTCTTTACCTGGGACACTCATTCACAGATACTTTGTATCTACAAATGAATCGGAACATTCACTCTGTTTACTATCCTCATTGAACTCTCTGAAGAGAGATCGACATACTTCCTTTGGTTTAACCAAAGCCTCTCTTGCCCGACTCCTCTCTCATTTTCCATGCCCAAAATATAGTTTGCAGCACCAAGATCCTTCATGTCAAATTTGGAGAAAAGTTGGGTCTTCAAATCTTGGATAATTTCTTTGTCATTTCCAATCAACAACATATCATCCACATACAAGACCAAATAAATAACATGATCACCATTTAATTTAAAATAAACACAGTGATCCTCTTTGCTTCTGATGAAGCCAAGTCCCCGTATGTAGGTATCAAATTTCTGATACCACATCCTTGGTGATTGTTTTAACCCATACAGAGACTTCTTTAACCTGCATACTAGTTCTTTCTTCCCCTTCACCATAAATCCTTCAGGTTGTTTCATGTAGACCTCCTCTTCCAGATCCCCGTGAAGAAATGTTGTCTTCACATCCATTTGTTCTACCTCAAAATCAAATGTAGCAGCAACAAATAAAAGTAATCTAATAGAAGTAACTTTGGCAACAGGAGAAAAAATATCACCAAAATCAATTCCTGGCACCTAGGAATAGCCTTTTTCTACCAATCGAGATTTGTATTTCTCCACCTTGCCTTCTACATTCATCTTATTCTTAAACACCCATTTTATCCCGATGGGCTTCCTTCCAGCCGGCAACTCCACCAGATCCCATGCCTAATTTTTATGCAAGGATTCCATTTCATCGATCGTGGCCTCCTTCCAGAGTTTTCCATCCTCTGAATCTACTGCCTCCCTGAAAATTCTGGGATCATCATCAGTTATAGTTAAAGAAAAATTTGAACAGAAAGCATATGGACTATACCTTTCTGGTTTTCTTCTTTCCCGAGCTGATCTTCTCACAGCTGGAGTTTGTGGCTCTTCCTCTTCTGAGTCTTCTTCTATTGTAGAGTCTGATTCATCCTCCTTTAGCTCAAACTCTATCTTCTCAAGTTCCTTTGGTAGGAATGCATGTTTAACAACATATTTAACCTCTCTAAACACCACATCTCGGTTGTACACAACCTTCCTTGTTTCTGGGTTCCAAAGCTTGTAACCCTTTAAACCATCCTTATACCCAACAAAGATGCACCTTTCAGATTTATTATCCAACTTGGTCCTTTCCTCCTTTGGAACATGTACATATGCATCACATCCAAATACCCTCAGATGTGAAAGAGAGGGTTTCTTACCATTCCATACCTCATGTGGAGTCTTATCCTCCAACGCTGATGAAGGTGATCTGTTAACCAAGTAACACGCAGTCTCCACTGCCTCTGCCCAGAATTCTTGTCCTAACTCGGTACCACTGAGCATGCTTCTTTCCTTTTCCATCAGCATTATGTTCATTCTTTCTGCAACTCCATTTTTTTGAGGTGTGTATAGAGTAGTCTTCTACCGTGCTATACCACACTTCTTACAGAACTCTTCAAATTCCTTCTTGCAGAACTCCCCACCATTATCTGCCCTCAACACCTTTATCTTCTTCTCTGTCTAGTTTTCCACCAGAGCCTTAAATTCTTTAAATCTATCAAAGACTTCATATTTCTTCCTCAAGAAATATATCCATGTATTCCTTGAGAAGTCATCTATGAATGAAACATAGTACACAAACTTACCCAGTGATGGAACCAACACAGGTCCAAACACATCACTGTGCACAAGCTCTAATATCGTGTTCGCCCTCTTAGCACTAGAAGGAAAACTCACCCAATTCTGCTTCCCATATACACAATGTTCACAGAAATCAAAATCCAGATAGCTATTAGACATACCTTCTAACATACCATTTCCATGCAGTATCCGAAGACCCTTCTCTCCAATATGTCCAAGACTTTGATGCCATAGCATGGTCTTTTCTCCAGAGACCGCTAGGCTTTCCACTCCACTTTCGGGAACCACAGAACTATTGCACCCAGCAATAATAGTGTTTCCCTAAAGTTTGTACAGAGTTCCAATCCGAACTCTCCACATTAATACCAGTGCTCCCCAAACCATCTTAGAGGTATCTTTCTCGAACACTGTTTTTACACCTACATCATCCATCTTGCTTACAGAAATCAGATTTTTGGCCAATGCAAGAATGTGCAGAACACCAGGAAGTGTTCTAATCCTTCCACCTTGCAGCTTTAGCTTGAATTTTCCACACCCAATGATTTTTTCCTTCCTATCATCACCTAAGAAGACATCACCGCCATCATATTTCTCATACTCGCAGAACCAATACCTATAGGGATTGAAGTGAAAGGATGCACCCAAATCAATCAACCATGACTCATGATCTACATGTGCATTTGAAGAAGAAGCCAAATACACATCCCCACCTTCATTCGAGGTGGTTTTTTCCTCTGCAGAAGGAGCATCATCAGATCCCTTTCCTTTCTCAGGAGCTTTAGATCTACATTCCTTTTTGTAGTGCCCTTCCTTTCTGCATTTCCAACACACCTTTACAAACTTTCCAGGAGATTTAGATCTCCCTCTAGATTTAGATCTCCCACTTGAAAACTTATTCTTGTTTCTGTTCTGGGACCTTCCTCGTACATATAAGGAATCTCCATTCTGACCCTCCATATTTCTCCGTCTCATTTCCTCCGACAGCAAGGTTGAGACATTGTCATCAAAATTCAAGGTAGTTGTATTGATACCTATTGCAATAACCAGACTGTCCCATGAGTCTGATAGAGAACACAACAAATTGATGCACTTATCTTCATCTGAGATTTTAATATCAAAAAATGAAAACTGACTTACTACAGTCTTGAAGGCGTTCAAATGCTCTGTCACCGAGTCTCCATCCTTCATCCTCAAGTTATACAACTTTTTTCGCAGGAACAATTTATTCACAAGAGACTTAGATTGGTACAAAGTCCCTAGCTTGTCCCACAAGATATTCGTCATAGCTTCCCCAGATACATTCAACAATATTGAATCAGAGACACATAATTGTATTGTGCTCTTTGCCTTCCGATCCATCTTCTTCTAGTGTTCATCTGACATTGTCGTCGGTTTAGTACTCGAATCTACCGTGATCCACTGATCTTTATCCACCAGTAGATCCTCCATCTTGAGCTTCCACAATTCAAAACTTTGACCATTAAATTTCTCGATCTCTATCTTCCCACCGCTCGTCGTCTTCTTTCACCACAAGAATCGATCCCGTAGATCTCCCATTGAACAGGGTCTACCTCAGGCCGGAGCAAAAAAAAAAAAAAAAAACCTCAGCAGCAAAGGTGTCCCCTTGAATCCGAAACTACTCTGATACCAAATGTAGGTTTTAACCATGTACAGAAATTATCTGCAAACGAATCTTAAAACAGAAAATAAACAATAGCGAGAGAATAAAACATAAAACATATAAACACAGAGATTTTCCCCTAGATCTCAAATCGGGACGACTAGCTTGATTTTTCATTATATTCCTTTTAGTGTTATAACACATATATATACATGTCAAAGCATACATAAACCCCAATCCATTAACCCTAGATTAGAACATAATCGCAGTTCCTTTGACCAGATCTAAAAAATACCAGGGGCCGAAAACCATCGTACCCCAAAACCATGTGCAAACCCATGCACAAAACCATGGGCGAATCCGCCTACCAGAAAATAAGGACCAAAAAAAATTTTCGGGTTGTTGCCCCGGACCTTGACTTGGGGGGGCTACCGCCCCCCCTATGACCCCCCCGCGTGTGATTAGTTGTGGAAACAATATAACACATACCCAACAATGCTCCCCCCAAGACCATGCAAGCCTCAGTTTTTGGTGGGGGTCTCTTACGGCTCCTTAATGCTCCAAATATTGTTGGGATGATATGACATGCGTAGCAACTACTCTCCTCTTGCGTTGTTGTCCTTACATAAGCTTCTCTCTTTGACTAGATCATCTGTCACACACATGAGCAACTTGCAATCTTTGGCCTTGTGGCCAATGTTGTCACACATGTAGCACCTTATGTGACCAAGGAATAAAGGAATAGATCCATAACTTTTTTTGATATGCTTTCTACTTGCATATGTCTTGTAGTCAATATCCCTATAGCCAAAATCATTGCATGAGAAAAAAAAACCATAAAAAGGACTATTTTATTAGATCTAAGCCTTTTGTGATCCATAACTTAGATAAATTCTGTTCGGATTAATCACATTATCCTGAGGATGAACCACATTAGATGGCTCGAAACGTCGACCAATTCAGAATAATGTGATTGATCCGAAAGGAATTTATCTAAGGACTATTATGCCTGACTTTTGATAATCTTTGTGATGGGGGAAATCTTCCTTGAGTGTTTTCTTCAAGATCATTCTTGAGAGGGCTTGATCTCTTTAATTCTACACTTAGTTGCTATATGTCCAAATTTCTAACAACTAAAACATTTGACATTTCTCATTAGGGAAGAAATGGATTTTCTTGTTAGAAATATTGAGAGGGGGTCTGAATGAGTATTTCATGCTCAATCATGTTTTACTTTTCATTTTCAAATTCATATGATCCATTATTTTATTACTAGCACAATATATTATCGATCTGATAATATTCAATAAATTATGAGCAACATTAAACATAAGAACATGTAAACCATAGAATGCAACACATCATCAAAAAATTTGTCATCAACACATGGGGACAGCGAGTTTTTAGGTGGAAACCAAATTTGGGAGAAAACCAATGTTTGTGTCATCTTTGTCTTATTTCTTATTATGGAGAATTCTTTTTTACATCTTGTAATAGCGCAAACTCCTACCAGTACACGGGATCCTACATGTAGAAGACTACAACCTCCACAAATTCTCCAGCTCCGACTAGAAGGAAGCTACAACCCCCTAATCAAGTTTACCAACTCCTACTAGAAGGAAGTTCCTACTACCGCACTAAAGGATCCAACTCTCAACATATTTGTGGACCACGTTTAAAAATATTTCACAATGGATCCACCTGACTCAATCACAAACCAAAACTTGTAGGCCATGTTTCATCAAATTTTCAAATTAGACCCAAAACCAAAAATATGATCACTCTAAATAACTAAATACCAAGATACCTATAACCACCCTAAAATGAATCATTGATTAACCGAGTCAATTCTCAACACTAATCAAGTCAAAAAACTTTACTCATCATCATTTTCAATAACAAGATAGATACCAAATCAAATTATTTTCTCATCAACCAAGTCAAATACCTTTCTCATCAAGTGTCAAACCTTACACTATACTCAAATCAATCATCAACATACTCATGCCTCATTAACCAGTCACTAACTCAGTGCAACTATAACTTAAAAACTATCCTCAAATCATCTCATTTACTCATCAATACATCAAGCCATTCAACCCAAAACTCTCTCTAAATATGCATCACTGTCTTTGCATAATACCAATGACAGAATCAACTAGACACATCACATCATCATAAATTCATAGCATTGGCAACCATACAAGTCTCTTCCATACCATGCTCATGAACCAACAAGCAATCCTCTCTCAATTGCCTTGCATGGATAAATCACTCATAAGACTGTCATTTACTCAATTTATACTTATCTCAAACTCAATCAACTCAATAAGGAAAACCCTACAAAATAACCATGTTAATCACAATGTTCTGCATACAACACCTGTCAAAAAGATCTGTCACATAGGTATTTGTTGATCTCAACATTTAAATCACTGCTAGCATATTCATTCATTGTGCATGAACTAGCATACTATTTCATCAAGAAACCAAGTACAAATCCGTCAAGTAAATTAATCATTGGATCATATGCATTGTGTTCAAATCCTAACCAAACAACATGTATACAAATCAAGACTCTTTCACTAAAAGACCCTTCAAGCAACAAACTCAAGTATCATTATCAATAGGAAACCCTAAAGATGAAATAATAACAACAAAATTATTCACATTAGATCTATAAGCCTCTATCCTTTCCCTATATACAACCTTTATCATTCAAAAACCATCTTTGAATACAAACTATTTTTTGTGCACAATGACACTAATGATAGACCTCCGTCATAATACTAGTTAGAAAACAAGGCACACACTTCTCACATAGCAAGCAAGCAATATCAATCAACTCCTTAAAACAGATCTGTATATACAGCAACAAGACAAACACTTTGTCTGACACAATTTTGATCTCTGCAATAAAATCACACTCCTCTGCATACAGTATTCTCTGCATCAAAATGAAATCTAAGACGACACATTTAGCTTTATTCAACAATACCCAAATCTCTGCAATAAGTTAATGCAACAAGAGTGAAAAAATGGTTGATGATCTGTATGAGATCTTAAATAAGATTTTCTTGAGTTTTTGTAAATTGCAAGTGCTTAAATTGAGTTTCTGAGAGCTTTTATGTTAATTTTTAAACGCATAAATCATGTAAATAAACTCTGAAATATATAGAAACAACAGACAAATGCACCATAATAATAACCACAACACATCAAATGATGAAGGAGTTCACCCCTCCTCGGCTACGTCTCCTTGGTCCAACTTCCAATGGCTTGGCCCTCTTTCATTATGCTCATAATGGTGATTACATACATTTATAGTGCTCAAATGGCTTCAAAACTTGTTCCATCAACCTCAGAATACCCAAAAATGTATGTCTAGCCTCCTTATGATCCGAAATTGGTCAAAAAATGGAGAATTTATGAGTCTCCCTAGTTTTCCTACTAATCGCACCACAATTTCCCCAAAATCCAGAATGATCCTACAAATTCGCTCTTATGCCGGCTAACTGAGCGACAAATTTTCAGAATTCTGGGGGAAATTTTTGAAGCATTAAAATTCCCAATAATGCCTATAATCTGAGTTTCCAATTATAATGTTTGGTGCATTAAAACATTTTTTTTAATATAAAAAAGGTCAAGCGGTTAACTAACTGTCGGTTGTGTTGAAGCCTAGAAAATCTCTGCTTCAAACATTGGGGAAAACCACCCGGTCGGGACCTTAGGACAACTCCTTTTCCGTTTGGTATGGTGGCTCCGACTGGATTTAAAGGACCAGTTTCCTTATAACTAAATGGGTTGGTGAGGGGTTGATTTGGATGAGTGGAAATGGGACTAAATTGACTGAAATAAAACTATCTAATTAAACTAAATGTTGATAAAGAAATTCTAACACTAACCCGGGTAATTATATGTGAATACAACTTAAGATTGTTCCAATTTAACAATAACCATGAAAATGTATTATTATTTAAATTGAAATGTGCAGAAACGAATAAAGATAACTATGTTTAAGAAATTAAACAGAGTTATATTAGCATATTGCATTCATCATTGTATACCATCTATATATGCTTATGAAAGATAACATTTCAATTATACTCAGAAATGATATATAAAAATAAACGTTATGAAAACCAAATATATATAAATGATAGCAAATTTTAAAGTGAATATCATATGACAAAGGAAATCAACAGTGAACAGATAGAAATACCTCATTCATCTTGAAGACTTTCAAATGAAATTTGATACTCTAATCCAGTAACTCTGATGTAAAATCAAATCCAAAGGTACAGAAATGCAACACTTCAAAGATAATTTCAGCACAAAATCACCAAATGTGATCCTTTATAAAATATAAGAGGGAATGGAGTACAGAAATGTAAGCTCCAAGTCCAAAAATATTACAACTCCGGATCCCTTCTCTAAATGCATGAGAGGGATTTAAATAAGAAATTACATAAAAACAGAATCCTACTACTACTGCTACAATCTATCAAATTAAAAACATAAATACTATCTTAAAATGAAACTGATTCATTGCTTTTCTTTCTCGCTTGATGTAGCCAAGTTGCAAATTTTCAGCATATCTTGGAGCCTCGGTGGATGACTCATCTCGGAATGTAACTGTCCAGCGTATGTGGCATCGGAAAATTCTGGAATTAAAAAATCAACAGCATTTGAAAGGAATTTAATAGCCATTTGTTGATTGTTTGGCTTAATTAAATAAGTCCACATATTGTCCCAAGATATTGCTTGAAGTTTGTTGATCTGTTGACTTTTATTCATCATTTCTTCTTTCCATCTGCAATCGGTTTCTTTGACCTTAGGAAAACTGCCTGGAACACAATCTGAAATGAGATTAATTGAATACAAGTTGTCATTGATAAATTGCGTTATATTACTCATCATGCTTCTAGCTCTTGATATTGCTCTCTCGGCTTTCATTAACTGATGTTCCCATTCTGTAAACAAGATTTCTTTATGTCTTTCTTCTATCCTAGGAAGATTAGCTTCTCTTCCTTTTTCTGTATCTTGCCAAGTAAGAAATTCAGAAATATTTTCATCAGCATCATCAATTTCTTGCCTGAGAGTAATAATGTTATGGATCAAGGATGAGGTAATATCACAAAATGGTTCTACCTGTGATAATTTTGCACAAAATTCATTCAACTGCTGAGACAGCAGTTTATTAACTTCAAGAGCTTCCGATTTGAATTCACTTAATTTAGGGAAATCTTTGAACCTATCTAAAGCTGCTTGAAATTCCTTTTCTTGTAAAATCTTCGCATTCTTCTCATTTTGCAACAAATCTTGTAACTTGGAAATTTCTTGATTCAATTGTTGTTGTTTGCCTAAAACTTGCTCATCAACTTTCTTCTTTTCTGTGGCAAGTTGTTCTTCTAACTCTTTAGATCTGAGTTCTTGATCCTGTAATCGTTGTTCCAATTGAGCAATATTTTGCTGACTTTCATTAGCTTGTTCTTCAAGTAAAGCTATATGGAGATCTTTTTGAGTCATTAACTAAGAAACTTCTGCAGCTTTATCTATTGTTGCAGCACTATATGCTCCTGCATATTGGGACAACTTAGTGAGATCCTCAGATGGATTCACTTCAGTATTCTTGTAAACAATATTCATGAACTCCTCCTGTGGAGTGGAAAACATGTCCTGATCCATCTTCCTTCTTTTTCTCTGTTTTCTAACAACAGCCTTATGTTTAGGGCTATAAAATACATCCAAAGGAGGGATCTCCTCAATCTTCAATACAATCTGCCCTATAGGATGTTTAGGAATGATTTCGACATCCTGATCTTCTTGCTCTTTATCTTTATCCTGCAGTCCTAATTGCTGAGCGAATTGATCATATTGTTTCAACAATTGAGAAGAAACATTAAGATCAGCAGAGTCTATAATTTTCTCAGTATTTTCTTTTCCTTCCAATTGTGTATCTGTTTTCTCTGTATTTTTTCCCTGCTCAATGGTTTTGCTATCTGATTCTCCTTTTTGATTATGCACATTAGTATTAGTACTTGTGCATCTTTCCTTCGTTTGAGCTGTGGACTGCTGATCAGTATTTCCTTCGGATTTTCCATCATTATTTCCTTTCTGAACATCAGGTTTGCCATCAGTGCTCACCTTTTCAGTATGTACAGTAGGTTGGTTAGTAGCCGATTGTGTAGTGACTTTACCGGTAGATGTTTCTCCTGGTGTTTTGCCAGATGTACCCTCTGTTTCTAACCCTTGTATAGGAATTCTTAGTTGGTCTAGAGGAACTTTCAACAATATTTGACTTCTAAATAACAAAAATTTATTCATTTCTTCCTTCTGGAATTTAGACTTGGCCAAATCATAAACTTGAGGAAAATCATTCAACGAAACAAACAAATCATCAAACTCATCTGGTTCATGCTCAAATCGAGCAATCGAAACTGAAGCAGTAACATTAAAATCTATCTGTAGTGGATCATACTGTCTCCCCGGAATGGTCGCAAATTTAAAACCCTTTATTTTGGCGACTTCCTTTTCTGCATGTTTGAAGTCATTCAAAGTAAAATGACCACAATTGAATGGGAATGGAGGCCACATTCTTTTCTTACTATTGTTTAGAGCTCTGGATATTCCTTCAACTGTTAATTGATAGGAGATTTCCTAGGCGAGAAGTTTGTCTGGAACAAAAAGAGGGAGAACATGGGGTTCTACAATACTCCCAAAAATCCTGATGTATGTGAACTTTTCTTCTCCAAACCAATCTCCTATTGAGGATAAGTCAGCTTTAGCTTTGTCGGAGAATCTAGGAGGGAAGCGATTGAAAATGGTTTGAAAGACAGGGATAAGGAAACCATGACATATTCTATACACATTATCTTGGAAATGAACTTTCCAAAGAAGTTTATGATATATATGAATCGGAGTGGGATCTTTGGGAGTCCATTTCCATCCTAACAAGGGAAACTCAGAATTAAAACAAAGAGCGTCTAGAATATAAGCACAAAAGAAAAAAGGAGTGGTATTTCTAGCGGTTTTATCTTGTCTGTACTCGAGTATTCTATTAGCCATTCTATCAGAGAGAATAACAGCCCAGTCCATAATGTTGGAATTGACAGCAGCTAAGATTAATGGGACCATTTGTATAGAAAACCTAGCAGAATTGTCATTACCAAATAATCTACACATCATGGCAGCGGCATAGCAATACGGAGGTAAGAGGGAATCTACTGAATACATACCGGATGCTTCATTTCTGTGCTTCTCAGGATTTTTCCTCCAATCTTTGATAGGATCATATTGAACTTTATTATTATCAGCAAACTCTTTGATAAATTCTTTGTTATAAACCTTCTGCGGATCAGGAAGATGATACATTGCCTTAATGTATTCTGCTTTAAACGACCCAAAAGACACTCCAGAAGCTGAAACAAACATTCTGTCCTTTATTTTCACACTATCGATGACCCATCGAATCACATCATAATAAGGCACGATGCTTGCTCTGGCTGCAATTCGATGTAGAAATGAATTTGCAAGTGATTTTTCAGTAATCTCACAGTCGGAATCTGAGCTATCTTCATCTGGAACTGATGCCTTTTCCACTGTGACTTTGGGGTTTTCTTTCTCCAATAGATTATAAACTCCTTCCCACGTCATTCTTCCGAGCCCTTGGCATGATGTATCTGTAACTAATCTCAGTTTTGTTGGCTTTTCTTTTGAAACTGTAGGAGTCTCAACAAAGTTAATGGGAACAGCAGTCTTGGTTCTCCTCGCTCTCTTCGACATTTCTGTGTTTAATACTATTTCCCTTTGTCTGTGAATGAAAGGGTTCGGTGTTCCTTGATTCTGCAAGACAATAAACTTTCAGTCGTGACAAACAAGAAACTTGAAAGGAACGATTATGAACTCATGATTCATTATTTATTGGTCTCGTATAACACGTAAATGTTCTTTTTGGGTCACACTCATGTATTTAAAACCGAATCATCAACCAATATTCATTTGATTTGCTATTGAATACCAACGTACAATTGGAGATTTGACGCTTTGTGAAATATTATAATATTTACCTATCTTGAATTCTTCGAATGTAATAAATATCATGTATCAATCGCATCGAAAGTTTTCAAATGGTACATAAATATCATAATACAGATTTCTCGATTTGCCGATTGCGATTGCAAACTTTTCCGATTTCCGATTCGATGGTCATAGATCGCAATCGGGGAGTTTCAATCGAAAAGAATTGTTAATGGCTTTCTCCGATTTCCGATGGTGGGGTCTACCATATAAAGGTTTTTCTCATTTAAACGAACGAATGTTTGTTTTCCTTTTGAAAAGTGTTTTTTTATAATAACGCGCGTCGCATCGGAGAATTTGAAATTGACAGCAAAGAATTTATAAAAAGTGTTCCGATCATGCGATTGCGATTGGTCGCATCGCATCGGAGGTATGTAAATAGATAACTTAAACCCTTTGCGATTGAAGTTTTGCGATCGAACTAATCGCATCAGAGGATTTGGGTTTCTATGTTAAATTTTCCTCTGAGGATTTTCTCCGATCTCCGATTGCGATTATTATTCATTGGACTTTTACACTTGACTTGTTTTTATGATAAGGTCTTTTATATTTGATCGGGTCGGAAGTTTTGAATGTTGTATTTGGTTTGTATACAAACAAAGATGAACTTTTTAAAAACAATGAATCTTTATTTCTAATTCTTTTATTTCTATAAAAAGAAAAAGGGACCCTATTTCTAAATGAATTTTATTCTAAAATTAAGAAAAAGGGAGGGTTGTTGTATAGTACAACGGAGTTGTTAGAGACCTTAAACGCTCACATGGGAGGTTGTCACCTTCGTACTAGTTCAACGTTGTTGGTTGTATGGTGTACAAATATCTCCGCCACATATGTAATTTATATATACTTAGCACCATAGCATTTAACAAGGAATACATTGGGTCAACGGAGATAGGATATGTTCGTTGGACGGAGGTCTGGTTGTTCTGACCCACACGGTCCGCTCGACCCTTAACCCAATTTTTGGTGGCCTCTAGTGTTGCCACGCGGCGGCCTCCGTGTCTGCACGTGGCAGCATGTTGTTGGCCATCAACCACCCAGTCAGATTCAACCAAACCCGAACCAATAGGAACTCAACAAGTGGCAAGGTATGACGGACTAAAATAAATACCTTTCAACCAACTTTGAAGAGCCACATGGCAACTTTGTCATTGGCCCAAAATACACGATGCTTTGTCATTTTTTTTTTTTTTCCTATTTGGGAAAATATACGATCGTTGATGGGAGCATACAATGTCATATTTTCACGAAATGAGTTGTGCTACATTCAAAATGACAACATATATATGGTCATTCAGGTTCTGTACCATTACGACAACTTTCATTTTTGAGAACCTGATCACTCCTCCCCACTAGAAGCTTTTGTATGCCAAAAGATCACTTTCAATTGTTCAGTAGATGAGGGTAAAAAGCCCTCACATTTCCAATATTGATCCATTTGGCTTTGATTGGTTTTTTTTCCTTTGAGCCCCACATGAAGGTACTCCACATTCCCTCATTTTGAAGACCTTGTTCTTCTGTTCAAAATGGTGTCTTTTTGTAGTTCATCAAGGTATTCAGGAGAAAATTCCTCAATGGAAGGAATCTGAACATTTTCTCCTTGATCTTCAATCAAAGGTGACTCATACAACCCTAGGTTATCAACATTAACAACAACATAAATTTGCATATATGAAAGCAAATCCAACCTGAAGGCATTATCACCAATATTTTCTAAAATTATGAATGGGCCATATCGAATTGGTTTCAGTTTTTTACCTTCTCCTTGAAGCCTTTCTTTGTTAATGTGAAGCCAAACTTCATCACCGACTTAAAATTTGTGATCTACACGATTCTTATCGTGCTTTGTTTGGTACTTTACTTGGCTCTTTTCCAGTTGTTCTTGGACTGCTTGATGCACCAATTGGATTTGTTTAATGAACCTTTTAGTTTTGTCTATGTCACTATGACCATCAATAGAAACATACTTTCCAAAAATGATATCCAAAGGAGATTTAGGAAAATATCCAAAACATGCCTCAAATGGTGATGTTTTAGTTGAAGAGTGCTTTATCCTGTTGTAAGCATGATGAATATAGTGCAAGTTTCTGTCCCGAAACTAAGGATGCTTGTTGCAATAACCACGAAGAAGATGTATCACCGTCTTGTTCACCACCTCTTTTTGACCATCTGTTTGTGGATGAAATTTTGTACTTTTTTTCAATTTAGTGTCCATGAATCCCCACAATCTTGACTTAAGTTCCCAACAAAACAGGAATCTTTATCACTAACAATGGTTATGGGAAATCCATAATGCACCCATACATTCTGAAAGAATAATTGATCAATTTGTTCAGATATAATTTTCTTTTTACACGGCATCAAAATACACATTTTTCTGAACATATCCACAACTAAAAAAAAAAAAACCATGATTCCTCTTTGACATAGGAAGACCTCCAAAAAAATCCATAAAAACACTCTCAAGGACGGAAAGGTACTAGAAGTGGTGTGCACAATCCTAAATTTCTATTGCTAGAATTATTGACAACACATAATGAACAACCTCTAATAAAATGTGACACACTTTCAAGCATATTAGGCCAATAAAAATACCTTTGTAGATGTGCCATTGTCTTACTTACACCGAAATGACCAGCAATAAGAGAAGTATGTGCCTCTCTTATAATTTTGACTCTTTCTCCCTATAGAATACAAAGCTTACCAAGATGGTACAACAATTTATCATGCATGTGATAATCCAATTCCTCTACTTGGTTCCCTTGACTTAAAGTTGCATATACATCTTGAAAATCACTATCTAAAGCATATTGTTCAACATAGATCTCATGCAAAATAGACTTATTCTTAAGAATAGTAGCAGCACAAACAATATTCCTATAAATCATGTTAGCAAATTTATTGTAGATACCTCTCTTATACCTCATCACCAAGTGGAATTGTTGAAGAAAATCGATCCATCGAAAGTGACTTGATTGTTGCAACTTTGTTTGTGATTGCAAATATTGCAACAGTTGATAATCAGTGTGAATGATTGTTTCCTTACCCATAAAGTAGTGTTTCCACTTTTTCACACTTTGCACCAATGCATACAACTCCTTGTCATATGTAGGATAAGTAATCACTGCACCATTAAAAGTTTCTAAATGAAAACATATAGGCTTACCATGTTGCATGAGGACTGCACCCATGGCATAGTCATTTGCATTAGTCTAAATCTCAAATGATTGTCTCAATTCTAGAAGTGCAAATGATAATAAGGTTGAACTAATATTTTCTTTCAATGCATCAAATGCCTTTTTCTATTTACCTCCCCACTGGAATACCTTCTTCACACTTGTCAATGCATGCAATGGAGTTGCAATAGAAGAGAAGTTAGCAATAAACTTCCTCCAATATTGGGTTGCTCCCAAAAAAATTCTTACCTCAGTAACTATTTTGGGCTTTGGCCAATTCAAAATGACATCAACCTTGGAGGTATCTATTTTCAATTCACCTCCTCCAACAATATGACCCAAATACACTAAATAATTTTTTCCAAAATCACACTTTGACATCTTTAAAAACAATTGTTCTTTCTTCAAGACATCAAGTACATTTTTGACATGTATGAAATGCTCTTCACAATATTTACTAAAAAACAATATGTCATATAAGTAGACTATCAAAAACTCTATAAATGGCCTCAATACATCATTCATCACACACATAAAGGTAGTTGGAGCATTGCAAAGACCAAAAGGCATAACAAGGCATTCAAACAAACCTTGTTTTGTTTTGAATGTTGTCTTCCATATGTCACCTTCAGCAATTATAATTTGATGATAGCCACTCCTTAAGTCCAACTTAGTAAAATAGTTTTCATCTTTCAATTGATCAACTAAATCATCAATTCTAGGAAGTGGGTAGCGGTTCTTTACGGTAATTTTGTTCAATGCACGAAAGTCCACACACATGCGCCATATTCTATCCTTCTTTGGCACCAAAAAAATAGGTGACCTGCATGGCGAAGTACTTGGCTTGATGATTTCTTTGTCCAACAACTCTTTAATTTTCACACTTTCCATCACTGACATCTTGTACATGCCAATGTTAGGAAGAGGACAATCTTGCTGCAATTGTATTTCATGTTGGATTCCCCTCTTGGGAGGAAATCCTTTTGGATCCTGAAACATCTCATCATATTGGTTAAAAACCTCAACGAAATCAGATTTTAATCTTGAATCACAACCTTGAAAGGCTTCATTTTCAACATCATTATTTTGCTTGACCATTAAAAGCACAAAATTTTTGCTAGAGTTAATAAGTCTCTTCATTTTTCTGGAATTTACAAGTGAAAGATTTAGTTTCTGTAGATGTGCTATAACAATGTACTCTATGCCATATTTTAACAAGTGATACTTGTTTTAATGGTGATGGAAAATACCTTTTCTATCATACAAATATGGGCTTCCCAAAACAATTCCGGAAATATCAAGTGGTACTACATCAAGTTCAACTTCATGAAGAAAGTTTGTTGTAATTTCAAATTTAAAGATGCATTTCCTCGTAACTTGTAATTTTTCATTTTTTCATATCCAACCTAAAGGATAAGGTATTGGATGAGGAATGGTCTCTAAGTTTAATTTCTTGACTAAGTCTTTGGAAATCAAATTTTCTTGTGAACCACTATCAAGAGAGTATTAGAGTTTGGTGTGCTATGAAATAACTAGAATATGGAAAAGTTCAATTCTAGTTTTCTCATCTTGAGTTTAAGTGGGAAAAATTGAATCTAGTGCTTCCTATGTCCTTACCTTTCATTCTAGTTGTTGTGATATTTGTTTGAGTTCATCTACCGAATTGGAGCCTAAGTCATGTTGTGTAGTTTCAGATGTCTTTGCTTCCTTTGTTGTTAAACTTATTTGGTTCATCTCGGGATGAAGCTTTATAATAGCTTCATCATGACCCTATTTTGAACAATTTTTGCATGTTAGTTTTTCTCCTTCGTTTTAGACGGATGCACATTCTTCTTTTCCTTTCCCTTTGAACTTGTTCTTACTCTTGTCTCCACTTGTGAATGGCTTCTTGCTACCCTCTTGTGGAATGTTTTCCCTCTTGCTTAATGTTGTTTCCCTAGACTAAACTTCATTTAAACTTGTAGAAAGTTAAAAATAAGGATAGTATGTAGTAAATTAAGCATGTAAACCCCACTATATTTCAAAAAAAAATCTTGTGAATTAAAGTCTACACCTAATATCAAGCACTCTTCTTATAATTCTTGAGAGTATAGCTTTGCACACTTGACCCTTTAGTTGTCAAGGGTACCAATCCATAATACCATTTTGCATATAAGCTAATGGATAAAATTTTCTTCTAAGTGCAAAAATAAAATCTATCGAGAGGTAGATAACTTATAATAACTTTTTTAGATCCTCTTGTGTTTGGCTTCCCACCAAATCGAAGCCAGAACTTTCCAACCTCAATGAAACCAGGCAGATCTTTGTTTCATCATCTTTGATGTTTTTCATCCTACAATAACTTTAATTTGCGAACCCAATTATCAAGTATTTCAACACTCACTTCACCATTATACATAGACGGTTTGAATTCCCTATCAAGTTTTGCTAAGGGATTTTTACATGCACTCTTGGGGTATGTGGAGGTGTTTGAGTAATAGTGGTTGTGGAAGAGGAAGAAGATGAGGGTGAGGATGGAGGTGAAGATGATGGTGGATAAGAGGGTGGTTTGTCACCATTTCCCTTTGAAGGCTTGTCATCATCTCCTCATTTTCCTCCTGAATAACCCTCTCCTTTTGAAGGCTTTGAATTTTCAACCTGCAACCTTGAAGTCCTCTCTTCATAGAGAACCTTCACCATTTCAATCATGTCAAATAAAGCTTTTCTAAAAGTATTTTCTTCATCTAAAATATTGTTAGCTCCTCCTTCATGAGACATGCTTGTTGAATCTTCAACTACAATTGGAGGAAGAATTTGTGGTGGAGCTTGAGGCAAAATTGATCTCCTTGTCCTTGACCTAACTTGAGGACTTGCAACCACAAGATTTCCTTCTCCTCTCTTGAGCTTAAACTTGTAAGCATCACATACATTTGCAAACAATTAAATCCTCACAACAACAAAGAAAACCTGGCTCTAATACCAAACTTGATTTGTATGAGATCTTAATTAAAATGTTCGTGAGGTTTTGTAAATTGCAAGTGATTAAATTTATTTTTTGAGAGATTCTATGTTAAAATTTAAACACATAAAGTATGTAAATAAACTCTAAAATATACATATACAACAGACAAATGCACCATAATAATAACCACAACATAGCAAATGTTGAAGGAGTTCACCCCTCCTGGGCTACGTCTCCTTGGTCCAGCTTCCAATGGCTTGGCCCTCTTTCTTTCATTATGCTCAAAATGGTGAGTACATACATTTACAGTACTCAAATGGATTCAAAAACTATTCCATCAGCTTCAGAATACCCAAAAATCTATGCTTCGCCTCCTTCTAATCTGGATTTGGTAAAAAAGTGAAGAAGTTATGTGCCTCCCTAGTTTTCCTACTAATTGCACCACAATTTCCCCAAAATTCAGACTGGTCCTAAAAATGCACCCTTATTTCGGCTAACTGGGCAACAATTTTCTGGAATTCGGAGTGAAAATGTCATAGCATTAAATTTCCTAATAACGCATATAATCCAAATTTCAAATTATAATGTTTGGCGCATTAAAACATTTTTTTTATAAAAAAAAGGTCAGGTGGTTAACTAACCATCGACGGTTAGGGCCTTAGCGCTCACATAGGAGGTTTGGGTAGCGTTCATGACCTCCATGCCCCCGGTCAACACCGTTAGTTATATGGTGTACAAAGACAATGGGGTCGGGGCTAAGCCCTTACCCCTTACCCCAACCTCTGCCACATGTGTAATTTATATATAATTCACACCATAACATTTAACAAGGAATACCTGTGGCTTAATGGAGATAGGATAAGTTTTTTGGATGGAGTTCTAGTGTTTGACCCATGCCCAGTCCACTCAGCCCTTAACCCAATTTTTGGTGGCCTCCCATGCTGCCAGGTGGCAGCCTCTGGTTGGGCCACATGGCAGCATGTGGTTGGCCATCAACCACCCAATGAGATTCTACCAAACCAGAACCAATTGGAACTCGACAAGTGGCGAGGCTTGACATGCCTAAAAAAAAATACCTTTCGACCAAATAGAAGAGGCCACGTGGTAGCCTGCCACTAGCCCAAAATACACAGTCACCTATCATTTTTCTTTTTTTAATTTGCCTGTTTGGGAAAACATACATAATGTGTTTCCGAGAGCATCCTGTTTCAATTTTCCGCGAAACGAGTTGTGCCAAATTCAGAATGACAAGATCTACGTGGTCGTTCATGTTCTAAACCATTTCGACAACTTTAATTTTTTAGCATAATTTTAAGCACCTGATCGATTGAAGTAGGTTAGGGTTAAGATCTTTGAAAATAAACATGTGACCTTACTCCTAAATAAACTAATATCTACCTTAGGTCATTGTAAACCCTTCTATAATTCTACAGTGGAGATATTTAGAGAAAAAACCTGCAAGAAGTTAGCTATTATACACATAGTATCTTTCATATGCATCATATAATGAATCAATCCGATCAAACAAATCTTTGTAATTCATAAATCAGATTACACATTATTTTTCTCATACAACCTCTCTGCTCTCTACATTCTCACAAACATATTTTCAACAAAAAACATGATGATAGTGTAACACCCTCTTCCCAGTTCTACCCAAGTAACTGGCCAACCACGGTAAACATGTGACGAAAGGCTACTAATATGATATTCAACCTCCTAGATGACCTTAAGGAAGTGGAACCGACAGAAACACCGAAAACACACCCTACAATGCATCATTGACACCCCTAGGGGGTAACCCAACCTCCCAATGCCTTGTTCCCTGAGGGGGGGCTAATTTTTTGACCCCTTGAGGCTGAGTTGCAGGCTTGTAATGGCAAGGGAGAAACTCTAGATCCTAGAACCTCAGGCTAGCATTGTCAAGGTAGAGGCTTAGGCCCAAACAACAAATTTTCCGCCTGTAGCTCATGGATTTTTCCCACATTTTCAACCCCTAAGCCTAGGTCACTGCCCAGAACTTCATGTAACTTTAGGAGAGGGTAAATAACATTAAAACAAACATATGAAAGCAATCACATCAACCAGAACTCATCCGGCCCCACCTAGCCAAGACATGAATTTCGTCAAACACGTCATGAGCATAACATCTACAGGTAGAAACAACATATTTAAATAAATGGGTCTCTTCCTTATCTTATAATGGCTAAGAAGCATTGCTCCCCTACATCATAAGCTATCGTACAATAAATTTTACCATAGATACATGGGATATTCATTTACAATAAAAAACATGAATAGAGCCATACATCATCATTGCTCGAATACATGCTCATAACCAACATATTAATAACAGAAATAGAATAGATACAATAAAAATAAAATCCTTACATAGACTAGTATATTTGCATACCAAATACCGGAGAAATGAGCTCTTCATTACTAAATGTAAAAACCAACTAGAGATGAGACTTCCATGTTCCACCCGACCATATATTGGCTGAGCTAAGTCCCACTTCAGCCAATCACCCCCATGGCATATTCTAAGCATGAATGTGGGACTTAACCAAACACATCAATCACAATCAATATGGGGCTTCCAGAGGCTAAACCAACTCACCCTCAACCAGTGATTCCACCTCATGGTCGGACGTCACAACCATCATAGATTGGTCTCTATCCAAGCTGCTCGACGGCTCCAGAGTGTTTGTTCCAACAAGGCTCCAGGAGTAGTAACTCAACCCCAGTGGTTTTCGAGATCCAGAGAAATTTTCCAACCAAGGCTCCAGGACTAGTAACTCAACCCACCTAGGGCTATAGAGTGTTTTTCCAACCAAGGCTCCAGGAATTGTAACTCAACCCAACAGCTTTCCATCGAGATCCAAAGTGTTTTTCCAACCAAGGCTCTGGGAACTAATAAATCAACCCAACAAATAAATTAATCATTAGAACCAACCAGAAACAATCAATGGAAGTCAACCCACAATCCTATGGTTGTCCAGGAAATGGAAAGGCTAGGAAAATCCACATGCATACACCATGCATGCCAAAACCAATGATGAAAACATACATGCAACTCATTACTTGCAATCAAATCCCGATGTAGTTGCTGATCCCAATGTTCACATGCGCTTTCCTGCTCTTCCTTTGCCTTCTTGCTCAAAATCACCAAGTATCCACGCTCTCTAAGAGTGCTCCAAGAAAACTCGAAGTATCCAAGAGTATGAGAGAGATATATATATAATAATGAGAGAACTCCAAAAATGCAATGAAAAAAGGTACCATCTGATCCTTAGGAGCCTTTGTATCAATGAAGCCTCCATTTTCTTCATTTTCCATTATTTTTCTTCATTTTCCTCCTCACATGCAACCTGTGATCTTTCATCCTCCTTTTCTCCTAATTTCCATTATTTCCATAAATTCAATGCCAATTAATGACTCATGCCTTTTCCAAATACTTTTCCATTGCTTGTGCCAATTTCCTTAGCCATAATAAACCAAATGAACACCCGCTAGGATGTTTTTCCCACCATTCAACTTGGAATACATGTCCCATTAACCATGGTATTATATATTTTTTACATGACTGTTTTTATCAGGGCTGTTACAAAACCCTACCCCTTGGGGGAACGTCATCCTCAGTGTTCAATCACACCTATAAACCAAAAAACTATTGAAACAAAACATACTACCTGTGGAGATTTATAACACAACTCATTGTAGTATTTACAGTGACCATTGTTGAACATGAAAATCATACCATTTACTGGAGCTTTATAACATAGCTCATTACAATATTTAAAATAACAAACACATATACTCATGCACATTTTCTACAACCAAAAAATAACCATAATGGCTATGGATCTTTTTAAACCAACTCAATAAAATATTTACAATAGTATACATATACAATTATACCCATATACACATTTGTTGAACTAGAAAATAAAAGGGCACAATGCCTATATCATAAACAAGGGAATCCAGAGGCTCACACCTCCACCCTCAAAGTAATACCAAGATTCACCTCCTTTCTAGGAAGTCCAAAATCCACTGTCAAAGTCAAAGTTGCATCCAATGTCAAACACCACAATCCTGCGCCACTTGTCCTCTCAATGAACAGTTACCGACTAATTGTTCCAGGGCACACTCCCAATGTGCATGTGATTCCATCTGGAAATGCTAATGACCAAAAATCCATCCCGAACCTTCGTACTCTACTACACATTCCCTTGAGTAATCCGGTCACCCCTTCCGTGTAGTCACCCACCTTCCAAGTTCTGTTGGCACCCCCATCTTGGGTAGTCCATCCCTTGGCAAGGCTTCCTCACATCAGAAGATATAAAAACCAAGGCATAAAATTGCCTCAAAACCATCATATTGGTCATAGAATGCTCATGGAAATCAATGGACACTATTGGGTAACAGTGTCCCATAATGGCCCTGCTCCTAAAATGCTTTACCAACATATTGTTGTATATTGCAATTCTTTTTTTTGTTGCTGCTACTGCTTGAAATTAGTTTCAACCACCCAACTGGGCATTTCCATACTTCATGTACCAAGCACATAACTGCCATTAGATTCAAAATAAATTGAAATAACTTCAAATCATACCTCATTGGTAGTTCGTCAATAAGGTACACTTACAATCTTGTTTACTTCCTGACACAACAAGTCAAACTGTTTGTTTGTTCAAATCATCATGTATAAAAATATTACATATGGTTAGCTCAAAACACAACCATCATATATTAAAATCATGATTCACATGCAATCATCATAAACCATAGTCATAAATCACATGTAACCATCATAATTCGGAATCACATATCACATGCATAATATAACTGAAGTAAAATATTGATACTTATCCTTCATTAGTCCTTACTTCTGCCTTTGTTATTTCTGCACACACACCTGATTGATTTCCACACCCGACAAGCAACCAGTTCCTTCTCTTCAATCACATACACATACACACAATGTACATCGCAACACATACATCCACACAAGGCGTACAACACCACGCTATTCATGCCCCCACATCTGGCACACAACGTAACATATACACCTACACTTCAGTGTAGCACAACACATACACCTACGCTTACACCAATGTACAACATATACATATACAGAGTACCACAAAATGAATACATGTGTCACAATACCATGACTACACCATGCACATAGATAGCACCACATGCCCGCAATACAAAATGTATGACATGCACATAATACCACAAGTATACCAATACCATATGTACAACATGTACACAGTACCACCTGTACACACAACACCTGCACAATGTGTACACTGCATCACATGTACACGTAACCACCTGCACAATGTGTATACAACGCCAAATTTACACCGCACCACCCGTATAATGTGTACACAATACCTCATGTACACAACACCACATGCACGACATGTACACGGCACCGTCTGCACATACCACCACATGTACTACCTGTAAACAGCACCACATGCCCACAAAACCATGTGTAAAATTTTGCACACAACACCAAATGCACATAACACCATATCTACATCACGCACACAACACCATATGTACATAGCACTGCATATTCAACATGTACATATCACCATATGTACACATCATTGCATATCCAATATGCGCACAACACCGCATATCCAACATGTACATAGCACCATCTATACCTGGCATTGCATATGCAACATCATATATAAAACATGCATACAACATCATATGTACACAATACTACATATGCAACATTACACATCACAATAGGTACAATCATTGAATATTCAACATGCACAACATATACACAACAATAACACTACACATCCATAGACCACACACTGACCCCACAAACAATCTTTCTTCCAGTGTCTTTCCACAATCCATGCTTATCCTAGCATGTTGCAGATCACACTACTTTCACTTCGTCGATGTACCCCTCAACATTTCCTACCATAACCTAAACATAGGCATAGTAAAATCATAATAATATCAAATCACACCCACATGATACTAACCTTGTATATCTTTCAAGGATACTCTGCCACTTAATTCCTCATAGCCAAGAACCTCGTCATGCCATTCATCAGCATATGCAATCATTCCTCCACAAGGATGATCCTTGAAAACCCTGACATACGGTGACATAATACATAGATACATACACATATATATAATCGTTCGCACAAAACAATCATGATCCTGTCAATATAAACCATCAACATAGAACCATCAAGATCCATGACGACCCTGTCAACCAACGACATACATACATATGTATATAAATCATCATCATAATTATGATCACAACATGATTACCAGATATCATAAGGTCTTGGTTGAGAGAAATTCCTTTATTCGTGCACAACATGCACAACAATGAGAACAGTAGTTCCCAACATAGCCAAGGCATGTGTTACCCTAAGAAAATTTACTTTACCTTTCTCATGATTGTCTAACCACCGTCCATTTACCACAATGGACTGAACCAATCCAACCGATTTTCATATTCTTACCCTTAACTGCTTACTTATGCACTGAGCTCCACTAACTTCCATCTCTCCCAACTGATTCCCAAGACCCTCAAAACATAAAATACAAGGACAAGAACAAGAAACAATAAGAAGAAAACCACGAGAACCAAAATAAATATGACACTGCAACAAAGTGACATAACCATGCACTATACACAATCAAGACTACAAATCAATCGCAACCAATCACAAAAGATTGAAAGCACAAGAATTTACAACAAAAACCATGACTCAATCCCCATGGTTCCCAGTACTTCCAAGGAAATATCAGCGCGAGACTTCTTCAAGATTTCATGGCAGCCTCATTTGCCATACAATTCCCTGCATCATACTGCCATATCCACGCAACTGTTAGCGCATAAGTAAATATACCAATATACTTGTTATCTTACCTTGTTGTGCCAAGCACACTGACCTATAACTGAACACACATGTCAGCCATATGTATCAACATCAAGAAAACATATCTATCAATTAGAAATCAAATTTTACCAAGACTAATAACCATGTCATAATCCATCGGTCAACTCACATTCATCGGTCATAATACATAATGCTACAACTATCACCTAATTACATTCATGTACATATCATCCATCCCAACACATGTGTGTTAGTACAACCATCTTAAAATAAGACCATTTCTTCATGCAATCTTACAGACACATATACTCATATCAAGAAATTAATCAACATTCAAACAACTTGCAAACATACTATGCTAAATAAATCAACTAGATGATGTAATAAACACCAAAACACTCAAACACAAAATATATGATATAATCAAACAATTAAGAATCAAGTACATGACATAAGCAAACTCATACCTTGATGTATCTTAGGGGAGGATATATTATCTACACAATCAATCTAGATTAGCACAATATAACTTCATGACACATCAACTCAACCTAAATAAGTTCATGATATCCATAATAGTAACTAGCTAACAGGTTCACATCATAGACTCATAAACATATGTCATTCATTCATAACAATCACATATGCACAATTATTCTAGATTAGTGAAACACACTATCATAATTAGGTCGAATCATATATGAATGTATTAACCCTGACCAATTGCATAGGCCAATCCAAATCAAAACGATACATATAACATAAAGATCTTAATACGATAACCCTAATGATCAAGTTACTAGAATATAGCAACAATAAGTTATATATCATGCTCATCAACCACATATAGCATAATCATCAAGTTATCTCATCATAAAACAACAATAGCAATGCATATAACCACATATTACTATCACTCATGACTATCTGACACGTGAATATAACTACACTAATCAACTAGCATATACCATGCATGACCAACCCATGCATGTAAATATAACTAAACTGATTAAGTAGCATCTATCATGTATGTAACCATAACAACAATAAAATGACAAACATATATATAAGTAACCCTAATGCATATAAAAATCCATGGATCACAACGGACATGCCAAGCATACAACTTGTATGACGATCTGCTCTTGCCTCGAGGTCCAATGTTGCAACTTCACTTTAATGATCGGAATCTCCTACTCTATCTCATCCAACACATTAGCATCATAACATACCAATATCATCATGATGGCCTAATTTCATACAATTACCTTATGTACAACAACCTCAACCAAACAAATGCAAACTTGAGCATATGCACCCACTTGACATGTATAACCAATCATGAACGACCAAAGCATGTTCAACATATGACATCTCACAAGCAAGCATACACGGATAACATCGAAGCATGACCAATATGTAACCCTAACATAAGAAATCCATGCATTTAAAATATGTAGCAACATGTACACAAGCGTGCACGGACAATGCATAAGCAATAATAACACATAACCAGACATACACTCATGACAACATGTTGACAACAACATCATCAACACTTCCATGGTGACACCACTACCACCATGGCCAACACAACACGGATGCAACAAGCACATATAGACCACAAGCATACTAAACACATATGCAACCAACATAAATGCATGACCAACACACTGGCCATCCAATCCAAGGGTTGAACCATGCTCTCATATCACTTTGTAACACCCTCCTCCCACATCTACCCAAGTAACCGACCAATCGGGCTAAACATGTGACGAGAGGCTACTAATATGAGATTCAACCTCCTATATGACCTTAAGGAAGTAGAACCAATAGAAACACCAAAAACACACCCTACACTACATCATTGACACCTCCAAGGGGTAACCCAACCTCCCACGGCCCTTTTCCCTGAGGGGGGACTAATTTTCAGCCCCCTTGAGGTTGAGCTGAAGGCTTGTAAGGGCAAGGGAGTGGCTCTATACCCTAGATCCGCATACTAGCCTTTTCAAGGTAGCGGCTCAGGCCCAAACAACAAATTTTCCACCTGTAGCTCCTGAATTTGTGCCACATTTTTAGCCCTTGAGCCCAGATCACTGCCCATAACTTCATGTAACTTTAGGATAGGTTAAATAAAATTAAAAAAAAACATATGGAAGTAATCACATCAAGAATAACTCATCCGACCCAACCCATCCATTACGGAAATTTCATCAAACACGTCACAAACATAACATCTATAGGTAGAAACATCAGATTTAAACAAAGGGGTCTCTTCCTTATCTAAGAAAGCTATCATAGAATCAATTTTATTATATATACATGGGATATTAATTTACAGGAAAAAACATGAATAGAGCCATACATCATCATTGATCGAATACATGCTCATAACCAAAATATTAATAACATAAATACAATGGATACAATAACTATAAAATCCATACATAGACTAGTATATTTTCATACCAAATACCGGAGAAATGAGCTCTTCATTACTAAATGTAAAAACCAACCGAAGATAGGACTTCCACATTCCACCTGACCATAGATTCTCTAAGCCATGTCTCACTTCAGCCAATCACCCCCATGCCATATTCCAAGCATGAATGTGGGACTTAACTAAACACATCAATCACAATCAATCGAGGGGTTCCAAAGGCCAAACCACTTCACCCTCAACCAGTGATTCCACCTCACGGTCGGACATCACAACCATCATGGATTTTTCTCTATCCAAGCTGCTCCAGGGCTCCAGAATGTTTGTTCCAACCAAGGCTCTAGGACTAGTAACTCAACCACAGTTGTTTCCGGGCTCCAAAGTATTTGTCCAACCAAGGCTCTAGGACTAGTAACTCAGCCTACCTAGGGCTCTAGAGCATTTTTCCAACCAAGGCTCCAAGAACTAATAACTCAACCCAACAGTTAAAGGAATAATGAGAACAAACCAGAAACAATCAATGGAGGTAAACCCACAATCCCATGGTTGTCCAAGAAATGGCAAGGCTAGGAAAATCCACATGCATACATCATGAATGCCAAAACCAATGAGGAAAACATACATGCAACTCGGTACCTGCAATCAAATCCCATTGTAGTTGTTGATCCTGATGTCCACTTGTGCTTTCCTACTCTTCATTTTCCTTGTTTCTCCAAATCATCAAGTATCCACACTCTCCAAGAGTGGTCCAAGAAAACTCTAAGTATCCAAGAGTATGAGAGAGAGAAAGAGAAAAAAAATAATGAGAGAGCTCCAAAAATGCACCGACAAAAGGTAACAAATGATCCTCAAAATCCTTTTTATTAATGAGGCCTCTATTTTCTTCATTTTCCATTATTTTGCTTCATTTTCCTCCTCACATGCAACATGTGACCTTTCACCTTCCTTTTCTCCTAATTTCCATTATTTCCATAAATAAAATGCTAGTTAATGCATCATGTCTTTTCTGTTGCCTTTTCTAATTTCCTTAGACATAATAAACTGAATGAACACCCGCTAGGATGTTTTTCCCACCATTTAGCTTGGAATACGTGTCTCATCGACTGTGGTCTTATATATATTACTATATGAATTTTTTACTAGGGCTGTTACATATAGGCCCTTAAAATCTTCATCAAATCGATATATCTTTAAGTAATAATCCAAATATTGAATATATCCTTCATATCTCCTTCAAATTTGTCATTGAGGAATGTATCTGAGCCTCGACCCGCACCTTGGTGAAAAATTGTTCAAAACAAGACATAAGCAACTCAAGAAATGCACACACTAGATGCCCAATATTCTTCTCCATTCATAACCTTTTTCCCTTGCCAATCACTTCCTCCAATCACCCCCATGGAATATTCCAAGCATGAATGTGGGACTTAACCAAATGCATCAATCACAATCAATCGAGGGCTTTAGGAGGCTAAACCACCTCACCCTCAACCCACTCCACCTCACGGTCGGACATGACAACCATCACGGATTGGTCTTTATCCAAGCTTCTCCAAGGCTCCATAATGTTTGTTCCAACCAAGGCTCCAGGACTAGTAACTCAACCCACCTAGGGCTCCAGAGTGTTTGTCCAACCAAGGCTCCAGGACTAGTAACTCAACCCAACAACTATCAAGTCGCAAACAAGAGCCCTGATATGATACCACTTGTTAGAAATGTATATCACTACTAAGATGGAGTATGAATTAATAGTTATGACACATTTAAAATTTTCACCAATTTATAAACCTTTTAACCATTCACAATAAAAAACACATAAGGAGAGATTAGAGCATCAAATATAAACACAAAACCATAAAAACATTCAACACATGAAACACCAATGATTTTTGGTGGAAACTATTAGCCACCCATAAATTCTGATATACCAAATGGTGGCTAATTTTGTTTTCAAGCCTTCAAGAGATGTATTTTCCCCATAAAATCCATCTTCTTTGAAGTCTTATGATGATTCTTTGTCCCTTGGGATTAATCTCCACTGTCGTTTCTACAAGGGCATGCCCAAAACCCCGCCAGATTTATGAAAGAAACTGTTTTCCAAAGGCCTCTGAAACTGCTCATTCTCACTCATTTCCCCTCATTGTCATAAAGCCTCCTTTTCCTCTTTAAGACCCCCATTTCCTCCTGAAAATCCTTCGAAATCCCTTTGATCCCTAAAAATCCCTGTTTTTTGGCCTAAAAACTCATTTTTGCACTAAGGTCTTAAGCCCCTTTTCGGCCCAGCCCCTTAACCACTTCCCCTCCATGCGCCCGAGTGCTAAGACCAAGCGCTAGCCCATAAGGCGCTCATCGCATCGGAAGGATCGGTCAAAGCCCTTATTTTCTTTGTAAAACAAAACTCCGATGCAATGACACTTTTGTTCTGTGGGTCTCGGAAGTGTTCTCTGTCGTTGATCTTATTAAGATCTGATGGCCCACGGAAACTCATATCGCAATCGAAATTTTCAAACGGTTCCACCCTCCCCCCTTTGCGATTGTGATCCTCCGATGCAATCTTCGCCATCAATCTCACATAAAATCCAACGATTATAGACCCAATCGCTACATCGCTCATCAGAGTTTGACCCTCCTATCACTTTCCCTCCAATTTGATTGCAATCATCCATCCATCCGGATCCAACGGCCCAGATTACTCCTCACCCTGCATATTTGGTCCCATTCTACTCCCCTTCCGATCATTCTCCACCGTTGATTCACTTATGATCCAATGGTTATCGCATAATCACATCCTGTCTCTGATCGCAATCGCAAATTTCAAATCGAGCCACCTTTCGTCCCTCCCGATTGCGATCCTCCAACGCGATCGCAGCCGTCGATCTCCTCCTGAGATTCGACGGTCCTGAGTGAATCGCCCTCCACCCATGGCCGGGTCCCACCATTCAGACTCATTCCATATTTTTTTCATCACATTTTCATGCATTACATACCAAGGTCCGAAACCCATGTTTTGCATTAAAACATTAGATCATTTCGCCCTAACATTTAGATTTTAATGTTTCACATTAGAGTTTTGATTTTGTCGACTTCCACATTCATTTCCCATTGCTTCACTGCATTTTTCCCATAGTGACCACTACATCCACCGCATCCATCATGGTTGCGTTTCCTTCCCCACAGGCCTCCACAGCATCCTACCTCCACCCCCATGGATTTTCTTAACAATTTTATTGGTTTTGCAGGTGTTAAAGGATTGTGGTTGCGCTCTGTTTCATTAGTCACAGACGGAGTTGTACAGTGGCACAGAATACCATTTTCAAAGCCATATTTTGCAGAAAGAACGTCTTGGAAGGTGGTTAAACGAAAATATTTCATTAAAGGACCAGTGTTTAACTCTGTCAAACCATCCAGTGCCATTGAAACTGCATTTTCACAGACAGAGACAGCCAAAGAAGCGGCAAAGAGTATCAGTAAAGGTTTAAAGTGATTTAAAGCCTATTATTAAATATTTAAAGCCTTAACCCAGTGTTAAAAGGAAAATTTACAGATTGAAGACCTTATGAATGTCACAGAAGGCATATGAGGCCTGAAGCACATAAAAAAAATCCTATCAGTGTTTCACATCAGCAGAGGGTTCTTTCCCAAGAAAGGACGAGTTCCCATAACATTCTATTCTCCATCGACGTTCTTGAGAATATCACCACCCTCACAGTAGTCCTAATATAGCCAGAGCATTTGTTACACGGTATGGCAGGCCTAAAAATCATTTATCTTCCTTACTTGTCCCAGAGTACTACAGAGTACAGACAGCCGAAAAGTACATCAAAGAGCATACCTATGAAGTTATTATCAGCCTGTCGAAGACCACTCTTTCATCCAAAGAAGTACTGAAAGTCAATGAGGGATATTAAAATAGAATGGGTCTCATGCACAATTCCTCCCTCTGTTTTAAATGATTCATTTAAAGTTCATATCTACTACTCCACTTCCTCTTTCACCTATAAATACTCTTTGAAGTCTCATTGTAAAGGGTTGGCATTTTCTGATTTCTAAGGTAATACATATTGTTGCTTTGAAGAAGCTTTGGTGTTCTAAAAGAGTGTGAAGATCTGTGTTTTTCTGTTGATGAAGGAGGCTGTACCATCGAATCCCTGAGCCTGGTTTTGGTGAAGTACTTCTTTTTGTTAATGTTACTTCCTGTGTTTTCACTTTGTCCCATTATTCTTTGCCTACAGTAGGATAAAAATTTTAGGCAGAGAAATGTATCTTAGAAGCACCTCTGACCTGTTTATCCTTTACTGTTTATATGTTTTCTGCTACTGAATGCAATAGGGTAGTCGAATAGCTCTCTTTATATTAAGTTTTTTGTACTTCAGAAATGGTTAATTCGGTCGTGTTAAAGACTGTTTAGGCGTTCCCTCTTTCTTTACCACTGAATATTGTATCTGAAGTCTACCTTTGATTATTAATGCTGACAGTTTGACAGTGAGGTTTTGTCTCAATCATACCCTATGTTCCTTATTGTTATCATTGTGTTGAAGGCCCCTATAATTGCAGTCCAAGATGTCTAAGGCGTTCCCTCTTCTTTGAATGCAATTATATGTTTTTTGTTGGTTAAACTCTCAAAGGTGAACTTGTAGGAGGAAATAGGGCATTCCCCAAATCCTATAACTCATTTTGAATGTTTAGTCTGCATTTCTCTTTCTTTGAGTGTGTAATTTGATTAAGTCTGAAGCAGTGAGCTTATTAGAGGAACTAGGGTGTTCCCCGAATCCTTTAAGTCATTGCGAAAGGGTTTAGTTTGTTTTTCACTCTTAGTCCTTAATGTCCATCCCATTCCACCTATATTATTCAAGAGATCCTCGACCAAGTTAGATTTTCCCTTTGGTTTCCCTTCCTTCTTAGTCAGAACTATTTGGACTTCACATGACTCCATTTCCCAATGGCTTGTAGATTCACATGCTCTATCTATACCACATGAAACATATTTTTCCAACCAAAAAAAAAAGAAACGACCTTGAACCTCACAACTAGCCTAAAATAAATATCTAATACTTTCAAGACACATCCTTATAAACATATTGAGAGATCCCTCTCTAAGACTAGGAGGGCTAGATCCTAGAGCTCTAAATTTTGGTTTGTATGTTGCCTTGTCTTTTGGTAAGCCAATCTATCAAAACACAGGACCCCAATAGAAACCCTCAAGGGCACAAAAACCACCCACTGCTAATGTGTTGCTTCTCATTATATTATTATTTTCAATAAAATCTTTTACATATTTTCAGCTAGCCACCACCAGCTAGGAGCCACTACTCCTCTTAATATTACTTATGGATACCAATGGCTAGGAAGTCTCTACTCACATGAATTTGTAGGCCATAACCTACTAGAATCCACCACTCCCAATAAGCCTCTCCCAACCACCATTGGATGGAGATCATACTCTCATTATATTATTTTTTCTGCCACCACCCTTATTTTTCTTAGCCACTATTGAACGGAGGCCACCACCTCCTCAAAGTCTCAAATCCACAATTTCTTTCATTTTCAAACTGGACCCCGAGGAAAAATTCACAACTCAACAAAAACGCATATGTTTTCTGCAAAATACAAAATATGTCCAAAAATAATCAGTTTATACAAAAGAATAATCAGATGAATGCACTAGCAACAATCATACAACAAGTGATCTCCAATCAATCCTTACTCCATCTCCTATAACTCTACATAAATGTTGGTTGAAACATGCTTATGCTACTTGTTACAATTTTTTCAAATAGCTTCATATTTTTTAAATAATGTCCCTCACAACATTCACACACTTCTCTTCTCTCACACTCATTTAACAAATAACTTAACCAACCAAAACTCCTCAAATAAATGTTTAATATATAACTCTTATGGAATGATTAAAGTAATAATTAAAATCAAAGTATCGTTTTCAAGCTTTCGTGATTTTCATTTATTGAATAAATCTCTGGATTATCCACAATGTTATAAAACAATGGTTAGCATTTCGAATCCCAACGGGGATTCATCCCAATGGTAGACGTTTTTCATCTTGTCCTGAAGATGGATCCCCGTTGGGATTCGAAACGTCGACCATTGTTTTATAACACTGTGGATAATATAGAGATTTCTTCAATAAAATCAAAGTAATGGAGAGCTAATCATCTTTGTTCACACACTCTAGATTGGTTTGGTAATTTGATATTTATCCTCCATGAATCAATCCACCACTAAATTCATTGAATGAGAGGGATATTTCCACCTTAATCATTGATGTAGGTGCATATATGGAGCACAAAGTTCGAGGAAGACTAGACCAAGGCTTGCCAATGTGATGGGATGTTCAAATCATGATGCTAAGAGAAATTTCAAATGTTTGTAAATATTTACATTAGGAAATGAGTTTTTTTATTTAGAGAAATTATTTCCTAATTTAAATGTAATTTCATTTTCCCATATTTTGTGAGAAGGGCAAACAAACCATCATTTGTGACTCTCGGTTACCCATGTTAGCTTTATTTATAAAGAAATGAGTGTTTGAGAAGAGGGTAGGCAGAAGTGAAACGAAGGTAGAGGGGAGAAGATCAAAAGCTAGGAGGAGAGGCAGAGGATGAGAGGCTTGGGTTGCACATGCCCACATTGTAGACCTGGCCAGTTTAATGTATGTTTATTTTTATTAATGATAAAATGTGTTTATGTACCTCTGTGTTTCTATTTTCCTTTGTTTGTCTATTATTAATGAAGTTGTTTATCTGCACTTGTTAAGATTCTGAAATTTGTTGAGAAATGTTACAAGGTCATATGCCTTCATGTCAAATCTAGAGGTATTGAGGAATATCTTGGTTGTGTGCTTTTATACCAAATTGATATGCCTTGGTTTAAATATCTCTTGGGGCCGGATATGTATTTACTAGTATGTATGAAGTTGTAGCTTCATATGGTTGCCGTAGTGGTCACTAAAGTATTTATAATGTGGGATTGTGAATCCAGGGATGTAATGTCGCATATGCATTGTAGGAACCATGTGATGATGGTGTACAATTGTGAGACCCTGTAATTTAATGAACCGGTTGGTGTTAAGTGCTGACGATTTAATTGTTGTGTTCTTTAGTTGTGAACCTTAGGATTTCATTGTAGTTGCTTCCAACCCCATGATGGAGTGGTTGTTGTGAAATTGTGTGTAAGTTATGTGTTGTTTGAATAAGAACAGAGTACCCTACATAAAGCCTATTTGTCTGTTATGATTGCTGGTGTGGTTGTTAATGAACCTCTTATATTTGTAGGAATTTACAGGGTAAGTTCCATAGATCAAGAACCAAAGGACACTGCTCACAACCATATCACAAATCAGTACACCAGTATAATCACGTGGTTAAAACCCTCAAAGAGGGAAACAGTCCACAACCTGAGCCAATGCAGCCACTTCAGGAAATTTATTAATATAAAAGAAAAGTTACATATGTTTCTCTCATAAACGGTTACCGAAAAAATCACCCTCCATGCTCTTTAAATAGAGATCATGGACCAATTGGGTGTTAAGCCACATATCAAGTGTTGTTAATACCGAGGTGAGAGATAACCGTCGAATCACTACAAATCGTGACCGTCGGATTATAAGTTACAAATGTACATGGTAAATAAACACACTTTACCTAACTCTACACTAGACTAAGTTATTCTTAACTATTTCCTATGTGTCGGAATATCCTAACATCCCCCCTTAAGAACAACTTGGGATAGGATTGAAGGATTTACAAAGGTGACACAAAAGGAGCCTATTTCCTATGTGTCGAAATATCCAAACATCCCCCCTTAAGAACAAATTGGGATAGGATTGAAGGATTTACAAAAGTGACACAATAGGAGAAGGAAGGAGGCATTAGAGCCTATCCCCCCTTAATGACAACTTTCCTGAACTCCAAGCATAGATCGAAGTTTGGTAAACTTCGCTTCTGTGAGAGCCTTTGTAAAGATATCGGCTACTTGATCATTGGTTGGACAGTACTGCACTTCAAGAACACGATCATGAATGAGCTTTCTGATGAAGTGTATGTGGAGTTCAATGTGTTTCATACGTTGATGTTGAACTGGATCTTTACATAGCTGAATGGCACTCTGATTATCACACCAAAGTGTAGTTGGATGCTGCTGATGGAGACCAAATTCAGACAGGATCTGACGAAGCCACATGGCTTCCTTGTTGGCTTCAACTGCACCACGATACTCTGCTTCTGCTGAAGAAAGAGAGATGGCACTTTGTTTCTTACAAGACCATGTAATAGGTCCTGAACCAAGAGTGAAAACATATCCTGCAGTAGACTTTCGATCATCAGGGTCACCAGCCCAATCAGAATCAGTGAAACCAATCAAAAATGGAAATGCTCCTACACTGCAATGAATCCCGAACTAAACTGTACCTCGAATATATCGAAGTATTATTTTAGCTGCTTTCCAGTGACTTTCATGATGTTGGTGCATAAACCGAGCGACAAGACCAACGGTAAAGGAAAGGTCGGTACGGGTATGGGTTAGATACAGAAGTTTACCAACAAGTTGACGATATAAGGTAGCATCAACTTCACGAGTAGTACAAGTGACTGAAAGCTTGACTCCAGACTAAAAGGGAGAAGGGGTTGGCTTACAGTCTTCCATTTGAAAGTGGTGTAGAAGATCACAGGCATACTTGGACTGAGAGAGGGTAATGCCTTCCTTGGATTGCAAGACTTGAAGACCAAGTAAATAATGCAAGTGTCCTAAGTTTGTCATTTCAAACTTCTTTTTGAGGCTAGACTTCACATGGTTTATATGGTTTGGATCACTACCAGTAAGGATAAGATCATCAACATAAAGAACAAGGATGGTGAAGGACTTACCCACTTTCTTGGTGTAGACAGTGTTGTCAGAATGACAACTAGAAAAGCCATTATCTAATAGAAATCTATCCATTTTGGCATAGCAAACCCGAGGAACTTTTTTGAGACCGTAGAGAGACTTCCTAAGGCAAAAAACAAGGCTAGATTCATTTTGGATAAATCTAGGGGGTTGTTCCATGTAGATTTCTTCATGTAAATCTCCATGTAAGAAGGCATATTTAACATCCATCTGATGGACTTCCCATTTAAAAGAGGCAGCAAGGGAAAGAACAAGGCAGATAGAATTCATTTTGGCAACAAGGGAGAAGGTTTCAGTATAGTCAATGCCTTCAACTTGTGAAAATCCTTTAGCAACAAGACGAGCTTTATGTCTATCCACTTTTCCATCTGGTCCAAACTTGGTTTTGTAAACCCATCTACATCTGACAAGTTTTCTTCCTTTTGGAAGAGGAACAAGATCCTAAGTATCATTTTCCAATAAGGAATGATACTCTTCATCATAGCTTCATCCCAATCTGGATGACCGGAGGCTTCTGTTGGGAAAAATACTGAGAGGGGGGGTGAATCAGTATTTAGGGCTGAACAATTTTCTTTTCTTTCTCGTAAAACCATATGTTACAGTACTTCATCCATCATGTATGTCCAGATATCTTATTATGTCTTTACTTAGAGCATTTCATCAGATAAGCATTAAGCATGAACAGAAATAACAGAACAAACATAAACAACACATATGAACACCAATATTTAAGGTGGAAACCCAATTCGAGAGAAAAACCACCGCTGCTGTAATCTCAGTCTTCAATATTTATTATAGATAAAACGGCTTACAATATATGCTGGTGCAGACTTATACCAGCACGCAGGCACCCACCTACAGAAGGCTACAACCTTCTCTCATTTACCAGCCTCTCCTGGAAGGGAGCTACGACCCACTGCTCTCGTTTACCAGCCTCTTCTGGAAGGGAGCTACAACCCCCTCACTGAAGGCTTCGACCCTCAGCACTACTGCGGACCACGTTTCATCAATATTCAAACCGGATCCAATAGCTTCCACACAACATACTTTGCAGGCCACCAGATTTATTTATTTTCTTCAGAGGTGCATCCTTAATTCAGCAATCTGTTACCCATTCCAAACAGATATACTTCAGAGTGAAGTATTCATTCACGACCCTTATATGTTCTTCATGATTGAACCAGGAATTAATCATCATCTGATCTAAAGATCTTGATCAATCATCATATTCACAGGTGCGCCATAGATTCAGATATATCAAAGTTTATTCATACAGATATCTCTAAAGAGATTCGTTTATTATCAACCCTTTCGCACGCACACCCTTCTTCATGATTCTCATCACCTTATATAGTTTTCGCTTTTAATAAAACCTTGGGTCAAAACCATGAATCGCTAATGGTATTCCTGGACGGGGCTAAAATATATAATCCAGCAGGATCTCCATATCTTGAGTAACTCACACTGTTCTATTGATCTTGGTAATTAAATAATTAATTTAATACTTTTGGGCTTAACTTTGGGATTAAGGTTAACCCTTCACATCAACGCTTTTCAAACAAATAATCTTATGAAAAACTTTTGACCCCGGATTTCAACCCTTGACCCCGGGCCCACATCGCAGTCGGCCATTTGCGATGTGCGATATGCAATGGCACGATCAAAAAAAAGTGCGCAAAGTTAACATTTGCAATTTGCGATGGGATCGCATCGCAAATTGGTGATCCAACATATGGTGGAACACTTTGTAATATGCGATGGTGCGATCGTGCGATGGCGCGATGATCGCATATCGCAAATATTTACATCAACAAGACATTTAAACACAAAACTTGCGATCTTGCGATTTGTGCTAAAGTGGTGGGGACCACTTGTCCTCCCTTTTCAGAAATTTAAAGTCTTTGGTTGTTTTATTCAATTTTCTTCTGCAAAAAGACTTCGCCCATAACAAAAATTAATTCTCCTCTGCAATATTTGGCTGCGGCCCATCAACAATCTGTTCTCTGTCTATTTTTCCAATTGATAGTTTAGGTGTTGCTCCTGTCTTTACCTTTGTTCTCTGCAACTTTGCTTTTCTCTATTACATCTGAACTTCTTTGTAGATACATCAAATTTACATCATTAACAAATAGGACAAGTCAGTTTCCATCAAGGACAACTTCATCAAGTAGGTTGCCATCAAGGACAACACTCTGCATCATATTGCCAACAATCTCCCCCTTTGGACTTGATGGCAACCATGATGGTGTTTGATCATCACATCAGATAGATAAATTGATTATAACCATTATTAAAACACCATGATGCTCTCCCCATTTGACATCAAGGGCAAAGGGTGGAGAAAAATAAGGTTAGATCTGATGTGTACTGAAGTTACCATGCTCCCCCTGAGATCATGCTGCATCTTCAAACATAATATGACCAACATGACTGTAGAAATGCCAACAATGCATCCTTTTCATATGACCAATGCTCCCCCTTAGCATGTACATACAGAGATTCCTAACAGCACCTCACAACCAATTTATCCTTCTATATTTAAGTAGATCTGATCCTCTGCATGGCATGTTTTACGAGAAAGAAAAGAAAATTTTCAGCCCTAAATACTGATTCACCCCCCCTCTCAGTATTTTTCCCAACAATTGGTTTCAGAGCAGGTCCTTCTGAAAAAGCTTAGTCGCTAGAAGGAAGATTAAGCAAGATGAGCAATCAAGATGGAATAACATCTATCAGGCCTTCGCTTTTTAACGGAAAAAATTTAATCTTCTGGAAAACAAGGATGAGATCCTATCTTCAGTCTCTGGGAGCAGAGGTATGGGAAATTGTTGAACAAGGATATCAATACCCAGCTGCAGTACCAACAGATCCGACAGAAAGAAACAACTATGAAACAAATGCAAAGGCGGTCAATGCTCTATTGGGAAGTCTAACTGAATCTGAATTTTTCAAAGTCATGCAGCTGAATACAGCCAAGACAATATGGGACAAAATCATTCTAAGTTATGAAGGTGATGCAAAGGTAAAAAGTGCTAAACTTCAAACTCTCATAATTCAATATGAGAATCTAAAAATGGATAATGAAGAAAGCATTGCCAATTTCTTTTTACGACTTGATGATATTGTAAATCGTATGAGAAATATGGGAGAAACAATAACCGAATCTACCTTGGTTGAGAATGTCTTAAGATCACTAACAACAAAATTTGAGTCAAAGGTCTCTGCTCTTGAAGAAAATCTGATCTGATGCTCCCCCTTAGCCATGCAAAGCATCATATCTACTTAAATACAGAAGGATAAATTGGTTGTGAGGTGTTGTTAGACATCTCTGTATGTACAGGCTAAGGGGGAGCATTGGTCATATGAAAAGGATGCATTGTTGGCATTTCTACAGTCATGTTGGCCATATTATGTTTGAAGATGCAGCATGATCTCAGGGGGAGCATAATAACTTCAGTACACATCAGATCTAACCTTGTTTTGGTCCGTCCTTTGCCCTTGATATCAAAGGGGGAGAGTATCATGGTGTTTGAATAATGGTTATAATCAATTTATCTATCTGATGTGATGATCAAACACCATCATGGTTGCCATCAAGTACAACACTCTGCATCATATTTCCAACAGCTTCTTCAAAGGTTTTTGGATCAATTTTTTCTGGAACTTGAGCCAATAAGGAAGAGGCCCTTTCAAACTGAGAAAGTGTACATCATCGATCGGCGGGGTCACCTACAAGAGAACCTGTTGCATCCCGAGTAGAGCGGACCCATCTTGGACGTGGTAAAGTAAAAGGAACAATTTCAAGAGGTGGAGGAGGATTTTCATCCTCATTGTCATCATTTGAACTAGAAGGAATGCTATTAAAAATAGAAGAGAGAGAGAGAGGTGGCACATATGCCGAATCAAGCTCGCAGGCCAAAGGTGGCACACCCGCCTAACTAGGCTCGCAGGCCAATATATTTTCATCAAATTTTACATCTCTTCTAATGATTATATTTTTGGATTTTGGTTGAAGAAGTCTATATCCTTTGACATCTTCAGAATATCCAACAAAAATGCATTTTTCACTCTTAGGTTCTAAGGCTTTATGTTTCGCATCTGAAATATGGGCCCAAGCATCACTTCCAAAAACACGAAAGTGACTTACATCTGGTTTGATTGAGCTCCAAGCTTCTTCTGGAGTTATATTCTTTAAAACCTTAGTAGGAGTGTGATTTACTATGTAATGTAAAAGGAACAATTTCAAGAGGTGGAGGAGGATTGTCATCCTCGCTGTCATCATCTAAACTAGAAGGAATGTTATTAAATATAGAAGAGAGAGAGAGAGAGAGGTGGCACATATGTCGAGTTAGGCTTGCAAGCCAAAGGTGGCACACCCGCCAAACTAGGCTCGCAGGCCGATATATTTTCATCAAATTTTACATCTCTTCTAATGATTATATTTTTGGATTTCGGTTGAAGAAGTCTATATCCTTTGACATCTTCTGAATATTCAAAAAAAATTCATTTTTCACTCTTAGGTTCTAAGGCTTTATGTTTCGCATCTGGAATATGGGCCCAAGAATCACTTCCAAAAACACGAAAGTGACTTACATCTGGTTTGATTGAGCTCCAAGCTTCTTCTAGAGTTATATTCTTTAAAACCTTAGTAGGAGTGCGATTTAATATGTAATTTGCACAGTTAATGGCTTCTGCCCAAAAATTGAGACCAAGTCCTTTAGATTGAAGCATACAATTAGCCATTTCTTTTAAGGTGTGATTCTTCCTTTCAGCTACACCATTTTGTTGTGGAGCATATGGAACAATATATTGCAATTGAATGCCATGCTCAGTGCAGAAGTTGATAAATTTTTTGTTAACATATTCTCTGCCATTGTCTGATCTTAACTTAAGAATTTGATGTCCAAATTGTTTCTCAACAAAGGCCTTAAAGGCCAAGAACATGTTAAAAACTTCACTCTTGAGTTTTAATAAATATACCCAAGTGCGTCTAGAAAAATCATCAATGAAAGTTAAGAATTACTTGCAACCAGAGAAAGAAACAACAGGAAGTGGACCACATAAATCACTGTGCACAAGCTGCAAAGGGGCTGAAGCATGCCAAGAGGCACGTTTGTCAAAACTATCCCGATGATGTTTTCCGAGTACACATCCGGAGCAAACACCATCTCAGCAAGATACCATAGGAAGGCCCGTCACCATATTTTCCTTACATAGAGTTTGAAGAGAGCGATAGTTTAAGTGACCAAATCGCTCATGCCAAAGTTTGCTCACATCATCATTATGAGCAACAAAAACGGAGGGAAGAGAGGATGACCCAAAGTTTTCAAACTTATACAACCTTGTGGAATCATCAGCAATGCCAGTAGCTAAAATATGTTTAGGATATTTGAGGTCCTTGATTACAACATCATGAGGTGAGAATTCTACTATTTTCCCTTCACCTGAATGAGTTATCTGATAAACAAAGAGAAGGTTGCATGAGAAGGTGGGAACACATAGTACATCATTAAATTGACCATTATCATGATGAATGGTTCCAGATCCTACAACACTAAGAGATATATCATCACCAACATAAATATGTTTGTTGTTACAATCATTTAAAGAAGAAAACATGGCTTTATTTTTGGCCATGTGGTAAGAAGCTCCAGAATCAATGAGCCACTCATGAGAAGGAGAAGAGGAAGATACATTTAATGCGTAACCAGATCTTGATGCTTGACAACCACAAGAATAAAGTGCCATTCCTGAAGATGAAGGTGAAGAGTGCTCCAAATTGATGTTGTGCTTCTTCATTGCTGCTTCTGAGGCTTCCATCTTCTTAAAACATTTAGACTCTATATGGCCATCACGATTACAAAAATTGCAATGTCTATCGGTCTTCTTCCCTTTGTTTTTATTTGCTTTATCATTTTGGTGATTTAATTTTTCAGTTTGCGGCTGAAATTGCTTAAGACCCCTGTTTGGTTTAGGACCATACTTTTTAGGATAATGCTTCTTGGTATTATGTTGATATGATTGTTGTTGGGCTGCTAAGGCTTTCTTAGAAGTGTTTCCAGAAGTGATAATACCAAGGTGTAAGATTTTTTCCTATTCCCTTATCAAAGAATCACAAATGGAATCAAAAGAGGGATTCTTGTAGATGGTTCCCGAAGAGATGATGGCTTCTCTAGTGGAATGGAATGCGGAAAAAAAATACAGAGTATGCAGAGCCGAGATTAGCAAGAATGAAATAGATGAGACTACCATCTTCCTTTTTGACCTTGCACCCTTCTAAAAGAAGTCTAAGGGTCTTGAATTTGGACAAAAAATCTTCAATAGAGGAGAAATTATTGGGGTCCAAAGTAAGCAACTCATTTTCAAGCTGGTGGGCCCTGATTTGATTTTGAATGTCAAAAACAGTATTTATTTTTTCCAGGGCTTTATCAGGGGTGTCAATGTCAAGGATGTGAAATCGAAGATCTTGAGCAATGGACATTCCTATCAACCCCCGTGCTTGATCTTGTTTATTTTCCCATTTATGAACTTTATAATCATCGGAAGGTTTAGTTTCTTGAACTGTGGCTATTCTATAAATCCCTTTACTTCTAAGTATATCTACAATGTGAGGTAGTCATTGGATATAATTGGTGTTGTTAAAAATAATCGGGCAACACTTTCTAATTTTCTTTTTTAAATGAAGTTGAGAAAAAGCTGAAAATAACTGTTCCAATGGAAATATTTCGAAAAATTAGGTCGTTTAAAAAAAAAAATGGCTCGAAAAACGGCTTCCAGATGAAGAAGTTATGCCTTTTTTACAAAACGAGTTGAAGATGTCAAATAGTTACGGGAACGGTATGAAGTGCGGCTTTTTAAAATAAAATAAAAATCTGCCCCTTTTAACCAAAAAAATCTTACAAAAGAAGCTTGAGAATGAGACTTGTACCCAAGGTCTCTATTCTCATAAACTAACTCCTCACCAAGTGAGATAGTAAAAGGATTCTATTATTGTTTGAAAGGAGGAAGGGGTTTTTTTTTTAACTCCTCGGTGTGTGTGCCTTTTCCTGCACAAAAAAACACAAAAACCGAGGAAAAAAAAGAAATGCAAACCTTACGACAGAATGTTAGATTTTCGGTTAGCCTTACTGGAAACTATCAATTTTTTCATTATTTCTGATTTCCCGAGATCAAAGAAAGACGCGGGGAAAGAGCATACGTAGCAAAAAAATCCCTTTTCCTGTTTCAGATTTGCCGAGATCACACGAAGCGCACAGAAAATAGCATACATAGAGAGGAGGGTATAGATCTGGCAAATAAATAAAACCTAAAAAAAAGAAAATAAACAGAGGGAACCGAAATAAGCAGAACTGTTAACAAATATAACTGCAAAACAGATGCTTTATACCTCCATATCTAAACTGTCATAACTTGGGCAGCCAGAAACATTTTCGCATGAAAATAAAGGTGTTCCTTACTGTAACAGATGCTCTAGACACAACAGAGAAGTTCTCTAAGCCCAAAAATGTTCATAAATAGTATATCTACAAAACGGAATTTGCATGCAGTCAAACCGGCTTCGGATTTTGATCAACAACAGATGCGACCCACAAAATAACTTTGATACCATGTAAGAATTTATAGGGTAAGTTTCGTAGACCAAGAATCAAAGGTCGTCGCTCATAACCAGATCACAACTCAGTACACCAGTATAATCATGTGGTTAAAACCCTCAAAGAGGGAAATAGTCCACGGCCTGAGCCAATGCGGCCACTTCAGGCAATTTATTAATATAAAAGAAAAGTTACATATGTTTCTCTCATAAACGGTTACCGGAAAAATGACCCTCCATGCTCTTTAAATAGATATCATGGACCAATTGGGTGTTAAGCCATAGATCAAGTGTCGTTAATACCGAGGAGAGACATAACCGTCGGATCACTACAAATCGTGACCGTCGGATTATAAGTTACAAATGTACATGGTAAAGAAACACACTTTACCTAACTCTACACTAGACTAAGTTATTCTTAAATACTTCCTATGTGTCAGAATATCCTAACAGTATTTTGGTTACAAACCCATGGGGGAGTGTTCCCTGTGTTTCTGGAATGCCAAGGCATATTATTTACAACAATATAATTTTGTCATAAGAAACCCGAGTTCCCTATTGTGTGAATGTATTCAAAACCCATTTTGTGACTGATTTTGATGGGAAAATGTGTTAGCTTTGCAATATCGATGAAGAAGGGCATAATAATTTGATAATTGTGTTAAGAGGAAAGTCTAAGCCATGAATATGTGATTGGGAAGTTGATTGGAACAAGGGCGAGGCGTTTCAAATTCCCTGGAATCTGAAAAGACAAGTTTTGTGGAGCTACGAAAATATTTTCTAGCGCCTACAACAAGGAGGTTTTAGGGTTGTGTATGAGGTTCTGAGAACCTGTTTTAGCCTCCTAGTTGTTCAATTGATAATTTGAAGCCTGTGTGAGTTAGTTGTGGTGAGAAAAAAGATTAGAAGGTGTGAGGAAGAAATCTCTTGGAATTTGTGAAGGAAATCCCCATATTCTGATTTTGGTTGCAGATTTTAAATAAAATTTCTAAAATTCCAGAATTAGGGAAAAGAAATTTGTGTTTGTGGGTTAAATTATCCTAGGTTATGGGAGACATTCAAAGAAAATCATACTTTACCCATCAAGTGGTATCTAAGCTCAACTTCTTTCTTTGGAGAATGTCAGAGCGAGAAAAGAACATGTTCACTCTTTAATTGACAAGGCTGAGAGGATACTTGATGTATCTTGAGGTAAGTTATGAAGGTTGTTAAAATAAAATTTGGATAGACATGGATAAAACAAAACTAAGTGTTTTGTTCATGAGTAAATTGACTTTTATCCATTTCTATGTGGAAAGTGGAAATAGATTTGGAAGACAAATGAAGAAGTTAGCAGAAGATCCATGTGATGGATATGGCATAGAGGTAAAAGAGGAGTTGATCCATGTACATCTGGAATTTTCAGGTTTAAAGAGAGCTTGACAGTAGGTTGAAGGGGAAAAAGAACCTTACAACAGTAAGTGAGATGATTGCAAGGAAGTAAAGATTTGATATGCTCTTGGAGAGGAATTGGTTTAGCGAGTAGATCCTTGAAATATTGTGGAATATGAGGTCTTGTGATAGATCTTATAAACATTGAATGTGATGCTTATGCCAATTTGGGCCATTAAAAGAATTGCATTTTCGGGTAGTAATTCGTAGCAGTTGTCATACCAAGTAATTTATGTCAAAGGAGATGAAGCAAGAAGTCTCTTAGATGAAAAATAGTGACAAAACCCAACAAAAAAACTAAGAAGAGTGAGCGGTTGAAGAGGCAATAGTCGATAGCTTTAAAATATTAGGAACAAAATTGCTCAAAATGAGGTTCTATTGTAGAGAACCTAGAGAATAGAAGATACCAAGAGGATGACTTGGCATGGGTGACAAGTAGAAAAATTTTTACAAAGAAAATAAGGGTTGTTTGAAACTCACTAGCAAACAAGGAGGGTTCACAAGAGGAAGAAATGAATATGATAGTAGGGGTTCAGAGGAAATTCATAAGCAAAAGAAGAAAATTTCCAAAGAAGTTGGACTCAAATCAATGAATGATGAAGGATTGAGAAGAATATGTTTGAGTTAGAGTAGAACTCAATCATGCGAAATAGTTGCTACAAGAAATTCAAGATGACCAGGGTTATGAGAAGAAAGAATGGTGTTGAACAGGAAGGTCTGCAGCAATGAAGGGATGACAGAAGTAAGGATAATTCTGAAGAAATAGTTATGTGTTCAATAGAATACTAAACAAGAGGTAATGGTCTTTTGTTTTTAGTTGATTAATCGTTGATTACAAGTAGAAATGATAAATTTTTGCAGTTGAGGATGATGACAAAGAACCTTGTGGTAGAAAGTGAGGAAGAACAATAAATTTCTCATAGGAAGAAGGTGAGTCAATTTCATGCAGAACCCAAAAAAGCAGAGAGTGCTCACATCAATATTTCAAAGGAAGGAGTCAGCAGAAATATCGGGAGAAGACAAGGCTTGGAAGAGCTTAGTGTGGTATTTACAAACAAGTTGATGGAGTTGGCTTGTTACAGGGTTTGTGTGCAACTCACAGTGAGCAAGGAAAATCTCATAGAAGAAGAAATTTGTGACTACTGAGAGTCATTGTAAAGGTTCAGAGAGAATCCATAGCAGATCAATTCAGGAGAAACTTGATATAGAGGTAGATGAAATCAAATTACAACAAGAGATGATGAGAGGACTTCGACAGAAAGATGAGGAAGACTAGGGTTGTAGATGGACCCTCTGGAAGAGAGTGAAATAGAATTTATTGTAGGTGAAGTTGAGGCAGAGATAAAATTCTCAGTTTGAGGAAATATCAAGGGAGTTGAGTTATTTTCGTGGAATAACAACCTAAGGGTGATGAACACATGTGATGAAGTAGATGAAGATTTGATGAGCAACCTGAAGATAAAAATTTTCAGCCAAGGACTGATTTAGATGATTAAATTGAAAAAAGGAAGCAGGAAGGTATAGTTTGTTGTATCAAGAGACAATATATGATGTATTGGCAAGTTTGGACAATTCGACATCAAGTAAAGTTCAGAATTTGTAGCAGAAGCGGTAGAAGAAGGTACAAGTTGAGTTAAGGATCTGGTGAGAAATTTGTTTCACTACGCTAGTGATAGTTGAGGAAGGTGAGGAGATTTACATCAAACTAGAGCAAGGAGTGCTCGAATGGTTTCAGAGAAGAGAGCTAGGAAGATGCCAAAAGCCTAAATTCAGGAGAAAGTTTGGCAAGGTATCGTGTAGCAAGGTATCGTGTAGCAAGGTGGAGAATTTTTACTGCAAAGGCATGTTGCAGCTCACGCGTTGAGGTTGTCACAAGAAGAATAGATTCATAGGACAAGGAGGTCATATATTTTATACCTTGGGATTCTGATGCATGTGCATATATGGAGCACAAAGTTCGATGAAGACTGGACCGAGGCTTGTCAATGTGATGGGATGGCCACATGATGATGCTAGGAGAAATTTTAAATGTTTGTAAATATTTACATTAGGAAATGAGTTTTTTTTATTTAGAGGAATTAGTTCCTAATGTAAATGTAATTTTAGTTTCCTGTATTTTGTGAGAAGGGGAAACGACTTATCACTTATGACTCTTGGTTACCCATGTTAGATTTATTTGTAAATAAATGAGTGTTTGAGAAGAGGGTAGGCAGAAGTGAAAAATAGGTAGATAGGAGAAGCTCCAGTGATAGGAGGAGAGGTAGAGGATGAGATGCCTAGGCTGCACATGCCCACATTGTATACATGGCCAGTTTAATGTATGTTGATTTTGATTAATGATAAAACGTGTTTATGTGCCTTTTTGTTTGTATTTTTCTCTGTCTATCTATTATTAATGTTGTTTATTTGCACTTGTTAAGAATATAAAATGTGCTGAGAAATGTATCATGGTTGAATACCTTCATGTCGAATCTAGAGGTGTTGAGAAATATCATAGTTGTGTGCTTTTATACCAAATCGATATGCCTTAGTTTAAATATGTCTTGGGGTTGAATATGAATTTACCTATGTGTATGAAGTTGTAGCTTCATATGGTTGTCGAAGTGGTCGCTGAAGTATTTATAATGTGTGATTGCGAGTCTAGGGATGTGTGTAATCATTGTTGGTATATGGTGTTAGGGTCCTATAATAATAGGATTCATAATTTTTTAATTGACTTTGATAGTCTTGTAAATATGTACATACCTTGTTTTCTACAAGTTGTTTTCCCATATTTGAAAATAATAAAAATAAAAATAAAAATGAAAAGAGGGTAAAAGTCCTAAAAGAAAGATCAAAGGACTCAGAAAATAATAGACCCCACAAGAAAAAGAGATAAAATAAGACCTGAAAGTGAGCAAGTCAAAATTCCACTACTATTTATTTTTACTACAAGAATAATGATTATGTGCAGATTGTTCAAAATGCCATAATCCATGATCAGTTAAAAATCTTAATCTTAAATTTTCATGTTTTTGAATTTCATGTTTTAGATAGAGAATAAAGATATGTCAATTTGACAAATTAGTAGATAGTTTGAGAATAAATGAGGAGCTCAACAGTTTAATCTGAGCCCTCGGATGAAATAAGGTTAGAATTAGATAGATTTATTGCTTCAAAAAAAAATGGATTTAGGGTTGCAATCTTAAATGCACCCATGCAAATGAAGTAAAAAATGTTAGAATAATCATGGGTAGGTAGAAAGAAGTTGTGCAAGGCAGTAATAAAGCATCATCAGGCAAAAATTACTAATTTCCCCTCCCCCACAATGATCCAGTATTCTAAACCTTCAATTAAAGAGGCTCGGAGCATTTCTCTGACTTTTATTGGGACCGAGCCCAAGGCTTGATGATTGATTGGTTAAAAATATTGGATTCACTACATAAAACCCATTTCATCAGCATATTCACCCTTTTCCAAAAGTATGATCGTTTTTCCTAAGTAAAACACCTTTTTTTCTTAGTGAAAGTAAAAACCCTACTTAATTAATTTCATTTTCATTCAAAAAACACTCAAAAACCCACAAAATGCATTTTATCCTAAGTTCGTGTGTAAAAAATTAAAAATGGGACAAATTATGCTAAATTGCCTATTTACACTTTACTTAGTTTAAATACTATGTATTTTTATTCATTTCATTCATTATATTTCCATTTCATGTTTATTTTCTAACCTAAAGTATTAATCCCTTATATAATAACCCTTCCCATATATTATTAATTTCTTTATATGTAAATATCCCCAAAACCCACTTATTTACATTAAACCTATGGTTTATTTATCCCACATGTTAAATAAAAACCCCCACTCTTTTCCCTGTAGGTTTAAACATATTTTATATATTAATCCTGCTCCCTATGGTTTTAAAACTCTTGTTAAAAGATTTTATTTACCATATAATACATCTCGGACCATTGGTTATAAAAACGTTGGTTAATGTTTTATATATGCTATATAACATTACCTTGCCATATCAATAAAATAAAACATTAGTTTATGCATTTTAAACTATGTTTTAATACATTTCATCAACCCCGCCACATAATACAAGCCCCGGACCCCACCTTTTTCCACCGAGCAACTCCAAAAGCCGATCGTGGTCATTCACATCTCGACCCTCCAATCCAACGATCACCATGCGATATTGCAAATTAAACTGCGTGACCAAAACATATTTCAAACTACGCGAAATAGGTGGTTTTTCCTCTTTCTCCCTCCTCCATGTGGAAAACATCTATTGGATCACATTCGATCCAACCAAAACCACATACCGCCCAAATCCAACGCGATAAACCGTCGATGGTTTTTGCCTTTGAAGGCCAAAACCGCCCTCTGTTCAACGTGACCGCCATTTAATGTGGGTTCTTTTAAACCTAAAACATTCAATAAGCCTTTGTATTTCACCATTAAACCCTCTTCCTGCGTTATTTACTGGTATTCATCCTCCCGACTAAGAAGAGAGGACCTTGTACACTGTTATATGCCCAGAAAAGTAGAAAAAGCCCACATTTGTTGTCAAAGATTGCTAGAAGTCCCAGATTGCTTCCAGAAAACACCAAAGACCTGTCCAAACAACTCAGAACCTGTTAAACGACCAATGCATGCACAAACAGGTATTTTCTAATAAAATCGAGCCTATTATCATTTGAAAAGAATTTTCTAAAAATAATTGAGCCCAGTAAAAGTGTATTTACCCAAAGAAAGTTTCTACTTGCCCGAAAAGAGCTAAAACCCTGTCAAAATTTGATACAAACCTTGTTTTAAATACCACATTCATTTTTAAAGGAAAAATCAAGTTTATTTTAGCCTTTGCAGACTTTAAAAGACTCCAATATTTCCCATATATCCTTTGTAGGTAACCCCAACCCTCTGCGCCCAATTTCAATCAATTTTAGCCCAATATTTACTGAAAATTTAAAATAAAATAAAAAAAGCATAAGAAACCCATGTTTCTTATTTTATAAACCTGTGAGAGTCTGAAATCCAGTTGAAAACCAAATTTGAAGGTTGAAATCCAAGGAAACAACCAAGTTGTGCTTATTTTATCCAAAGAACCTCTGTCAAAGTAAAAATCACTTCTGTAAACTATTTAATCTTACAGAATAATCCAGAAAGCCTAAAAACAGAGTTTCAGTTATCTAGAAAGCCTAAAAAATGTCAAAATCCAATCCAGCTATGTCCTCCAAGACTGAAATCATTGTAAATCATCTACAACCTCCTGTTTTTGTTGGGAAAAATACTGAGAGGGGGGAGTGAATCAGTATTTAGGACTTTATCAAAACTTTTTACTTTTCCATTCACTAAAACCCATACGCTACTTTGCTGAAGCTAATTAGCGTATACACGCAGATATCCTTCATAAAACTCGCGTATACACAGAGATCTTGTTATGCCATTAATTCTTCACTTATATCATTCCATCATTCATTCATTAGATGTTCAATAAACTGTAAACATGTTCAGTAAGAACAAAATAAATCATCACACATAAGCAACACACATGAAAACCAGGATTTTAGGTGGAAACCCAAGTCGGGAGAAAACCACCGCTGCCGTTGTCTCAACCTTCAATATTTTATTATAGAGAAAACATCTTACAACATATGTACTGGCGCAGCCTCCTACCAGCACGCAGGCACCCACGTGCGCTCGTTTACAATCCTCTCCTGGAAGGGAGCTACAACCCCCTGCTCTCGTTTACCAGCCTCTCCTGGAAGGGAGCTACGACCCCCTGATCTCGTTTACCAGCCTCACCTGGAAGGGAGCTACAACCCCCTGACTGAAGGCTACAACCCTCAGCACCACCATGGACAACGTTTCATCAATTTTCACACTGGATGCAAAGCTTCCTTTAGAACACAACTTGCAGGCCACGTTTCATCATATTTTCAGACTGGACCCACTCCATACATTTGAGCTCAATCATACATCATCAACAGATAGCAGTAACACAGCAGAACAGATCAGACATTTGATACTTCATAATTCAGCAAACCCTAATCTTCATACGCACTTTCCTTTCACTGATCCTGTGTATATACGCGCCTTCGACCATACAAACCCACGTATACTTCTGTACATATTACAGAACTAATTTTACTGCCCATACGCACTTTATCTTCAGCAAACCCACGTATATACGTGCTTACTCTGTGGAGAACTAGCGTATATTTCTTTAGACATTTAGGTCATTGCAATTCTTCAGAACAGATACATCACTCAAATTTTACCCTTTACTTCAGACAAATGTTCGCCTCATCTCAGATCTAATCATTCCATAAATAGATCTAGCGGATACAAATACATTCCAGATCTAGATTCCCTTCTTCATCATTTCTTCATTGGTGCATCATACATTCAGATCTTTCATTCAACTGTAACCCTTTCCATTCAGATATGCTTCAGAGAGAAGTATTCATTCAAGCTCAGACTTCTTGCCCCCCTTTGCACAATGAATTTCTTCTCCTTATATAGGTTTACCCTTTATCAATACCATGAGCCAAAACCACATTACTTTCGATGGTATTCCTGGACGGGGTCACATAGACAAATCATTACTCAATAGAATGGGTCAATACCATGGTGGTTACGCCTGGTTTTACATATTTAGAGCACTTTTTCCCATACACGACTTGGCACGTTATTTCCCGCGTGCATACGCTACTTTGTCTAGACAAATCCGCGTATGCCTTGAGACATACTCTTTTCATCATGTTCTAGCACATACTGACATTCCTTCCATCATTACCTTTTGTACTCATTACAAGACATATTCCATCAGGGACAACTTCATCAAGTAGGTTTCCATCATCTTCATCAAGTGGGTTGCCATCATCTTCATCAAGTGGGTTGCCATCAAGGACAACACTCAGCATCATATTGCCAACAATCTCCCCCTTTGGACTTGATGGCAACCACGATGGTGTTTGATCACCACAAAAAATAGATACATTAAGAATACAATGACACCATGTCACTCTTGACACCATTCTTTCTCTTTATTCAAACACCATGTCACTCTCCCCCTTTGACATCAAGGGCAAAGGGCGGACCAAAACCAACACAAGGTTTTTTCTCCTCTTGTAGAAGGAAGCGTTCTGCAGATCTGATGTACACTGAAGTGACCATGCTCCCCCTGAGTTCATGCTGAACCTACAAAAATATTTTTCAATGAAGTACATGACTCTATGACCTTCCTATCACCAATGACTCATTCTTACATCAAAGATCCATTCAAGTGGATTTACATATGAGACTCAAATACCCAACCAAGTGGGTTTACACATCTCAACTTAACTACCCAACCAAGTGGGTTTACAAATTTTGACAAGTCCTTACATGACTGAATATTACAAGACCTTTTTATCAGGTGTATTAAATTTCTGAGTTCCAAGTTAGGTCCAATAACATTATATATGACTGCTCATGAAAGGCATGATGCTTGAATGGAAATTGACAGCATGGTAGTAATGGTCGTATTGCTGATAGTACGCCTTCGTGTATTAAATTTCTAAGTTCATATTTAAGTACAAAAATATTATATATGTTGCTCACAAGAGACGTGATCCTTAAATGCAAAGAGAGTATGACAAAATGGTTGCATCGCTAATACTGGATCTTCATATATTAGATTGATGGGTTCAAAACTAGATGATAAAATCTATTGGGTTCAAATAGTAACATTTACACTGTTGATAGTATGCTTTGATGCATTAGATGAGACCTCTATGGGCACACTCTCTTGCAATGATGCTAGAAACCAAAGATTTCAACCAAATTATCCTCACCACTGTCAAGGCCAAACAGATAAGGTTAGGATCTACAAATAAAAGGTGCTCTGCCATGTATATATAACAGGTTGAGTAAATAGAGCCTCCAGGTAATGAGAACACTATCACGCATATATGAGAAGAATTAGGTGATCTTTATGTGATCCAGTCCAATGGGTTTTGGCTTAGGAAGAGAGGGATCACCACACTGATAAAATTGCTAAGGGATACAATGAAGATCAAAGAGAACCCATAACACATGCCATACATCATGGAAGTAGGTATGCTACTGGATCTAAAGAAAATAAACAAGTTTAATATGCAATTGAGAGTAAGAACCTAAACCTAAATTCCACTGTTATCTACAGTACCAAAGTTTTTTTTTTCCATAAAAATGAAAACAAAAACCAATCAATATTTGAGAGACTACTAAAATATGTTTGCTGGAAGGGCACTTACAGTAGGTATGGCCAATGCTAAACCTGCATTGGTACCTCTCCATAGGAGAGAGAAGCCTTCCTACAAATGTCAATGCAACACAATTAGAATTCTCTGTAGAAGCATATGCCTTCTGAAGTGGCACGACAGACAGAACATCAGTCTGTGATAACAAAAGCAACATTTCAAAATTGGTAATGAACAAAAAAAACACACCTGTCGAATGATCTTGTAAAAAACATCTAGAGTTCCTTTATACTGAAAACAACCAGGAGGAAAAAGTGGAGTCATCCCAAATGCACCTCCCCGAGGATAGACAGGAGGACACTTCACTTTAGCGAACACCTGCAGAAACAATTTGGTAAAGGAATGAATCTTGAAAAATTATATATTCTATCATAGTGCAACATAAAGTAAGGGTAAGAAATAAAACAAAAGACCAGTGAAATAATTACAACATATGCACATTGTAAATTCCAAGCTAAGTTCACAGGTTAAAACATGAACAAAGAAAATAATAATGAGTTTCATAGAATAAGAAGACTAATAAAGCTTTGATCAATCCACCAAACTACATGGGTCAAGAGATTTAAGATTTAAACTTGGGTTAATGAAAATAAATTTCCCTAACATTAGATGGTGAAGCCATCAACACTTATTGTTTTCACTTTTTTTCACTGTTGCAACTGAAGCAAGGCTCCATGACCTTTTGCAGATAGAATTGCAGCTTAGAGCTGGTCATTTTGGTGATGTATTTCAGAGCAGGCAGTGCAAGGGCTTTCGAGAGAGAACAAATGAACAAAAGACTGTGAAAGGTATGTTGAGTCCGAATTTGCCTCTTTTATACACTTTTCCATATCTTTTTCACTCACCTAAACCTCCAAAATTGTCAATATCATGTGCAAAAGGGTATCTAACATGGTTTTTAATTATGTTTTTGTGTTTTTCTATTTGCAGTCTAGATTTTGTTCATACAATTTGCGGAAACTTGTCACTTTAGCAGTGCTTCACCTTTCATGACTATTTTGTGAGAAATCTACTACGAGGTGTCTCACAGAGAAGCAGGCCACATGGGCAGGCTAGGAATGACAAGGACATGGTTCGTGTCCTATTGGTTCAAGTAAATTCGTCAAAGAAAGCCGCGGTGAAAGCCATCCACGTGGAAGTCAACTATGGAGTTCTATGTCGGCTGGACTCTGTTTCGTGGCATATAAACATCCATACGGCCGTTTCTAAGCTTACGGAGGTTAATTGACATCTGTGCAAAGTTCTGGAGTTGAATTCAAGCACCCACCTTCCATAGATCCGTTTTCCAACATGGCCATACTCCTATATCCGTGGCCTTAGTGGTCTACGTGCTGGCTGCTATCATAAACTTCAGGAGACAGTTACATTTTATTGTTTTATAAAGAGCGTTTGCATACGCACGTAGAGTTAGTTGTTGAGTGGTTAATTGATAGTTGATGTGCGTACTCTGTTATGTTAGCTTTGTAGTGATTACGCTGCCTTGAGCCGTAATACTACCAGTCTGTAATGAACTTCTTTTTAATGTGAGAAAACTCTGTTTTATAACTTAATTCGTGTTTGAGGATCGTACCAGAGCTGTGTAGAGGGCTCCTGCTTAGCCGAGGTTCTGTGTATTAATGTATATATATTTCATTTCATTTCTTTAAAAAGTCATTGTATCATAATCCATTACATGTTCATATTTCATAGTTGTTTCATTTCTGTTCATACATTTCTATAATTTCCATTGCATTCTTGTTTCTCATGTTTTTATGATTGTTAAATCACTGATCAGTTTCTTGTGCAGGTTTTAGGTAGACAGCCCGGGGCATTTTCATAGTATTTTGGCTAATGATATGAAACTAACATTATTCTGCTGCTAGTTTCCTTTTCATAGCATTTGTTTAACTTCAGTCTTGCTTTGTACATTTCAGTTTTGTTTATCTGATTCAGTAGTTAAATTTAAATATATTAAGCTGCTCATAGTGTCTACAGTTACCTTCGAAAGCCACAGCTGGACTGATGGTGAGGGGCTGCATGATGAAATGTGTAGTTTAGTATTAGTTTCTTTTCTGCAAAATTAAATATATTAAGCTGCTCATAGCGTCTTCAGTTTCCTCTGAAAGCCACAGCTGGACTGATGGTGAGGGGCTGCATTATGAAATGTGTAGTTTAGTATTAGTTTCTTTTCTGCAAACTTAGATATATTAAATCATGTATGACATCTTCAGTTGCCTCCGAAAGCCACAGCTGGACTGATGGCGAGGGATTGAATCATGTGTATATGGTTTAGTATTAGTTTACTTTCTGCAAATTAAATATCAGTTACACAAGTTGTTTATGATTACTTCCGAAAGTCATAGCTGGTCTAATGATGAAGGGTCAGAAAATGAATTGATGTAATCTGATTTAGATTTATTTTATTGCAATTTTGAATTTCCATAAGCATAGTTTCTTTTGTGTTTAGTTGGCAGCAAGAATAGTTTGGTTTTCATGTTCACTAGTTTTCTGTTTTGATTCATTAGATTAGCAGCACCTTTTCATTTCAGCAGTACACTTTTACTTTCTTTCAAGTCTTGTCATTGTAATTTCAATTCGCTTTTAAAGTTTCAAGATTGGTAAATCATTATAGGGGATATCACTTCCTTGAACAAATATAACCAAACTTGTTTTTCATTTTAGAATTTCCATTTCACCTTAGAAAGACAAAAAACGACAAAAGTTAAGAAATAGGTTATCTTGCACATATAGTGCGCCGCACTTCATCAGCTTACGATTCCCGGATTGACAAATTAAATGCAGCAATTTAGGACACACTAAATTGACCAAACATTTTGGCGCCGTTGCCGGGGAAGTGTAACTAGGTAGCGAATTTCTTAAAAAAAAACATAAAATCATAAAAGAAGGGAAAACTTGATAACTTCTTGAAGTATGCTCTCCTCTTGCACCTAGTGTGATCTGGAGGATCAGAAAAGAGAGTTATTGGTTTAGTAATTTCTTAAGTATGCTCTCTTCTTGCACCTAGTGTGATCTGGAAGATCAGAAAGAGAATTATTAGCCCAACTTTTTTTTAAAAAATAAAAAAAATGACATGCATAGAGCAAGAGATTCTAGGGGAAGGTTTATAGCTAAAGCCAAGAGTTCGATTTTCACAACTCCATCTTCTTCAAGGCATAGACCAGATTCACCACCATCTACCCCTGGCCTTAAGATTTTTGGAAGTCAAAGAATAGCTGAATTAGAGGATTCTCCTATACCACCTACTAAAACCCACTTAGAAAACAAAGAGACTTTCTCTCATCCTTCTTTGGTAGAAGAACTAGAGGACTATAAGGACTCTAAAGAAACTATCATGGCGGAGGAAGTAATAAATAGAGGTGGAGGTAGAAGAGGAGGAGATAATGGAGATAACAATGGTGAAGGAAATGATGGTAGAAATAGGGACAATTTGCTTGGATTCCCTATAGTTGATGAGGAAACTCATGCAACAATGAAAAATATCTCACCATATGTTCTCCCTAACTTTTATGGATTGCGAAGTGAGGATCCTGAAACATTTCTGTTTGAGTTTGAAGTTGTGTGCCGAACCTATGACTATATGGAAGACTCTCAAAAACTCAAACTGTTTCCTTCAACATTGAAGGGATCTGCTTTAAAATGGTTCATGGGATTAGCCACTCAATCTATTAGGACTTGGAATGATATGAAACAAACATTTTTGGATAGATACTTGGATTATTGTATGCCCACCAATCACAAGGATGAGGTATTCAAAATGATGCAAAAAGAAGATGAAAATTTGGAAGACTTAATTGAAAGATTTCAATACAACTTGAAAAGAGCAAAAATGAGCAACTTAGATAATGAAACCTTGAAAGCCCTCCTATTAAAAGCCATTAGAGATGAATGGATAGACATTTTAAACATGATGGGAAAAGGAGACATTTCTCAACTTCCATTTCATGATATAACAGAACTATGTATCCATCTCTCAAGGGGAAAATCAAAAACTGGAAAAGGGCCTAGGGATTCTTCTCTTATTAGGGCTAACAAATCTGCAACTGGATCAGTAAGTAGGGCAGAGATTGGTAATATGCTTGATGAGTTTAAAACTGATATCTTAGGGAGTCTTAGTGAACAATTAGACACCCTTAAAATCCAAAACAAGCAGAAAGCAGAAACAGATGCTTTAGCCATCTTTTGTCCGAAATGTAGAAAGAAACATGCTTTAAGGGAATGTCCCTTGGATGCAAAAGTTGTAGAAACATGTATGATTTGCTCAGAGAATCATGGGATCAAGGATTGTCCTTCAATCCCTGGACTCAAAGCTGTTTTTCAAGAAGATCCAAATTCAGTAGAATCTCTCTGTTTTGTAGCAAGGAGACCTTGGCAGGGACAACAATCTCAAGGGTTTAATAACCCTATGAATCTTCAAACCCCACCAAATTGGAATCCTTGGCAACAACCTTGGCCCCAACATCAAAATTCATATCAGCCATGGGTACAAAGGATGCAAAATCCTTATGGGAGATTTGCTCAATTTTATCAATATCCTCCATCTTTTCAAAATCAACAAGCTCCACAATTTCCAAGCCTAAATCCACAACAACTTTCATTGCCATTTCCACAACAACAACCTTCTCAACAAAATACAAATCCTCAACTCATGCTCCCATACCAACAGAAGACAAATCAACTTCCGGCTCAGCCATTGCCAAATCCTAACAATAAGAATCCTCAAACTACTTATATGGTAGAAGGACAACAATTTCCTACCTATATGATTGTTCCTCTCAACGATGTACAACTCAGATCTGGTAGAGTCTTAGAAAAACCTTTTATAGACATTCAAGAGCAAGATACCTCTGAAGAGGACTCTCTTCAAGTCAATAAGGGTTCTGAGGAAGAATCTCTTCAAAATTCAAAAATTCAAAAAGAAAAAGAAAAGCTAACATCCACAACTCCTATAGTTGAGCAACCTGTATCTTCATCTACACCTCCTTTTCCGGAAAGACTACAAATTGATAAGGGGGGTGGAAAAACAAATCTTGTTGCCTAACTATGACTTTCTAGATGAATTGAAGAATGTTTGTATCAAGATTCCATTGCTACAAGCCATTCGAGAAATTCCTATTCTAGCAAAAACTATAAAGGAGTTGAGTTTCAAAAGACCAGGAAGGAAGCTAAAAGACACAAGAAGAATCCACCTGGTAGGAAAGATTGCAGATATTATGATGGGAAAAATTACCATGCAGAAGTATGTAGATCCAGGAAGTCCAATTGTCAAGACACATATAAATGGGATAGAAATTCCAAAAACATTGATTGACTTAGGGGCTGCTATCAACATTATGAGTAGACAAACTATGGAACAGTTAAAACTTCCTAACCTTATTTTTACACCTACTTTATTGCAACTTGCAGATCGATCGGTTATTAAACCAGATGGTGTATTAGAAGATATTTCAGTCTCCTTAGATTCTTGGGAATATCCGGTAGACTTTATGATTTTGACTCCCAAAAGTAATCTAGGAGGACATCCAATTATCTTAGGAAGACCTTGGCTGGCCACAGCTGATGCTTTTATTAGTTGTAGATCTGGAGACATGTACATTTCTAATGGTAATTCGACAAAGAAATTCAATTTGTATCCTCCTGCAAGAGCAATTACAGAAATAGGAGACAATGAATGGGTTGATGATGAGAACACTATACAACTTGTCTTTACCATTTCTGAAATTAGTGAGGATAGTCAAATTCTGAACACATTAGAAAATTTTGAGATAACTTCAGAATATGACCCCACACAATTTCAGTTGGAATCTGACATAGAATATTTATCATCAAGACAAATGTCTCTCTACTCTATGGAAGAATTTGGTAATTCTGCTATTGAGATTTTTCCAGAAAAGACATTGAATATCAATAAACATCTGGAGAAGTCACAACAAGAAGAACTAACCAGAATCTTGCAAAAACATTCTCCTGCATTTGCATGGGAGTATACTGACATGAAGGGTATTGATCCTAAGACTTGCATCCATCATATCTATATTGAGGAAAACAGTAGACCAATCAGACAACCTCAAAGAAGGATGAATCCAAATCTTAGGGAGATAGTGAAAGAAGAGCTCCAAAAACTTCTCGATGTAAACTTCATTTATCCAATTTCAGATAGCCGATGGGTTTCTCCTTTGGTTATAGTACCTAAAAAGAATGGTAAATGGAGAGTATGCATTGATTACAGGGAATTGAACAAAGCAAATTTGAAGGATCACTTTCCTTTGCCTTTTATTGATCGGGTATTAGATACATTAGTAGGTAAAAAGTACTTTTCATTTTTGGATGGTTTTAGTGGCTATAATCAAATTCAGGTAGCACCTGAAGATCAAGATAAGACCACATTTACTTGTCCATGGGGAACTTTTGCCTACCGAGTGCTCCCTTTTGGGTTATGTAATGCACCAGCAACATTCCAAAGAGCAGTACTAGGAATTTTTTCTGATCTAATCCATGATTGTGTAGAGGTTTATATGGATGATTTTACAGTTTATGGTAATTCATTTGAAGAGGCATTAGAAATTTTGGAAAAAGTTCTCATAAGATGTAAAGAAACAAACCTTTCATTAAGCCATGAAAAATGCTTTATGATGTTTACTGAAGGGATTGTTTTAGGACATCATATTTCAGGAGATGGGATTAAGGTTGATAGATCAAAAGTTGAAGTCATTTCCAAGTTGCCTATTCCAAATTGTCAAAGAGATGTTAGAAGTTTTCTAGGATTTATTGGTTACTATAGAAGATTTATAGAAAACTTCACTAAAATAGCATCTCCACTCTTCAAATTGCTTACAAAAGACTGTGAATTTAAATGGGATCCTGATTGTCAATCGGCTTTTGAAACTTTGAAAACAAGAATATCTGAAGCACCTATCTTGAGAGGACCAAATTGGAAACTCCCTTTCCATATTTCTACGAATGCTTCAGATACAGCTCTAGGAGCTGTGTTGGGTCAAAAAGATTTAGTTCCTTATGCCATTTATTACACCAGTAAAAATTTGACTTCCACAGAGTTGAACTATACTGTGACTGAAAAAGAGTTTTTAGCTGTTGTTCATGCAATTAATAAGTTTAGACATTACATAACAGACTATGAAACTTTTATTCATACTGACCATTCTGCAATTAGATATTTGATGAACAAACCTGTTACTAATGGCAGAGTGACAAGATGGCTTTTAATTTTGCAAGAATTCAATATTACTGTGTTGGATAGACCAGGAAAACAAAATACAGTAGCTGATTTCATGTCTAGGATTCAGAATACTAAAGAAGATTCTCCTGTAGAGGATAAGTTTCCTGATGAATACTTATTTGCAGTAACTATTAAGACACCTTGGTATGCAGATATTGCTAACTATTTGGTTACAGGGAAACTACCTTCACATTTATTTCCAAGTGAAAAAACGAAAAATTATTCAGGAGAGTTCAAAATATTCATGGATTTCTAACGAATTGTTTAAAACAGGGCCGGATCTTGTGATCAGAAGATGTGTCAGGGAAGATGAAATGCCTGATATTCTTAAGGCATGTCATGATGAACCATGCGGCGGACACTTTGCGGACAAAAGGACGGCCTATAAAATCCTTTCCTTGGGATATTATTAGCCTTCTCTCTTCAAAGATGCAAAACAATATGTCAAAAGGTGTGATAGCTGCCAAAGAGTAGGGAAACCTACCCTTTCAAATGAAATGCCATTGCAAACACAGGTACTCATTGAACCCTTTGAAAAATGGGCTTTAGATTTCATTGGACCTATTAATCCACCATCTAAGCAAAATAAATATATATTGGTTTGCACTGATTATGTTACTAAATGGGTAGAAGCTAAAGCATTAGTATCTGCTACTGAAAATTCAGTTGTTCATTTTCTTTATGAGGATATTTTTACTCGCTTTGGTGTTCCAAGAGAAATTGTGACAGATCAGGGGAGCCAATTCACATTCAATTTGGTGGAGAAGTTGATGGAAGAATACAAAATCAAGCACAGAAGATCTACTCCTTACCATCCACAAGCAAATGGTCAAGTGGAGTCCACAAACAAGGTTCTTGAAAGTATCATCACCAAAACTGTTCATCTACATAGAAGAGATTGGGCAGAAAGGCTTCCAGAAGCCTTGTGGGCCTACAGAACTACATGGAGGAATACAACAGGAAATTCTCCCTATGAACTTGTTTATGGGAAAGAAGTCTTACTCCCCATTGAGTTCCAAGTCAAGACCTTCAAGATAGCAGTTCAGTTGGGGATGGACTTATCAGAAGCCCAAAAGCATAGAATGGAGCAGTTGAATGAGCTAGATGAGATCGGACAAGAAGCAATTCTAAGAACTGATCTAGTTCAATATCAAAGAACTAAATGGCATGACAAATATATCAAAGAAAAGAAGTTTCAAGAAGGAGATTGGGCATTGTTGTTTGACTCCAAGTTTAAATATTTTCAAGGGAAATTTCAGACTCATTGGCTTGGGCCATATGAGATTGACAAGATCTTTAGCAATGGAGCTGTAAGAATCAAGACCATTGATGAGTTTCAAACTCCTCTTATAGTGAATGGCCATAGATTGAAAGTTTATCATAAGCCACTCTCTAAAGAGGATTTTGTCAAGTTGTTTCAAGAAAGTTTTGCAATCAGGCTGGTACAGAAGAATCCTTCTTCTCTACCAAGCTAGCTTTTGTTTTTCAAGTTTAAAAAAAAAAAAAAAAAGAAAAAAAAAGAAAAAAAAAATGGTATAAGCCTGAAAACCAATCATTGATTGGCAGTCTTATACAGAAAATATGGGGTGAAAATCAGGGACACCTGACACTCTATATTTTCCAAAAAAAAAAAAATCTGTCTTTCATTTCATTTCATCTCACCACCCACTCCATTTCATTCCACTTCATTTCATTTCATTTCATTTCATTTCACTTCATTCCACTTCATTTCATCCATTCCATCAATAAAAATATTTTTATGGCCATTTCCACCTGGTCATTTGTCATTTTTTCATTTCTATTTCAGCCAAGTAATAGCTGTGTCAGTTTCCGCAACTGACATCTGTTTCCGCAGCTGACTCCAGTTTCCGCAGCCAGAAGTAGATTCCGCAGCTACTACTACTCTGTTTTCAAAAAGAATGTACAGTTAGTTGTTATTTTCATAAATTATGAAATAAAATGCAGGAGAGGATCAATGGGACGTTCAAGACACTAATGAATATCAATCAGTTGAAGACCAAGGGCAAAAGCAAGGATTCCAAAGGTATGAATAAAGTTTATTTCAAATAGTATCGAAAAACACATTTTTATGTAATTTTAAACTATGAGCTCTACCCATAACGCGCAATGATTATATTGACAGTCCCGTAACCTTCCACAATCTCTATGTTATCCTCTTGCATTTATTCACAAACGGTTTCATCATTGAAATTCCGACTCTCACTCATGTTCAAATATCCCACCGTAGATAATGATACGTATTTGAGTTGACAAAGGACTCTTACAAGCCGCATAACTTCATAATCATTGATTGAAACGTGTTTATATTTATTACACAGCCACCAAAATTCAAAATGCGGCAGAATGCATTATACTTTGTTAACCTCTTTGTCGTGTCTCTGTCGTGTTTACAAAACCCCACGCTACTCATTCTCACTCCCTGTTTCACTCCATTCCGTTCCTTTTGCTCACTCTCATTCCCGTATATCCACCCACAATCTTATTCCATTTTGTTTATGGTGCTCATTTCCGTTTTGTGATAACATCCCCACAGTATTGTGCTAGATTCTGTGTATTCCATCGTTCCATTTCCACTTAAACCCTCATAGAGGCAAGCCTGTGAAGCACAGAGAAGTAAAATGGGAAAATTATTAAGGGCAGAGCCGGAAGGACCGAAATTTATAGAGGGATATCCACAAGCAAAAGAGATGTTGAAGAAAGCTAAATGGCTGTGTTTTATTCAGAAATTCAGGGGTTACCACAGAGAAGTTACAAAAGCGTTTGCAAGATCATTTGATGGCTCGGAAGCAGAAGTGGGAGACCTCAAGTTTTTAGTCAATGAAGCATCAATAGCAACAGCCACAGAGCTTCTTCAGGAAGGAGAACATTGGTTCAAAAATAAAAGTATCAGTGATGAGGCATGGAGAACAATCCTCCGAAATCAAGGTATGGATATCACTGTTTTCAAAAGAGGAATCCCTGTGCATGCAATAAAAGATGAATAGGCCACTTTATTACTCATTGTTCAGAAATTTATCACATGTGAAGGCCGTTTTGGCTCTATGTACATGTATCATACTAGGCTATTGATGAATTTTCTTGAAAACCAAACTCTCAATCTTCCTTATTTCCTATTCAATAGCTTGAAGAAAATGGCTGTGACTGTGCAAAAACACCTAGGAGATGTAGAGCCTCATTTATATCACCATGGGCTTATAAAAATTTTGATTGAAAAGGAGCTGAAGGAAAAAGAAGATACATGGGAACAATTCCTAGTTAGAAACTTCTTTGAAGAACCTCAGGAAATTCCTGAAGGTAATCCAATTAGAAGGAGTAGAAGAAAGAAAATGAATGTTGAAACCCAAGTTGCTCCTACACAGGAAATTCCCGCAGCTAGCACAGCAAAAAGAAGTAGAAGGAAAAGAATAGTAGATGAAATCCAAGATACTTCTACTACTACTATGAAGAAAACTGATAGGGAAGAGAGATTGGTAAAAAGGAAGAAGAAGGAAATTAAAGCTAAGAAGCCAACAATACCAAAAGGGAAAGAAATTATTGAGGCTGTCCATAAAACTTCTTCTTCTGAGGAAGAAGATCACCAAATTCTGTCTGAAAGAATAATTTTTCTTCAAAAACAGTCATCTCTATCCAAGAAGGCAAAAACAGGAAAACAAGAACAAAAGGGTAGTATACCACAGCATGTGAGGAGAAGCAGCAGGCTTAAGGGAAAACTGAGAAAAACACAAATTAAAGGTCCTCATTTCATTGATTTGGGTGAGAAGACATCTGAACAGTCTCCAACTGACAATAGTCCATTTCAGTCAGTTAGTGAACCTGACTCCTTTCACTCCCAATCAGACAATGAGCGTACTCCATCTTATTCTCAGCAAAATATTGATGAAAGTTCTCCTCAGCCAAATTTTGAACATAATTCTCCCTTGCGGCATTTTGAGGACAGTCCAATGAAAAAGACACCGGAAGTAGACCCCAAACAGCAGGAGGTCTATGACTATATAGAATCCTTGGAGAAGGCGACCAGGAGCCCAAGTACCTCTTCTATTCGGCCTCATACATTGCGGGATGATTTGGTTCGATCATTAAAACAAAAGATTTTTGAGCTTGAGCTTTTGAATCGGCATATCAAAAATGAAAATGAAACACTCAAAGAGCAAGGCAAGCTGGACAAGATTATCCATGACAATACTATGTTACATTTGGGTATTTGGCAAAAGAAGAATAAGAAGCTAAAAATGCCAAAAATTGAGTAGAGCACTTGTGAATATCAAGTTCGAGGTGCTTAATGAAGAAACCAGAATGCCACATGGTACCAAAGAAGAGAGAGGGGGGTTAGATGTCTTGTTTGAAGTATCAAGGCACATGAATTGGACAAAGAGTATCAAAATTTTGGTTGCATGAGGACATACAACACCTTCACGGTGGGGGTATGTTGAGTCCAGAATTTGCCTCTTTTATACATTTCCATATCTTTTCACTCACCTAAACCTCCCAAATTGTCGATATCATGTGCAAAAGAGCATCTAACATGGTTTTTAATTATATTTTTGTGTTTGCTATTTGATTTAGATTTTGTTCATTCAGCTGCGGAATCTTGCCACTTTCCGCAGCTGCTGCAACTTTCCGCAGCTATTTTGTGAAACTCTATGCTACAGGTGTCTTCAGAGGAAACGAGCCACATGGGAAAGTCAGGAATGATGAGGACATGGTTCGTGTCCTATTGGTTCGAGCAAACTCATCAAAAAGCCGCAGAGTCAAAGCCATCCAGTGGGGAAGTCAACTGCTGGAGTTCTATGTCGGGTGGACCTGTGTTCGTGGCATATAAACATCCATACGTGATTTCTCTGCTTGCCGGAGGTTAATTAACATCAGAAGTAGTTACGGAGTTGAATTCAAGCGCCCACCTTCCATAGATCCGTTTTCCAACATGGCCATACTCCTATATCCGTGGCCTTAGTGGTCTACGTGTTGGCTGCTATCATAAAATTCAGGAGACAGTTACATTTTATTGCTTTATATAAAGCGTTTGCATACGCACGTGGAGTTAGTTGTTGAGTTGTTAGTTGATAGTTGATGTGCGTACTCTGTTATGTTAGTTTTGTAGTGATTACACTGCCTTGAGCCGTAATACTACCAGTCTGTAATGAACTGCTTTTTAATGTGAGAAAACTCTGTTTTATAACTTAATTCGTGTTTGAGATCGTACCGGAGAATTTGTGTGGGGAGCCCCTGCTCGGTAGGGTTACGCTGTATTAATGTATATATATTTCATTTCATTTCTTTAAAAAGTCATTGTATCATAATCCATTACATGTTCATATTTCATAGTTGTTTCATTTCTGTTCATACATTTCTATAATTTCCATTGCATTCTTGTTTCTCATGTTTTTAGGATTGTTAAATCACTGATCAGTTTTCTTGTGCAAGTTTTAGGTAGATAGCCCGGGCATTTTCATCAGTATTTTGGCTAATGATATGAGACTAACATTATTCTGCTGCTAGTTTCCTTTTCATAGAATTTGTTTAACTTCAGTCTTGCTTTGTACATTTCAGTTTTGTTTATCTGATTCAGTAGTTAAAATTAAATATATTAAGCTGCTCATAGTGTCTTCAGTTGCCTCCGAAAGCCACAGCTGGACTGATGGTGAGGGACTGCATGATGAAATGTGTAGTTTAGTATTAGTTTCTTTTATGCAAAATTAGATATATTAAGCTGCTCATAGCGTCTTCAGTTACCTCCGAAAGCCACAGCTGGACTGATGGTGAGGGGCTGCATTATGAAATGTGTAGTTTAGTATTAGTTTCTTTTACGCAAATTTAGATATAATCGTCTGTATGACATCTTCGATTTATAAAGAAAGCCACGAGTACAGGTGATGGCGAGGATTGAATCATGTGTATATGGTTTAGTATTAGTTTACTTCTGCAAATTAAATAATCGGTTACACGAGTTGTTTATGATTACTTCCATAGTCATAGGTGGTCTAATGATGAAGGAGTCGGGGAAAATGAATTGATGTAATTTGATTTAGATTTATTTTATTGCAACTTTTGGATTTCTTTCAGCATAGTTTCTTTTGTGTTTAGACAGCAGCAAGAATAGTTTGGTTTCATGCTCACTAGTTCACTGTTTTGATTTATTAGATTAGCGGCACCTTTTTCATTTCAGTAGCACATTTTCATTTCCTTTCAAGTTTTGTCATTGTATGTTTCAAATTCCTTTTTCAGTTTCAAGTTGGTAAATCATTATAGGAAATCACTTCCTTAACTTCCTTGAACAAATAACCAAGCTTGCTTTTGCTTTAAATTTCCATTTCACCTTAGAAAGACCAAAACGACAAGAAGTTGAGAAAGAGAGGTTATCTTGCACATATAGTGCGCCGCACTTCATACGACTTCGATTCTAGGATTAATGATTAAATGCGGCAATTTAGGACACACTCAGTAGTTAAAATTAGACATATTAAGCTACTCATAGTGTCTTCAGCTACCTCCGAAAGCCACAGCTGGACTGATGGTGAGGGGCCGCATGATGAGATGTGTAGTTTAGTATTAGTTTCCTTTCTGCAAAATTAGATATATTAAGCTGCTCATAGCGTCTTCAGTTTCCTCCGAAAGCCACAGCTGGACTGATGGTGAGGGGCTGCATGATGAAGTGTGTAGTTTAGTATTAGTTTTTTTTCCGCAAACTTAAATATATTGAATCATGTATGACATCTTCAATTGCCTCCGAAAGCCACAGCTGGACTGATGGCGAGGGATTGAATCATGTGTGTATGGTTTAGTATTAGTTTACTTTCTGCAAATTAAATATCAGTTACACAAGTTGTTTATGATTACTTCCGCAAGTCATAGCTGGTCTAATGATGAAGGGTCGGAAAATGAATTGATGTAATCTGATTTAGATTTATTTTGTTGCAATTTTGAATTTCCATAAGCATAGTTTCTTTTGTGTTCAGTTGGCAGCAAGAATAGTTTGGTTTTCATGTTCACTAGTTTCCTGTTTTGATTCATTAGATTAGCAGCACCTTTTCATTTCAGCAGTACACTTTTACTTTCTTTCAAGTCTTTTCATTGTAATTTCAATTTGCTTTTAAAGTTTCAAGATTGGTAAATCATTATAGGGGAAATCACTTCCTTGAACAAATATAACCAAGCTTGCTTTTCACTTTAGAATTTCCATTTCACTTTAGAAAGACCAAAAACGACAAAAAGTTAAGAAAGAGGTTATCTTGCACATATAGTGCGCCGCACTTCATCAGCTTACGATTCCTGGATTGACAATTAAATGCAGCAATTTAGGAAACACTAAATTGACCAAACAAAAAAGACATTTGCAATTTTTCTACCATGATCATATAGTTTTCTACCATGATCATAATAATAATAATACAGTTTTACAAATAAAGAGCCTTAATACTTATATATTAAATTGGTGTTTAATTTGGTGCTGATCTTAAAATTAGATAATAAAAATAATAATAAAATTGATATTTTCAACCAAACTTATATTACTTCTTTGAAATAAACAACTAACTCATAAAAAAATCTTATAAAAAACTGCACAAATAATCTATTGAAACCCAAACGTTTGTATGCTAATGTGACTTGAAACGAAAACATTTAGCATTCAATGATTTACAATGATATTTTGGTGGATATAGTAACAACACACTGGAATTTCATTGAACCAACCAACACCATCAACTAGTATTTACAAGGTTTTCTTCCTCAGATTAGAATCTGGAGTTTGAAGAAGTTGAAGCGAAAGGAATGGGTGTGGAGGATGGTAGAAAGGCATGCAGCGGTCACACAGAATATCAAAACAATCCCCACACAACCCAAAAACCAGTTGACATACCACAGAAATCCCAACTTCTTGGCATCAGAACCTTTGATGCAGAGCCACATGATGCAGGGGTACGCAAAAGTAAGAGGGATACTGGATATTGCCCCCATCACCCCTGCAAAGGTGGAAACAAAGGGAAAAGCCACTGCTGCAAACAGATTTAACATCACGAAGAATAGACGAAATCCCAGTCTGACACCCCTGGGACATGGCCTCATTTTCCTTCTCGTGTAACTGGTCTCCAGGGAATCGTAGACAGGCATCGAGTATATTTGAAAGCTACTCACTAAGTTCAATGCAACCAACAAATATATCAATCCTAGAACTGCACCAGGGATTTCTTTTCCATGAAGAGAGTATATTGTGTTCAAGATTCCTGCAGGGAGCATCTGCCATGAAAGATAATTTGAAATTCATAAATATTGAGTGGACAGATTTTCAAATTTAGTTAGAATTCATGTTGTCAAGTTGTTTTTCCTGTGGAAACCAGATTTTCACACAATTTCTCTAGAAAAAAAACAAGGAAAACAAATTTACAACATCTATATGAATATTAATATATGAAAATTGATTAATCAATCAATCCCAATCATGGCTCTTCACCTTGTCTCCATAAGCCCAATATCCTCCAATTGCAAGGGGAAAATAGCATAACCCCACCATGACATTTGCAGCTAACGCCCCTCTCCACATGGGAACATGCGCAGGTCGTTCCATAGTTGATGGCATCGTCGCCTGCAACACCAGTGTTATGAGATTTTGTCTAAAGAATTCTTTTCATGCCAAATTGATAAAAGGAACCCAATAAGAGAAGATTGTGATATATCTAAAAATGAATGTACTGTTGGTTGTAGGATTATGCTGAGTTTCTCTTTTCTGGATACATTTATAAGTAGTTTTATTGCCGAAGTTTGAATTATTATTTTCAGAACTCTTAAAGATGATTGGATTCTTAAAAATCAAAAATTTGAAAAACACTAAAATTGCTTATGTGATGGATCCCGAATAAAAGCTCATTATAATTCAACTCATAAAAACACCTCTGTTCTCTGTTAGGTAGAATTTTTTTTACCTGAATGTCGGGAACCAGGTTATGGCCTCTGAATGCAAAGGCCACAATGCCCACTGCGTTTAAAATAGAAAAAGTTCTGTCCACAGATGTGGACGACTTTACTATGTGGTAGGAAAGTCCCTGTGGTCTGGGTACGATAATGGAGAGAGTCCACAGCAGAGTGCAATAAGCTACTGCCATCACAGCTCCCATGAATGATACCCATTCCATGGAGTTGAGGTTGGGAATAATCGATAGAATAGCTGCCAGGACCGCAAAGACAACGAACCATTCCACTGTTGTAAGAACTTCAGGAGATCCCGAGGAGCTCTTATAGAATAGCTTCTTGGCTCCTCCGCCTACGTTGATGAGGCCTGTGGCTGTTCCAGCTGACAGATTTATCATAGGAAACAGCGCTAGCTAGGTGCCCAATCTTTCCCCTGTGAAAAATCTCTTCCAATTTAGAATGGTTATGGAAATTCTAACTAATTGTAAATTTTATTTTGGCAAGTTAATAGACATGAGCAAAAATCAACCTTCTACTTGTTAAATTTCCAAAATATTATGTTTTTGATCTACTTAGTTATTGAAAACATATGTTCCCTCTTCCAGGGTCACAAAATTAAAATCTACAAGATATTTCTTGTCAAAAACAAAGGTCTTTCTCTAACCTCACAACCTCAGAATACACATAATATCCTCATTTTCATGGGTTTCAGTGCATCCAATGCACTATGAAGATACAATATGAAATTACTTAATGAATCACTCCCTGCCAAACCCTATTCATTCCCTGTAAATGCACCTCTCTTATATGTATGTACCTGGGTTTTAGATTTAGACCAAAGATCCATGTAACATCTAGGTTCAAATGTACTTACTGGTTGTGAACTGGAGATTGCATATTTTAAATCTCAATATCTTCAACATGCAGTGTACAATTGAGTGAACTAGTGAAATCAAGGTATGCAGGTATACATATTACAATTTCAGCCACTGAGATATACATCCTATGTGAATCTCACAGAACCTCCAAGTGGGTTAATATGGGCTTATCCAATGCTCTTCAAAGAATCAATATAAAAACACACAGTTGATAAATTACTTTCAATCTAACTACAATTACACCCTGTAGAATGTACCTCACTTTTATCTATCATTGTTATAAATGCAGGAGTGTATTAGAATGTAATGGTAATCAATTTAGCTAATGAATCATTTAGATTAAATTAATGATTAAAAAATAAGTGAATCACCATACCAACCCCATCTACCATTCATGGTTAATGTAACTGACAGGTAATTGGATCACCCCACTACCACCCTTATGCTCAATGCACCTACTTTCTCTCCATTGATGCAATCAAGAATGCATGAAATCAAAGCCCAGTACATCATTAATGGGCATACCGAAAGCTGATTGAGCAAGCTCCATGTATCTATTGTAACGTCTGCCAGGGACTGATTCATGCAGTCCTATTAATAGCCATAACGTATACAATTGCCAAACATATGCCACACTTAAAGTTACAGTGCCCCAAGCCCTGCATCAAGAGCGTTTAGCCACAAATCGTTAAGAAGAAAATCTCGTTGAATATCAATTTTTGGATTTTAACTGTGTGAAGATCTCAACCCCTTCAATGCACAACTCTTTCAATGTCTTTTGTGAACTTATCACCCATCATCAGGAATAGAGACAGAAGCCAATAAAGATTATGATTTTCATCTGTAGCTCTAGCTGATGATGGGTAGTGAGTCCACCCAAAATAATTTTAAATCTTCACACAGTTAAAATAAAAAAATGATATTCAACATAAACACTAGTTGTGGTAACATACAAACAGAAGTAAATCTTGTTAGAACCAAATAAAATTACTAATAAGAAAACTGTAGATATTTAAACACCATTACCATCCAAGGTATGTAAAAGCCACTGGGAGGAGCAAGGCCTGAAAGCCAATCCCAGCATTGAGATTGTGAAAGGCAGAGTAGCAAGCGTTTCCCTTTCTAGATTCAGTGATGGGAAGCCATGCGTTCTGGGGGTTGAGCTTGGTGAGGTGTCCCATGTCTTCTAGGTAAGTTCTCATTTGACTCAGATCTCCCCTCAATGTGCAGGTATACATATTACAATTTCAGCCACTGAGATATACATCCTATGTGAATCTCACAGAACCTCCAAGTGGGTTAATATGGGCTTATCCAATGCTCTTCAAAGAATCAATATAAAAACACACAGTTGATAAATTACTTTCAATCTAACTACAATTACAACCTATAGAATGTACCTCACTTTTATCTATCATTGTTATAAATGCAGGAGTGTATTAGAATGTAATGGTAATCAATTTAGCTAATGAATCATTTACATTAAATTAATGATTAAAAAGTAAGTGAATCACCATACCAACCCCATCTACCATTCATGGTTAATGTAACTGACAGGTAATTGGATCACCCCACTACCACCCTTATGCTCAATGCACCTACTTTCCACGATGCAATCAAGAATGGCTGAAATCAAAGCCCGCATAATATTAATGGGCATACGAAAGCTGATCGAGCAAGCTCTCCATGTATCTATTGTAACATCTTCCAGGGACCGATTCATGCATTCTATTAACAGCCACATAATTACAATTGCCAAACATATGCCACACTTAACCATGGCCCCCAAGCCTCTCGATCAAGAGCGAGCCACAAATTGTTAAGAAGAAAACTGTTAAATAATACCCTGATTTTAAATCGTGAAGATCCAACCCCTTCAATGCACAACTCTTCAATGTCTTTGTAGAATTTATCACCCATCATCAGAATGGCGTACGAAGCCAATAAAGACTATGATTTTCTTCTCGTAGTTTCATTGATGACGGTAGTGAGTCCACTCAAAATACCTAATCTTCATTATTACCAGTCAAAAATTGATATTCAACATAACACTACTTATGGTAACACACAAACAAAAGTAACCAGAACCAAACAACACAAGAAAACTGTAGATATTTAAACACCATTACCATCCAAGGTATGTAAAAGCCACTGGGAGGAGCAAGGCCTGAAAGCCAATCCCAGCATCGAGATTGTGAAAGGCAGAGTAGCAGGCGTTTCCCTTTCTAGATTCAGTGATGGGAAGCCATGCGTCCTGGGGGTTGAGCTTGGTGAGGTGTCCCATGTCTTCTAGGTAAGTTCTCATTTGACTCAGAGCTCCCCTCATGGGACTCCCCACTGGAGTAGGACATAGAATAGAATGGGAATCCAGGGGAGTACTCATTGAAGTAGAAGAAGCATAGGATATATTTGATGAAGATTGTTTGATATCAGCTGCAAAATGGGGAATGAGAGATTGCTCGAACACATGGTGATGGCGACGAGGAAGAGGAAAATGGGTCACAGTAAAAGCTTCAACACCATCTCTTTGAAGTGTATCTCGCTGCTATATACGAACTATGGGAGGCCCTAACGGAGTCCAGACTAGAGAGGGACGGACGAGAGAGAGTCGGCCAGGCCCTAACGGACCATGATGGGATTCCTATGACTGTTTTTTTCCGACTCGGCCTCGGTCAGCCAACAAGAACCTCTCCAAACCACTGAAAAAATTGGGCGAATGCCATGGAAATCTGGAAAATTGGTTGAAAAAATGGGGCGAATGCCATGGAAATCTAGAAAATCGGGGGCGAATTTCATGTTTCAGCCTTTAAAAGTTTTGTATAATATTTAATAATTAATTATTTTTAAAATAATTATTGGGCTAACTTTATTAAACTATAGAAAATGGGTTTTATATAAAAAAATTTCCCGATTAAAATTTAAAATCCTTTAAAATTCGCCTTTGGGCTAAAATTCGCCCTTAAAATTTTCCGGTGTCGAAATGTGCATCCAAACATCCTTTCCATATGTCCAAGGCTCCTCCTTAGCTTGTGCAATCTGAATACTTTTAACAGCAAGTCATCAGCAACAATCTCTGCATGATTTGTTCGGATCTCCAAATCATAAGTCTTCCATCATATCCAAAATATATTCTTCATCAAATAAGCAATCCGGGCTCATCCATAATCTTCAACATAATAAACCATGTATCATTTCATTAGCATGAGTATAACCAGAATAATGCTAACAGTACAATCATTAGCAGTCCGACTGATGCTCCCCCTGAACCTCTGCTCCTGATCTTCAACTGTCATCCCAATTATCTTATCATCAATGCATACGCGACTGTGTCTACAGGAACTCGCGTGTATACGCGGATTTAGTTCACTGAACCCGCGTATGGAAAGTGAATTATAGAAAATTTCACATTCCTCTATCTCCCCCTGAATTTTTCCTTCCTGTACCTGTCTTCTTCATGTCAGATGCTCTGTCAGCAATAATCATAACCAGATTTTCCAAATCAACCATGAGAATCATCATACATCGCTCCCCCTGTGACGATACATTAATAAGCTCCATAATGTATCTCACATCACTTCTGCAGTCATTAAGAGAAGTAAGCTTCAGAAGCTGATGACAGCAGTAGGGTCAATATTCCCTACGTTTCTGACCGGTCCTCCTTCTTTTTGCTTGAACTTTCTAATTGTGTGCTGAAAATTGTCCACTTTCTCAGATCTGTTCAACCTGCATTCTTTTTCTACATGTCCATACTTGTTACAAGAATAACATCTCATGTGTCCAGAGAAATAAGCATAAGAATCATAATGAGTATTTCTAATCTTCCTTATTTTGCAATCAATTGCTTTATGTCCATACTTGTTACATGAAAAACAATATCCCTTGAAGAAACCAGAGTACCTTTCTATGTAGGATCTATTTTTTTGTGGCTGAAACAATCTGCTTCTGCAACAACATGTCCATGATTATGACATTTAAAGCATTCAACATTATTGAATGATTTCCTTTGAGAATTCATGATTGTCGGTTGACCTTTTGCTTCTTTCAACACTTCAAGCTTTGCATTGATATCCTTTGAATCTTTAGCACTTCCTTGTGAACTAGATTCTCCTTTAACAGTTTCATGAAAACCAAGACCAAGTTTAACAGAAGGAGACCTTTGACTACTAAGAATATTGTCAAGAATATTAGTACTATCTTGAAACCTCAAGATTTTATACTTTTCTTCTAATTTACCTTTGAGAATGTTTACCTCAACCTCCAATTTTTGGCATTGCTTCATCATGCTTTCTTCAACCCTTTTTCCTTCTTCTACTTGATCATTCAAATTTAAGATCTCTTCTTTCAACCCATTTTCTTGCTCTTCAAATATTTGTAAAAGTTCTTCATTCTTCTTATTTGATTTTTCCAGATCTGTTTTGAGCGAGATGATTTCTACTTCACATCCTTCCTTTTCAAATGATTGTAGAAGTTCTTCATTCTTCTTATTTGATGCTTCAAGGTCTGCTTTCAGAGAGATGATTTCTGCTTCAAGTCCTTCACTGTGATTGGTTACTTTGTCCTGCAGTCTTTGATACATTTCTATCTGTCCCTTCATTGTTTCTATCTATTCATTCAATCTAGAGATCACATCCTTGAGGATAGATTCCCTCCTTTTAAATTGATCCCAAAAATTACTTTCATCATTGATCTTGAGATTTGCTTCTAGACTTATACTGTTACTTTCGCTATCTTCATCATTGCATGCACAAGTGAGTGGATTACAAGAAAAAAAATCAATACCTGTTTCTTCTTCTTCATTTTCTGTTGCACATGTTTTCTGAGATATCTTCTTTCTTGAGTAGCCTTCTTCTTTTGCTTCTTTGCCATGAGCACTAGCAGATCTTGGTCAGAATCTTCTTCATCTTCACTTGACATTTCATTATTATCTTCATTTGCATAATAACTCTTTCCCTTTTCAAATTGTTTATAAGGACATTTAGCAGCATAATGACCCACTCTTCCACAATCAAAACATTTGAAGGGTAGCTTACCTTTGAATCTTCCAGTACCTGGTTGGAGTCTCCTTACAAAATTTGCTTCTTCTTCTTCAGATATATAACTTGATTCCTTGACAACTTCCTTTTCTTTTCCTTTTTCACATGCCTTAAAAGAAGCTTCTTTGATTTGAAACAGACCTCCTTGTCTCATTTCATAAGCAATCAGAATACCATGTAGTTGAACAATAGTAAGAGTTTGCAGATCTTGCCTTTCTTCAATAGCTGACACTTTTGACTCAAATTTTGAAGTTAAAGATCTTAAGACTTTTTCCACCAGAGTAGTATCGGTTATGGTTTCACCCAAACTTCTCATACGATTTACAATATCATCTAGATGTAAAAATAAACTGGCAATACTCTCATCACTATGCATCCTTAAATTTTCATATTCAATTCTGAGAGTTTGGAGTTTTGCACTTTTTACCTTTGTATCTCCTTCATAGCTCAGAATGATTTTGTCCCATATTTCTTTTGCTGAATTTAGCCGCATCACTTTAGCAAATTCTGGTTCAGACATGCTTCCTAACAAAACATTGACTGCTTTGGCATTGACTTCATATTTCTTCCTTTCTGCTGCATCAGTAGGAATACTTGCCGGATACTGATAACCTTCTTCCACGATTGCCCATACTTCTGCACCAAGACTTTGCAGATATGCTTTTGTTCGTATCTTCCAGAATAACATATTATTTCCATTGAATAGAGGTGGCCTTATAGACATTATCCCTTCATGACTTCCCATTGCGACGGATCTCCTTCAAGCGATCAAGCTTCTGCAGAAGGACCTAGCTCTGATACCAATTGTTGGGAAAAATACTGAGAGGGGGGGGTGAATAAGTTTTTAGGACTTAATCAAAAAATTTTACTTTTCCATTCACTAAAACCCATACGCTACTTTGCTGAAGCTAACTAGCGTATACACGCGGATATCCTTCATAAAACTCGCGTATACACAGAGATCTTGTTATGCCATTAATTCTTCACTTATATCATTCCATAATTCATTCATTAGATGTTCAATAAACTGTAAACATGTGCAGTAAGAACAGAATAAATCATCACACATAAGCAACACACATGAAAACCAGGATTTTAGGTGGAAACCCAAGTCGGGAGAAAACC